>JAYKKM010000484.1:0-482500 GCA_035772405.1 Chrysogorgia sp. JL179-B06
AGGCGAGCCAACAGGCGTGCCGCAGCAATTGATGCATGTTGGAAAACTAAGGCTATGCTTGACCACCAGCGTGAAGAGGGGGAGGATGTGTAATAAAGCCATTACTATAGTTAAGCAAAGGAACTAAACTGAACATTATTATTAAGTTGTAGTTAAAGTAGGAAAATGTATGATTACTTGTAACAGTCTTTCTTTGTTTGTTTGTAGTAAGGTAGTGTGTCGGTTGTGATATGATGTAGTTTTCCGGCACACCCAGTCATGGTAATAATAGTTGATAGTAATAAGATGCAGTATGTTGTAAGAATTAGTTGGAGTTGGTAAGATAAATCTGTCACTATAGCACGTTTTGTAGTTGGGAAATAAATATTATATATACCGAAAGATACAGTCCCGTGAATGAACTGGAATCAGTGCCGGAATAAAGTTCCGTAACAAATGCTGGCCTCTACTAGTGCAATCTAGTTATTCTACCACCGGCTGCTCGTTTATTAATTTTTTGACAGTACAAAAAAATTGGAAAACAAACAAACATAGACCACTTTCGCAATGGCACCCAAATTAAATATTCTTTTATATTCATGTAAACTAGCCTTTCTGACCTCGCTCATGTGTCTGTAATTCCAAAGAATCTTTGCTTTGTAACGAGGCAAGAACGGCTAATTTGCATGCATATAAAAGAATATTTAGACTGACCGCCATTATGAAAGAGGCTATACATACAGTGTTTCCAGGACTTCCATTTTCCCCAGATGCTCCACGGTCCCCCGGCTGTCCCTATGGATAGATAAATAGGTTATAGTAATGATCGGATTAAAAGTGAACAAACTGAAACGTTGTAGTTTAGTATGAGTACAATTCGCGCGGATTTCACTTCGCTTACCCTTATTCCACGTGATCCTTCATAACCTTCTTCTCCAGCTTCACCAACAGCTCCCTATTTTAAAAATAAATACAAGAAAATGGTTATCCATATGAAAAATGGTTATCCAACTGACGTCCAACGTCCGCCATTTTCAGCTTCAGTTTTTGTTTGACATGAAATCATCAGGAGAAACGGTGTGAGAAGTTTGACGAGAATGAGCTTGGATACTAGAAAACGAAGCGGTTGCTCCTTTCTTGCCCGTCAAAAGAGAAATCAGAAACCCCATGCGTTCTGAATATGACGGCAAGTTTGCCCCAATGCAAACGAACATAATAAAATTAAAATTATATAGCAAGTTCAGCGGTATGCTGTACGTTCCAGGTAATTAACTGACTTATTTCATGATTGAGGAGGATTTCCAAAAAAGTTTTGTTCATATTTTAACCTTGGACAAATATTTTCCTAGTTTTTTTCTTCATTTCTTATCTAATTAGTATCCATAGGGTTGTATGCTATATACATCCCGCGGTACATCAAAGAAAACCGATTCAACATGTAATAACAGGTACAACTAACCTTCGCGCCATCTCTTCCTGGCTCACCCCTGCTTCCGTCAGATCCAGGAGATCCCTAAGGTTCCAAATACCACATTAGCTACGCAGAGACTAATCGCGTTTAAAATTTTTCAAGCAATTAGTAATCAATTACGAGGATTACACTTACATCAGTCCCCTTTAGTCCAGCATTTCCAACAGGTCCTACAGTTCCATCCGATCCCTGTTTAATGATGTAAAGGGAGTTATATCAATAATCAATAATCAGTATAATGGTGCGGAAATCAGCACCCTGATGCAGAGAAAAAATATAAAAATATATAAAAGTGTTGGGTTATTTATTTTTACAAAATCAATTAATGATAGGAAGGAAGGGAAGGAAGGAAGGAAAGAAGGAAGGACGGAAAGGAAGGAAGGAAGGACGGAAAGGAAGGAAACAAGAAAAGAAGGAAACAAGAACGCATGAAAAGGAAGCAAGGAACGAAGGAAGCAAGGAACGAAGGAAGCAAGGAAGCAAGGAACGAAGGAAGCAAGGAACGAAGGAACGAAGGGAGCAAGGAACGAAGGAAGCAAGGAACGACGGAAGCAAGGAACGAAGGAACGAAGGAAGCAAGGAACGAAGGAAGCAAGGAACGAAGGAACGAAGGAAGCAAGGAACGAAGGAAGCAAGGAACGAAGGAAGCAAGGAACGAAGGAACGAAGGGACGATGGAGGGAGGGGGCAGGGACGGAGGGAGGGAGGGAGGAAAGGCTAGCACGCGTAATTAACAGCTTGTTAAATAGTTATTTTTATAACATATATTTCATATATAAGAACGCGCTTCTGATTGGTCGTTGCGCGCTTCCAATTTCTCGATGAAGCACGAGGGCATTTTGCCTGAAGTTCTTCACAACGATTTCGTTCAAGGAGCTTTCGAAGTATATCGTCAAAAATATCCAAAATGCTAACCAAGAATAAATTCACTCACAGGCAAATAAGTAAGAGTTAATTACCGAGAACCGAGGCTTTTCCAACAATGTTTTGTCTATTTTTCCACCTTGGACAAATATTTTCCTAGTTTTTTCTTCATTTCTTATTTAGTTAGAATTCATAGGTCTGTATGCTATATACAGCCCGCGGTACATCAAAGAGAACCGACACAATCATGAAATAAGTAATAGATAAACACCGAGAACGAGGGATTTATGCGGCATAACAGCCCCGAGGACACGAAGCGTCCGAGGGCTGTATATCGCATAAATCCCGACGTTCGAGGTGTTTATCTGACTTATTATTACATTGAGGAGGTTTCCAACAAAGTTTTGTCGATTTTGTCCACCTTGGACAAATATTTTCCTAGTTTTTTCTTCGTTTCTTATCTTATTAGTATTCATAGGGATGTATGGCGCAGACATCCCGCGTGCTGCCGTTCATCCATAACTCGATGCTGCGGTACATCAAAGGAAACCGACTCAATGTAATCAGTAATAAATCATGTTAATCATTGTCGGTATCTTTACTTCAAAATACAATTGGAACACTAGGATGTTCGTAAACACCTCAACTTGTCTAAGTCAGTGTACGATATCAACAAATGTTCATTGATTGCAATAAACATTTGTTGATACGTTCAGTCTTGATTTCGGATGGAAAGGAGGTATACATGTATGTTGCCGGGATATTAACACCAAAAATATACAAAAATCCAAAGTGAAAAATTCATCTCACTTCCAAATATTGTCCACCAGTGCCATTTGGCACTCAAGCTGGAGCGCGGCTCTCGGCTATCGCCTCGCGAGCAACTCTTACGCTTTCTTCGTGCCCTCCCAACTTCCCGAGTACAGATCACTATATGTAAAAATTATTTGTGGGTGAAAATCGTTAAGTTAATATATTATTTCTGCTTTTGCACCTCTAAGGAAACAATTTAACATACCTCAGAGCCAGCTTTGCCAGGCGTCCCGACGTATGCCGGTGAACCAGGTAGACCCTGCACAAAACAAGAGCAATAGTTACAAGGAGGAAATTATTAACTAGGAATTATACGACATCAAGCGAATTTAAGAACACCGTTCAAAAGGCCAGGAGCCCTGTTGTTATCAAATCTATAGGACAGACACGATTGATCCACCGGATATTACATGGCCGTGAGGAGATACGAATTTTATTTTCGAGTGTTGGTAATGTCTCTCACGAGTAAGGGAAGCGAACGAGTTAGTGAGAAATATTATCATCACGAGAAGGTAAAATTCGTATCACTGCTGACCGTGAAGATTTCATTTTTATCTTCACATTTAAGATATCATTTTTTTCTAAATAAGTTAACATAGTATTTCATCGATGTCTACTGCATAATAAAGAAAGTTATGTATCGGAGTGTAGTGACTTAATTGGCTTCGTACAATAGATCCATGCAAGGTGGTTTTGTAACATGCAAATCAAATGCCTCACATGGACAAAATATAATTCACAAAATGAGGAATACCTGTTTATGATATGGATATCGATGAAATAGCAGGTTTTCTCCTATTCAGAAAAATTATATCTTCACACGAGAAGATAATGATGATATCTGCGGCACTGTGAGCTGTGAATACCAATGTGTTACCAATGTGAATACCAATGTGTTACCGGACCAATCTTACGGCTGAAAACAGTTTACCTATTTTTAAGTCACTTTTAAAAACTTATCTTTTTAAATTAGCTTATGAACAGTAGGTGTAGTTCCCATTGATTATAGTTTTAGTAATTTGTTAATTAATGTAATTATATATATATATTCTTTGTATTTTATCTATCCTGATGTAAAGCGTATTAGATCATATATGCATGTATTTTGCGCTATATAAACATTAAACATTATTATTATTATTATTATTAATATATCATTTTTATCTTCACATGTGAAGTTATCATCATGGACCGATTTCATCGAATTCAATAGTATAATAAAATTGGGGTAAATGGCCATAACATTCACTTAAAGCTTGATACCGGAGCTGAATTAATCTCAATTTATCGAGATACTACAAATTCTCCGGGGCCCTGGAGAAGCACGCCTCCCTGGTAAAGTCGGATTAAAGAGCCAGTGTACGTCTTACACAATCAATCTTGCTCATTGCTTATTAGGAAGGCAAATGTAGAGTTGGGACTTATCACACGCACTCCAACTGAGGTGTAAAAAATCGTCCCACAACCAGATTTTAAAGCAGAATTTCCTGCACTCAGGGCTAGAGAAGCTAGAATTTGAATTCCACATCGCATTTCGCGCAGATGTAAAACCTCACTGCATCTATATAATACAAGAACAGTCCCATTTCCATTGTTACCAAAAGTGAAATGCCAGATATTAGAAACAATGCTTAATCAACAAGGAGTTATCTCTGCTGTCACTATACACCAACTGCATGGTGTGCTGGTTTAGTGCCCGTTCCTAAGCGCAATGGATATATGCGTATTTGTGTAGATCTCACCCACCTAGCTTAACAAAGCTGTTCAATGGGAAGTCCACTATATGCCATCAGTTGACGAAAGTGTGGTAAAACCAGGGTATTTTCCAAATAAGGTATTCTCCAAACTTGATGCCAACAGCACATTTTGGCAGATTCACCTGGACAAATAATCAAGACACCTCACTATCTTTGTAACACCATTTGGTCGTTATTGCTTTAATCGCCTCTCATTTGGTATCAGCTGCGCCCCCTAGATTTTTTAATGCACTATGCCCTACATTCTTCAGGATCTAGGAGTCATTTGTCAAATGGATGACGTTCTCATCCATGGCACTGATCAAGTCGACCATGACCAATGCGCAAGAGCTTCCTCCCATCGAAAAAGAAGCCCTCGCAGCAACATGGGCCAGTAGAAAGTTTACAGACTAGGACTAGGACTTCATTATACCCTTGAGACTGATAGCTTTATAAGATGCCTTTTCGCATTCTGCATTTCCGCCTGCGACCTATCAAGTTCAATATTCACCTGGAAAACACCAAATCACTGCAGACACACTCTCACGTGCACCAGTCCGCCAACCAGAGAAGGTGGATGAGTTATTTGTGAAGAATGTGGAAGCAATGGCAGCACACACAGTGAAATCACTTTCAACTTCCACTGACCGCTTGCAAGCGATAAGACAAGATCAGAAGCGTGGTGAAGAATGCACTCAAGTGACAACATTCTGTCTGAATGACTGGCCTCCATGCGGCCCTACTGGGAAAACAGAAGTCACTTCACCATCGTACGACCATCTACTTCGATGTGATTCCAATAGGGATGTCAACAATCCTTAACCTTCACACAGTTCACCTTGGTATCACCAATTGTTTATCCCGAGCAAGTACATCTGTGTCACCACATGGACTATCCAAGAAAATAGAAAACCTTGTCACCCAGTGTACTATATCTGTGCCAAAGAGCAACCAACTCCAAAAGAACCACTCATGGCTTTCTCCTTCGCACCCAGACCTTGGGAAAGGATTGCCACCGACATAGATAAGTTCAAAATGAGGAAGTATATCATCGTCGTGGATTACTACAGATGGTTTGAAATCAGGAAATTTCGCGATTAAACAAGCAGATGCGATGTGGAAGTACCCAAATAATTATTTGCCATCCACAGTATTCCCTACCTCGTTATATCGGACAGTATGCGGCAGTATCCTTCCGCAAGTTCGCGGCTGTATATGGGGGTTTGCCCATGTAACAAGCTCACCCAGACACCAACAAGGATATGGTGAAGTCGAGCGTGCAGTCAGAACGGCCAAATATATCTCCAATGCCCTTTTGACATACAGATCAAGCCCGCTGCATAATGGCCCCTGCAGATTGTCAAAGAAGTGCAGACAAAGAAGTATGCTTAGACGAAATCGTTCCGCCTTGTCGACCACTGGTACACAAAAGTATCCAGAGATCGAACATGCAACCAACGGCAACGCAGCACCTGACCCATCCATTCTTCAGAGTTCAGATACAGGAGATTGCAATACATCCTAAACAGCAAACCCAGAAGACCCTCAGGCAAATGTGACGCTCGGGCAGAAATGTAAAACCACCAGAACGCTTAGACTTATGGCGGGAACATATGGCGGGAGGCCATATTATAATAATAAAGAGTTATGTTCTAATGACTTTCAGTGTCTTCTCCGAAGGAAGGAAGGGAAGAAGGAATATTCATAAATTATTAATTATCATAAGTACATGTATACATGGACATCTGAGCTAGTCTTCTCACGGCAATAACGCTACTATAATTTCAGGAAACTTGTGGAACGATTTTTAAACCAATCATTCATTTTATTTAGCATTTTGTTGTTCAACTTTAGAGTGAAGATGAAGATAATACAAGGATAATATTTTTTAGCGATATAAAAATGTATTATTATCCGTTCCAAAGATGTTTAGCGTGGCTGTTCTGCTTAGTTCACTGTTATGCTCGAGAGTATTTCGTCGCTTGCTTCAATAGACATCAAAAATTTAGAACTATGATTTAAATGAGCACAAAAAACAAAACGGTCACTAGCAATTGTTCATTAATAACTCACGCAAATCTGTGTGGGAGAAATGGGTGGCGGAAAGTGCGGTTTTCTGGAGGTAAGGGCCCCCAGAAAAGCTGGAGAAACAAGATCAGAGTGAGAGTAAGGGCCCTCACTGTTATGGACCTTGCTCTCATGTCCCGGCCGGGCTTCCCCGTTGGCAGAAGTTACTGAGAGAAACGAGATCAGGGTGAAGGTAAGGGCATCACCGTTATGGACCTTGCTCTCCTTAGCCAGTGTGTGCTTCTCCGTGGGCGAAGTGTGGCCGATGGGACACCACTTACTGCCCCGTTTGTGTTTATTTATTTCAGTAGATGCTTTACATAAAATTCTCTATTCTTAAATCTATATACAATAGTATGGATACTTAAGTGATTATGTGCTTAATGCTTTTGCCTTAAGGGAGGTGGGCGGGAAAGCTTGTTTGCTTGCTGAACGCCAAGGGCAGAGTGACCAGAAATGAGATTGTGTGTTTCAGTATACTAGGAGAAGTTTCCGGCTGACAGATCGCGAGATGATATTGCCAAAGTTTTACGTAAACACTTGACTAACCGGTAACGTCTGACAGACCGTAAATTAAGTTTTGTCAGATGTTGCTTTTATTAATCCCAATTTATAAATATATAAATTGGCGTTTCATGACGCCTTTCTTGTAATTGAGAAATAACGTTTTTATTCTCGTATTTCATGCTTCTAGATGCCGCCGTTTTGCGTTATTATGGAGTTAGCTCGACTGCTCAGACTCGATGTACAGCGGGGATTTATTTTCAATTTTAACGTCATTGAGTGCAAGGAAAAAAAGACAAGCACTCGATGTCCTCAATGACGTCAAAATGTACATCAAATTTGATCAGTTGAGCAAACTCTAAAATGGCGGAATAAAATACGAAATACGAAAATAAAAACGTTATTTCTCCTTAACATTTCTAAACATTATACTTAAAGGCGTTTATTTTAAAGTAATTATTTTTTTTAAGTACAGTTCCCCATTAAATAATGTTATGATTATGACTATATTGCTTATCTAATTTAAACGTTCAATAAGTTACTCACTGCAGCACCGCTGTTCCCTGGGCCTCCATCACTTCCAGACATCCCTTTCCGCCCCTGGACAAATTAAAAACTCATTTCAAGATAAATTTGCAATTATTTCCTTTTATTATCCCCCCAATAATCACGACAATAACCATTTGCCAGCTATAAAATGAATAGATTAAAAATCATTAATAGTAAAATGGTTGTCCATATTGTTTCATTTAAATGAAATACTATAAACAAAATTAAAATTTATTTTACTACGAACAAAATCACTGCCAAAAACGGATTTTCCTTTCGATAATATTCTACATTGTTTTTGGAAATATAATGGTACCGTTTCAACATATTGTGCAAGAAGTATCGAGGGAGAAATTGTTGGGTTGCCCATTGTGTTTCTACGGAAGATAACTGCAGTATTTAAAGAATGTTGGCAACAAAATATAACTACTTTTTATATCGAAGTATATGACTCACTAGAAATACAGTAGTATGACGTCATTTTAAAAGTTGAATAAACCATCTAAAAATAGGCTCTTGGGCCGCCATTTTGAATATGACCGTGACGTCATGTGCTGGTGTATTTCCTACTATCGTGGAGCCATGTATTGCCCAGTATTGGTTATAGCGCTGAGAAGAAGTACACCCATAATAATAGAATCCCTTTTTCCCGCATTCTGTCTTAACTTTCGGTAAACGAAGTTGATAACTTTGTCTCGTAATTATTGGTATAGTACTATGATTAAAACTAAAATAATGTTTTAAAAATCGTGGTTTTTTACCAACCAGGCTTCTCTTCACTAAATTGTAAACATGTTTCTCCCTTCTACATAACAAACCTTCTCATTTTAATTTTTTTAAAGCCTTTTCACTCCTTTGTAATTTAGTAACAATTCTTGCCGCCCGATTCTGAACCTTCTCCAATGCATCTCCATTTGTCTTACCACATCCTGTCCAGACTGTATCACGTACTCAGTGACACAATTTAGTATAGTGCCTTTGATGGACACACTAAAGTTTTGAACCCTTGATAATCTAATGCTTGTTCCGAAGAACATGCATTCTGTCTTCTTTCTGTTGAGAAACAGTATGTTTACGCTTAACCATGTGTCGACAAGCTTTTTTGGTTAGGTTAGGGTTAGGGTTAGGGTTAGCAACGGTTAGGGTTAGGTTCAAGGTTAGCATCAAGATTAGGTTTAGTGTTGGGTTAGTCTAGTTCTTGAAAATGGGAAGGTTCTTCCGAGTCAACCCTTTTCGTCTTCACCGACCACTTTACCCAACACATGACATCACAGAACGTTCGGCAGAGGAACCCTAACTATTTGTTATACACTTTACGAGCACTTTTATAACCTCAAACTACAGTACTATATTTTGAATATTTAAGTCACATGCTTTTATCTAAACGGTACTTATTTTTGTTGCCAATCTCTCAAAACATTTACTACGAAAATCTACTTCCTGACAGCAGTTGAATGAGTCTTTAGAGGTGCCACATTCACTTAATTTTTCCAAACTTGTCAAATGCCATAAAACATCATTTTACAGCTCTTTACAGTTATTCGTGAGGACGACAATTTTTAACATACCTGGTCTCCCTCAGCACCAAGCACACCAGTTACGCCTTTAAAACCCTGCAAATAAACAGTGTAATAATTTTGCTTCCTGTTTTAGAACGGACGTATAAAAAATGCGTCGCTTCTATCCAACGTTCATTTTAACAAATATTTGGATTTTTTTTTGCTGTTCACCTCGTAACTGGAAAGAGGCTTTAAGGTTTCGAATAACCTCACTATCTTAAACTTAAATAGGGTTCCCACCGTTCAATGAACATGAAATTTCAAGGACTACAGTAAGTACTGCTCCCAGAAAATTCAAGGACAAAGAACTGGAAAAAATCTTTGAAATAGTATGTATTTTGCTTTTTGAGATGACCATGCAGTAATACGGCAGTTCACCAGTTAAAATATTGGCAGAGAAGCTGGAGGAAAATTCCAGAACTTTCAAGCAGTGGCGGACACTAGGGGGCATAAACATGTCAAAAACTAAAACTTCAAAAGTATCAAAGGGTAGCAAATGTTTGATTTTTCAGCCCACGGTTCAGGGCTGCTTCATCCAAATGGTTTGAAATGTTTGCTTACCCTTCAGTGGAAGTGGAACTTATTAAAATGTTTGAACTAAGTTCGGTACGGTAATAGTGCGATATGAAAGGCCCATACGGTAGCAAACATGCGTGTAGTCAACATAAATGGGCTAAAAACTAATAATATGCAATTATCAAGGTTATCAGTATCAAAAAAAAATGCTAAATTATCTACAAAACTGCGCATAATTTCTACCAATAGTTTTCTTACAATTTCAGGTCAATATACCTGAACACATTGAGAGAATGAGATTGAGAGAATGAAGTTGAAAGATTGAGAGAATAGCCAATAGGTTTTAAATAGCATGTTTGTGTTCATATGATAACGGCAAAGCTGAAACGTGCACGAAGCCAAAATATCGGATTCGGAAGTGATCACGTCTCAAATAACCTATTCCGGGTTAGATTAAAACCTGATTTACATATATGCGTAACTGTTGTAATGTAGCCGGAACTTTCCTACGGGGTCATCCTGCCAACCAGTCTTTCTAGCTTCTCTTCGTTTTATGTGATATGTACAACTTCGTTGGAGTTAACTATACGTAGAGCTCCGTCATTCCAGCTATGGTGCATCTTTCCACTCATTCAGCCCTGCAAAGCATCCTGTTTGGTTCAGTTTTCGTCGTCCCATCTCAACTGCTGTCTACAGCATGTATGCACCTGCATCATCTTCTTTAACCATCCATGGTCTACGGAATTATATGCCTTTTTCACGTCCACCCACGCCATGCTCAAATTTCGTTTACCTCTATGACAATCTAATGTGAACATTCGGTGAATTAACAGGTTGTCCATTGTTCCACTACAGCCAATCTTTGCGCCTCTTTGCTGTCCTTCCATCAATTCATGATCATCTAAGTGCTCATCATGTCTTATCCATTAATCCATATGATTAATTCTCACTAGAGTCTAGAAAACTCTCCAGGTTTGGGGATGAGCTTCGTTTTTCTCTATGAGAACCAATAAGGATACCTCTCGGTATATTTCGAGATAGTCCACGAAAGCTGACGTCACATCCGCGTGGAAAGAGTAAGCCCGTTTCCACCAGAAATTGGTCAGCCTATATGATCCAGGTGCACTCCAGTTTCTATTCTTCATAAGAACTTTCACAGCCTGATCTGTTTCCAGCGCGACTACGTTTCATCTGAAGTGGTCGGAAAACTACCGATTCCAGCTCCTCGAGCCAATCTCCATCCCTGTTTCCATACCCTCTCTTTTCCCATAGCTCTCTGCTGACATCGTCAATATTATGAAATCTCTCTCTCCACTTTCTTCATTTTGCGTGGTGTTTATGTACTTCGAGCGTTGAGGTGGTCGGTCTGGTTATTATTACTATTATTATTATTATTATTATTATTATTATTATTATTATTACTATTATTGCTGCCTACACTAATCTTGACTTGGTTTGCTGTGTCTCGTACCCAGACCTTTTCGCGGAAATATGTAAAGTCGATCGACCTTAAATTACGATCATGGATGTTTGTATGTCCACAGATTTATGACGTAACTCGTAGATGTTCGTTTACAATCGCCGGATGCGGAAACTATCCGAATAAAATGCTCGGAACTCGCCAACAGCAACGTGTTTGCTTCCGAATTTCAACTTCGATTTCCCTGAAGAAAGATTCTCTTGCCAAGGTAAGGCAACTAGTTTTAATTATCAGCACATTTCTCAAGAGTCAAGGGATTTAACGGCTTTTATCTTCTATTTTTTAGCTGTATATTGATGTGAGTTCAATCACAGGAGCCATTTGTGTTCACGCTGATCATAACATCTGATCAGACACTCGCGATTCCACTGACAGCTTTGCCACAGTAAGAAGCATGATTTATAGTGGCAGAAGTGATTTATCAGAAATTTGTTTACCAATCACCAACTACATACTGTAGTCATAATGTATAGTGTATATAGTGTATACTGTCTATGCAGTCAAAAGCCTTGCCAAATTATATTCAGATTAGTGATAGTCGTTTGTAATTTAAGTCTGCTGTATTTAAATATAATTAAAATAATTGATAGAAATGTGGAAATGTGTACATACTACAGTGGTTTCATTTTGGAAATTTTATAAAAAATTAGGATTCCCATGACTTTTGAGGCAGCATTTCCCCTTGCGATAGTAACTTCTAGTTATTATTATTATTATTATTATTATTATTATTATTATTATTATTATTATTATTATTATTATTATGGCAGCTTACAACTTCTGAATGCTCAGTAAAATTAAAAGCCACAGTTAGGCGCGAACGTAGCTACTGACTATTGCGTAAAAATCTATCTTACAAACTATAAAAAGTAAAAAACAAAAAATATATATATATGCTCTAGGCAACTATAACAATTTAAAATGAGTCAGTACAATCAAATATTTATACTGTTCGATTACAAAAACGATCTAACTAATTGACGCAGCCACTTTAGTAAATTGTTAGTCAACTAAAATCTTAAATGAGCGTGCAATATTCAAGCTACTGCTGATCACAGACTTCTGCATCCGTCTTAATGTTTCTTCGCTTCTATCTCCGACTAGCTTTTTTACTGTTTGATTAACCTCCTTCGAAAAACCTCCGAGAACATCCATGATGATGTTGTGTTCGGTTACTTGGTAGCTTGGGAATTGCTTCTTCAGTTCCCATCTTTAGACTGGCGATTATCTAGCCATGGGCAGCTCATTTCTATCACCATCACCTTCTTTTCCTCATTGTCAACGATCCTAGCATCTATTCTATTAGCTCTTACTTCTGCATTTTCGGCATAGAGAGGTATGTCCCAAAGGGCTTTCGCTCTATACCATTCTCATACAGTGGTTTGGGCATCACAGGTGAACACCAGGGCGAGACTGTTGTAACCATATCCCGATCTCTTAACAACTCAAAATACAGGATCTTCAGATTATTATTATGTCTTTCTAGATATTTTGTTTGCGCCAGAGCACTACAGCCTGCCAGGATGTGAGGTAAACTCTCCGGAGTTTTGCCACATAGTCGGCACAGCACGTCTGGGCTGATGTTCGTCCTTGTTTTCTTCTGATGGTATATCTTTGTTGGAAGTAGTTGCTGGTAAAGTTCGTGCACTGCTGCTATTGTGTGCGACGGCGCTGTTCTCCATTTTGACATCCATGAGAAGCATTCATTATTTAGGTCTTATTAGACATTATTATTATTGAGGAGCTTCCCTTGGCATCTCTCATCTTTCATTTCTTCAAAACATTCTCTTTGTTGAGCGGTTTTTGCCCAGTTTCCAATCTTTCTGGCAATAATCTCTTCGTCATTCTCCGTGTAACCTTTCGGATCTGGGTACTGTATTCTAGCTTCAGCGTAAGTTTTAGCTCTTCTGCTACTTGGTAGCATCTTTGGTTAATGACTGACCTCCCGATTTCGTAGCTTTCTTCTCGAAGTCCCCAACCATAGCCATTGTTTGGTCTGTATTGATGTAAAGTTTAACCGCTGCCTTGATCTTTGTCACTTTATATTCACTTTCGCCATTCTCCACTAGAACCATGTGAGTTTCCCTGTCCAATCTCTGCAGCTCTGCTAATGGCCAGACATGGATCCACATTAGAAAACTTAGGATGGGAAGTGCAAACTGGTTGGACGTTATAACTTTGTTGAAATCTGATAATGGACTCGGGACCATATCACCGATAATCTTTGTAAGCAGGCTTTGGCTGCACTCTGTAGAACTACAGCATCCTCCTGTTTCACAGTTTCCATCACCCATAGGAACTTATAATAGGATCCATCTTTTAGACTGTTAATCCTATCCTAGTCTCCTACTTCCATCGCTGACGTCTTCGTATCCATACATCCTCTTTTAACGTGTACTACGGAGCATTTTCTCTCATTCCATTCGAGGCCAACATCTGCCATCCAGGACTTGGTTGATCTCAGCACTCTTTCTAGTTTGCCACGAGCTGCGAAGATTTTCAAATCGTCAATGTATAGTAGATCTGTTATCTTCATTCTAATGGCTTTGGACAGGATGTATCCTTCTGTAGCCTTAAACTTCCACGCTATTGGATTGATGCATAGCGTTAACAACCTTGGGCATAGCGCATCACCTTGTGGGAGGCCTTTATTCAATCGTATCAGTTCCGAGATTTCGTCACCTTGTCTTGTATTAGCTTTTATTCTTGTGTTCCAGCTTGAACTCAGTTTCTGGATCACTCTTCCAATCCATTGCGGAAATCTATGGAGTACCATCATTTCCCTCTACCATTTATGATCAATCGAATCATACTGTACCTGTAGGCCTTCTTGACATATATCCATGCCATGCTGAGGTTATACGTACGTTCACTACGTCTGTTGTCCTGACATACCATTCTGTCTATAAGAAGGTTGTCAATCGTTCCGCTGTATTTTTTCTTCGCTCCTCTCTGCTCTCCTTGCATCAAACTATAACTATCAAGATGCTTATCCATGGATTTCAGGACACATGACGAATACCATTTGTAGACTGTGTTTAGGCAGGTGATCGGCCTCTGGTTAGCACTGGAGAATTCGCCCGGTTTGGGGTTAAGTGTATTTTTACTGTACCTCCTGTGAACCACCAAGGATAGTCATGATCTTCCTGGAATATTGTTGTGAAGCTCCTCAT
The DNA here is from genome assembly GCA_035772405.1 of Chrysogorgia sp. JL179-B06. Lineage (NCBI taxonomy): Eukaryota > Metazoa > Cnidaria > Anthozoa > Scleralcyonacea > Chrysogorgiidae > Chrysogorgia > Chrysogorgia sp. JL179-B06. Next base: position 14,711 of record JAYKKM010000484.1, read on the forward strand.
TACGCCTTCGTGTAGAGGCTTTGTCTTATTCCACCAGAAGTTTGCGATGCGGTCAGGACCTGGTGCGCTCCAATTCCGTTTCTTGAGGATTAATGTTCGGTTCATAGTTCTTTTGGGGTGGAGCTGGTACGTTATCATTTATGGTCGCTCTAACCTCTTCTAGCCACTTGACCTCCATGTTTCCATTTCCCTCGCTTTCCCATAGTGCTTTCTAGAAGCTACTTGCTTCATTGATATTCTCAAACTTATTTTGGTTTTGCTCATCCTCTTTCTGATTTACTTCGTATTTCGGCATCTCGTTCTCGTCATCTTTCTCCACTATTTTCTTCATACTGGAGTAAACTTTACCCGTGTCTACCTGGAAGCATTTATTTAAGTCTCTCGATTCCTTCTGTTTTCTCTTTCTCGTATATGATTTTTATTATTATGATTTTTATCATTATGATTTTTATCATTATTTTTATTATTATTATTATTGTTATTTTCTCGGTATTTTCTCAAAAGAATTCTCTACTTTTCTAAAGATGTTAAGTGATGTAGGTCTTGATAAGAAACACCAAATCTACTGCATTAAAAAAATAACATATATCGCCATTAGCACAACATATTATATTTTCTGCTGTAAAAACAAAGAATGGACAAATCCTGAATTGATGAACTTTTAAAATGGACGTGTATATTCATATTTTCATTTGTATAATCTTTAATTGATAGTTTATAGTGGTTCAAGTAGTCAATTGTAAATTACCTCATTGAGCGAGATTTACAATTGTATATATAACAAAAGATTTGAATAAAGTTTCCATTATTAGTATTTTTATTTTATTTTTTTTTATTATTTTTTATTATTATTATTGCGAGGGGGCTTGAACAAAATGGTTGTAACATGGCAACCTTCGACCCCAAATGTCCGCCACTGCTTTCAATGATCTCTATTGATTTAAAAGGTTTTGCAGGCCTGGAATTTTTTTTTCAAGATCAAGGATTTTCAAGGACCGTGGAAACCCTGCTTCCCTACTGTCCTCACACGATTCCAACCACTACAATACAAATGTCCTGATTGATGTCCTGATCTACTTATATCATTACAAATATTCAACGCTGAAATAGCAAGCAAGTCTGCAAGTATCTGTTTCCTATATTAAACTTACCAAAGTTATTATGACGTATTATGTAAGTATTACCTGGTATCCAACACGCCCTTCTTCTCCGTTGGCACCCACCAATCCCTAATAATAGAGTTATTTATGTTGTAAGTAAGATTTAATGAATAAGGAATAAGTTTTTCATTCAATGATATCTTACAGAAACTCTGATCCTAACCTAACACTATACCTAAAAAGACTGGATCTAGAAAGGTCCTTTTGGGTCATTCCTTTTAGCTGACCCAGATTAATAGGCAGTGATTATCAGTTGGGATTCACTATATATATATATATACAGCAGTTCATGCCGTGACGTAAAAATACCATCTCGAATTGTTTGATTTTAAACTGAAATAAGGTTAGGACGTAGAAACACCCCGGCTGGAATCTAAGCCAAACAAGGATGGGGAGTCAACGTGAGCTAGACAGAAATTAGTACAAGAGTTCATTCAAACCTCGTGGTTACTGATCAAAGAAGAATAAGAGCTTAGAAACTCCTATGGTATCTCAATTAAAATTTCACCCTTGTGACTATATGGTATGATTAATATTATACATTACCTTCCTTCCAACAGAACCTCGCCTACCGGGATATCCTCTTACACCATCTAATCTCTGCAACAAATAGACAGAATTAATGAAAAAAGAGATTTCGTAAATTATTCTTCCTACTCCCCTTTCATAAACGACTCATAAAAGGTGCGAGTTTCATTTTCCTTTCTCTATAAAAACTGGTTTATTCATTCAGTACCAAAATTTTTCCATAAACCCCGTTCCATTAAAACATTCTTATTTCTAACTTACATTGCGTCCTGAACGTCCAACATCACCTTTGTCTCCCGTATCACCTGATTCACCCTTAAATGATAGACGTTCACAGCATATTAAAAACTGTTGTTGGCAACTGACGTTTCTACGTCCTCAGTCGAGGTCATGTTCTGACGTTTCTAGGTTCTCAGTGGAGAAAATGTGTTAGAAACTGCGCTGATGGTATGAGCGCGTGAAGGTGCTTGGGGAGGATGCTAACGTAGCTTACTAGGGTACACTGATTAGAGGGGAATTGAGGACTGCAATACTTAGAATAAGTGCTCGACTAATAATGTTTACTATTTATATAGCGCAAATTAGCATATGTATATGATCAAATGCGCTTTACAACATCGATAATTTATTCTATTTTTTTCAGTACCAGGTACCCAGTACCCCAATCAATTAACCTTAACTATTTATTTTTACAGTTTTTATCATCATTAGTTTTCCTAACTATTTGTCCTAACCCGCCCTGTCAACTACCTATTCATGGAGAATATTGTAGTATTCTATATTATATAAAGGATATTCAGATATGTCGGATGATATAGCTACCGTACATGTCAGAGCTAAATAAGTTAACATAATATGTAAAAAATGCATAAATTATATACACGGGTTTAGATCCAAGGGAATCACGGGATGAATGATAAACTTGATTATACATATACAATTATTTCATCAAAATATGTTGTAATGACAGGTCGGTCAGCTATGAGCCATTAAACCTGTTGTTTAACACTGGTGAGAGGATCCTTCACTTGCAGGTTCATTATCATACCAGATATCTGTGGGAGTGACTGTGGGACCGGTTGACGAATTGCTGCCTTTGTGTATTGGAGATCGCCGGAGGATGCGAATCAGGTAATCGCAGCAACCGGGCTAATGGCAGCTTAAACTGCCGCCATGTCGTTGATGAACGAACCTGTGCAACGACATCGGCCTGGAATGGTTGATATCTAACCGAGATTAGTCAGAATCCGGCGTAACCCTTGTCCGGAAGCTTTCGCTCTGCTGTGAGGACTACGTTTTAACATCTATACTATCCTGGGCCTTCGTGTATGTTGCAAGTGCTATACAATCGAGTTTCGGAACCAAGGATCCACATATCCTTAATGCTGATGCCCTGGCATGGGTAACAATGCCCTCGAAATAAATTTTAGGGCCAGAGATAGTTGGTTACAGATATAGCGACAGGCGATATTTGAATCTGGATAGATTCATAAATCTAATAATGAATGAGAATTACCTAAAGGTTGTGACCTCTACAAATCATTCCACATACTATAACAACGCTGATAAAATTATAGAACTCAAGAAGGGGCAATCCAGAGAAGAACCTGAGACCGAAATTAAGAAGTCTATTTAATTAGAAGTAACCCTCAAGAAATGTTTAATACTAACCCGAACCCACCAAACCTCGATTCAGGACTATTCTCTATATTTCGAAACTTTGTTTTCGCGACGAACTGCAACTTTAACTTAGTATTTTTTCTGAACTGCAACAGAATCATAACAAACCTTGAGCCCATTTTGTCCAGAATCGCCATCATTTCCATCTTTCCCATCAGCACCCTATAAGAGTTAAGGAAACGTCAACAACATACAGGTGTATGTTGGCGTATGCCATCTTTGGACCGCTTCGCTGGAAAAGATATGTTCTATATTAATTTGCTTTTGAAAGTAGCTTATGAGTGTTGAAAATGCCATTGGATATTTTCAAATTCATTTGTTGTTTTAGCTTGATGATGTAAGATTGGATCAATCTATCAAATGAATGTACAGGAGATAAAAAACAAAATGGCGGAATATTTTGCTGAAGTGAATGAGCAAGAAATCAGGTACAGTTGACTCTCTTTGACCGACCACTCTCGTAAGCGACCATCTCACTTAAGCGACCGCATTTACAAATTCCCATTTTATTTCTTATTCAAACACTGTATTTAGCATCTCTCGTAAGCGACCGCTCTCGTAAGCGACCGCGACCACGTTTTGGGATTCCCTTTTGGCTTTTCTAATTGTTTTTCTACTCTCGTAAACGACCACCCCGGAGATCGATGACAGACCTATATATGACAGACCAGACGACAACGATCTTGGCTTTATTAGTTTGTATTTTATTTTAATATTTGATTGGCACGGCAGGGAAACGAAAAGCTGGCTAATGCAGTTGAATGTGTAAGTGATATCTTAGTCGATTTTCGAATGAAATATATCGCTGACACAATCCAGCATCACTAGCTAATTAACTACTAAGTTGCAATAAGCGAACATGAACGAAAGAACGCAGTGCTGTTTGCATCAAAAACAGTTTTGTTTAGATTAAAAACAGTTCTAGATTATAACAATTGTTTTGTTTAAGCAGTTTTGTTCAAACACTTTGTTCAGATTAAGCATTAGTTTTGTTTTAACCTAAGAAAGAGTTTTTTAATTTAATCACTGTTTATAAAGACGTATATGTAATTTTATGAATGCGTTGCATCAATTAAAACAGTTCTTAAGAAACAGTTTTGTGGAATATGTGAATGTTATTATCACTTCCGGTATAAAACTGAATTATATAGGTTTGGGCCACTTGTGGTGAATATTCTCGTAAGCGACCACTTATTTCCGTCCCGAAGTGGTCGCTTACGAGAGAGTCAACTATATTTGCTTGATAAACTTGGCCAAAAGCTCATATACGACGAGAACGAATGATATAATTATGAAACATCTTGCTTGATTGACAATATCACAAATAGAATGATCGGCGAGCCTGACAATAATTTATGGTTACCATGGTAACATAATCGGTTCTTCATCCTTGTTTTGAATAAATGAAAATATGCTGTATTTCATAACTAATTGTCGTAGACGATGACCTGTTTAATCCAGTAAACCTCACAGAAATGCAATAAACCCAACAAATCCATATCAAATGCGCAGTAACAATGAGAATTATAAATTCTTATATAGGACAGAGGTTAAACCATTTGTTGTGAAATCAGTCTATTTGTAATTTATTATTTGTTTTCTTTTTGTTTACTCAAACCTGATTATTTGCAACTATATGTTTATACTTCTGATAAATTGGTAGACAGTAGTTCTGTTTATTATTATAATTTATTTTGTGTATTTTTATTTACTTTATACCAGTGGAAAAACATAACAGAATTTGTTGCGAAGACTTTTAAACTTTTAAACTTTTAAACTAAGCGTTGACATTATTTGATAGACAAGTCACTTGTTGATATAGATTATTATGCATACAGTCAACCGTAACGAAACGAAATGTGAAACTGCGTTTAAACACTGAGGAAAGTTTATATTTATGTTGGGAAAAGATAGTAATCCCGCAAAGAAGTAAGTAGAAGTTTATTACTGTAAATATTATAACTCTATTAATCATAAGCTTAACTACTTGTACATACTTTACTAATTTATAGATCGAATTAAATATATAATACGAAATACGGGAATGCTGTCTCAATCTGTCTGGTCTTTGCGCTTGAATGATACACAATTGATAGATTTAAGCAGTATAGTAAACGACGCTATCAAACTAAAATGTCATTTGATGCTTTTATCTTGACAGCGGCAATTGATTTGAAAACATTTAGAAAATTAGTTTTCCATCGAAGTGGAAATTTTATCCATTGTATTTCACAATACTTTGCAAACTGAAATTAGTTCTTATATTCAAATAAGCAAATTATCAAAAATAATTTGGCAAGTTAGTACAAATTTGGTGAGTAAGATCGATGTTACATGAAAGCAAACGCAGCTTGCTACGATGATAACATGTTAGTTGCCACTCAAGCTTTTTGTACGAACTCCGAAAATGTCTGAGCCCAAACGGATATCGAACTCGCTACCTTCTAAATTCTGGTGAGATGTTACTACGACTCCGATGGCACAGCGATGGTAAGATAATTACCGACGGGTTCGCTTGTGCGACAACGATTTATAGAAAAAGCTTGAGAAGCAACCAACAAGTATATCAAAGATCTTCCTTCTCACTAAATATACAGTAGTTTTTGAAATCCCATTTTTTATGTGATGTTTAATGTGCGCAAAGATTTGTGGGTAAACGCGTCTTTTACTTCGCAAACCATTCGTTATCACTAAACTAGAAATACGTTCTGCACTAACCCCTCCTCGCCCGCCTTTTCTACACCCATACATGGTCCCCAGGCCCAGACCGCGCACGCTGTGTATTTATAGTCTCTGTACGTAGATTTTGAACGTTATCACGGCCAATATTTACTTGATTTCAATTCTGAAAACAGTTTTGGAATTACAGAGTCTAAATACATAACCTACGTGTCTATTATATTACTAAAACGTGCATACCCTTCGTACAAACGGTTAAAGTACTTAGAAATTAATCGGCAATCAGCCAGCCAGCCAGCCTGGCCGCTTCGTCGTATATTATTTGGAACGTTATCTCGATCAATATTTAACCGTTTTCAATTCCGAAAACAGATTTGGAATTAGCGAGTCTAAATACATAATATACCTACCTGTTTTTTCACGCAAACGTCTATACCCTTCGTAAATACATCTTTATGTAATTCGTCAGATCACAAATCGCCAACGGCCGCTCTTAGCGTTGCGCAAATATGTCCGATTCAAACGGATCACACAAAACGACTTTGTGAGAAATGGATCGCTGCCGCGGTGAGATTATTTAACAAATCTAATTTACATAAACACTTTGATAAAACTATCCAAAATTCTAACCTTCGTATTACTTAAACGTATTATTTAAACGTTCCAAAAGTCAGTATTCCCGGCGTGCGCGGCTACATATTCACTAACTGTAGAAACAACCACAAAATACTTACAGCAGCTCCTTGTGCCCCTGTCTCACCAGCCTGTCCATCGTCCCCTTCTAGTCCCTTTGTAGAATGAAACATTCAATTCAAACATTTGAAATATTATGACAGGATCGCAATTAAGTTTATTTATTATATGCATGACAAAATTACTGCGTTCTGGTTGGTCGAGATGAGTGCAATTAATATTTCTATGGAAACAAAAATGCAAATGCTTGCAATAGATTTGTTTCTATTCATTGCCTTTTCTATTCCTTTTATTTAAAAGCAATTTTGACTTTTAATACTGACGTTTCGAGCGGAGCCCTTCATCAGAGTAAGACGAGAGCATGCATGAATAGGCAAGTTTCAGGGTGTTGCGCGCGCATTATTTTTCAAAAAAACTGGCAACTCCACTTATATAAAGTATATATACAGTTTCTGGATGTTTAACACTGTTATTCTGCTGTTGTTGGCTCGCCAGCAAGTCTGTTTGCCCGCCAAGAGCCCGCCAATTCCATTGCAAAATGATGCGCGCGCAACTCCCTGAAACTCGCCTATTGGCTCTTACTTCGTGGACACAGAATTTTAGCACTGTATAAGAACTGCCTCGTTCTTTAAAAAATCCCGTTTATTTTATCTAGGATACGTTTATTTTATCTAGGATGGGTTTATTTCATGAATTGGACAATTCTGGGGCAAAAATAAACGGGATTTTTTAAAGAACGAGGCAGTTATATACAGTGCTAAATTTCTATGTCCCGTACAAGAAGTAAGAGCCAATGAGTATGAAGGGCTGCGCTCAGATCAGAGTATGAATGGCTCCGTACGAAACGTCAATATTTCGCAAACCACATTAAATGCTTCTAATTATTATTTACTAAAATATAAATTAAATACCACGCTTCCTTTTTCACCGTAGTCTCCTATATAACCAGTGACGCCAACGTTACCCTAGAAATTGTAAAATGTTTACAAGGGTGTAATTAGAAAGTTTCAATTAGACAACTTTATGCTTTATCATCATAATATGCTGTTACATTTAACCTGTGCGGGGCGACATTTCAGAAACACCTTTTTCCGGTTTTCACGCTTTCTTGTCAACATATACATTACATGTAAGCAACATCCATTGAATATATTAAAATATTTTTCCGTATAAGTGTTCATAGGTAAATCGTCTGGATTTATACATAAAATCGTTTTAATAAATGGACTTGACGTCGTTGGAGAACTTTCGTTCTGCGATTTGGAAAACTTTCGTTCTGCGATTTGCTGCAAATTGACAAATTATTTGCACTATAGGTAGATTGACTCGATATTTGGCATACATAATTTGCCTTCTTGCTCTCATCGTTGGAACTTTCACTCGGAAATCAACCGTTAACTTCTAATTCCTGGTTTGGTAACTAGTATATGGAAAATTAGTAAAACCTAGCAAGGTTTTAAAAATTGGGCTCTTGTCACATGTATAAAACATGTTTTAACCGAGAATAAGCGAAATGCTAATAATTCAATTTTGGAACCACTGTTAGTGTCCAAATTAAAGCCGATTGTTTTCAGGATATAAAAGAAAAATTGTTGTCTAGAGGTTTGTAATACAGCTCATGCTATTACTTTTCAACAGCATGGGTAATATTTTTCTAAAGCTTCAGTACATGTGCAGGTTAATTGTAACCAAAGTCGTGTCCAATTTTACAGGCTGATGCGACATCACTGTAGGCAGCGATGGCATGCCACTTCCCAGTTAAACACCTTGAAGAAAAATATTAATTAAATACTAAACCTGAGCTCCGGTTCCACCTTGCGGACCCACATCACCAGCTTTGCCCTGAAAAAAACACACAATTACTTTGAGTGCTTGAACCACATATAACTGTTGACAAAGTGGAATTTTTGGATTATCTCCACAAATACAGCATCTCGAAGTATTAGGGGATAGAATAGTAATCAAACTACTTACAGGGTTGCTAAGGATACGGCTATACATTCAAAGAATACAGTGATATATTAAAGGATACAGCGATACATTAAAGATCACATGCAACCCAAAGTTCGCCTTCATGTGAAAAGGCAATCATGCCACGGTTAAGCCTGTTTCAAACGTCGAACATTTCATGTACCGAATCTAATGTAAATTAGCAAAATCCTCCAGTTTACTCAAGCTCATTTGCATTAGATTCGGCACATGAAAAGTTCGACGTTTGAGCCTCTATAGACCTCTTTCATTCTTGCATCAAATATTCTTCTATATTCATTTAAATTAGCCTTTCTGACCTCGTTCATGTGTCTGTAATTCCAAATAATCTTTGCTTTGTAACGAGGCCAGAAAGGCTAATTTGCATGCATCAAAATAATATTTAGACGGGCCACCATTATGAGAGAGATATATTCGGGAGGTCTAAAATGCAGACTGCAGACTGCAGACCGGAAAATAAAGACTGCAGACCGGAAAATAAAAACTGCAGACCGGAAAATGCAGACAGGGGGAAAACCCAGGAAAGGAAAAGATCTCGACGAGAGGCACATTCTTGCTGAACAAATTAGACAGAAAATATGCTTCCTTCATAGAAAGAATCGGACTTTTATGTTTGCTGAGTCCGAGATAAACAATTTTCGATTTCGGCAGGATTTTCTCCTATTTTCACGAAACAATGTGCGTTGGTTGGATGATTGTATCTCATCGCAAAGAGTATTACCGCTAGTGCATGCAATATGTTATTCAGAAAAAGTGGTTGCTTCATACCGGAATTCTGACACATCATCTACAGTAATTTTCGTTTTTTAATAACTTTAGTTAAAAAAATGCTTCCTTCATGGTGGAATTACAACTTTTAAGTTTGCTGACTTAGCATGAAGTGAGCGTTTGTTTTCCGATTTGAATTTTATTGATCCAATTTGAACCTATTCACAGAGTTGTCGGAGCGGAGAAAATAAGGGGGGGTGCCTATATCCAGAGACGTGCATGGCAAAAAACATCACGATTAGGGGGTGTCGTGACAATCAGCAACTTTCAAATTTTGAATACCAATTTCCTAGCACAATAACACAATAATAGTTTTAGAGGATTCCAGACATGCTCTCCCGGAAATTTTTCGATCTTCTAAAGCTTTGGAACAGTATTTCCTATATTTTGATGAGCTTAGCTTCGCCATCACAAAAAAAGAAATAACAACAAATAAAAAGTGGCAGGGACACCGCAACTGGCCAGTTTCTGAGACGGTTGAATTAATGCTTGAAGGTTGAATTGCGAATAAGTTGAATTGAAATGAGTTGAAACAAGTTGAATTAAACTGAGGTAGAATTAAATTGAAATGAGTGAATTGATTTAAAGACTGCCGTGTTTGCAAACAAAAGCAACGTTTACTCAGTAAACCAATGTATTTCAACAAGTTTGTGCTGCCAAATTAAGCAGTTTTAAATTAATAATCTTACGGTTGCTCCTTGCAAGCCAGCATAACCAGCACGACCAGCACGACCAATAGGACCCTAATAAAAGACAACAACCAATAATTTCCCTCTTGTCAAGGTATTACTTATAATAAATTACGCGAAAATTAAACATAAAAAGCATTTATTGAGTAGGCGCCAAATACACGAAGCAGGAGAAGCACGTCAAGCACATATAGCAGATAACTAGTGTGAAGTATATATAAACAGTGTAATGTAAGTATATGTAAATATACATTGGGCTTACCATGAAGTATATACCCAGAAAGGTAATTGAGATAATCTAAGTCTAATGGATATGTTGCCGGTTAATTGCCAGTCCCCGCGCGGTTTTGCAATGCTTCATGGTATCGCTCAATAAAAAACGAGATTGGGTATCGCTAGGGGAAAACAAACTCGAAGCGAGTATAATATTCATAAGATTCATCGTTGCGAAGCATTTTGTAGTCAAATCTCTTTAATATATAAAGTGCAAATGAATCGAAAATTAAGTTAATCTTATTTGAAAGATATCTTAAAACAATGAGGAATAACAACTTACAGCACTTCCATATTTCACTCAGTTCTTGAGATATTTAGACTTATGTGATATTTAAATGAGCTGATCTATGACGTACACCTGTACCTAGTTGTACACAACATTAGAAAATCATGTATATCTTTCCAATATTATCAAAAGAAATCACTCAAAACATTGTAATTGCTACAGCTCATGAAACAAAACATTAAAGACAAGTTTCAAGTGATTTCGTTCAATAATCTTTAAGATATACACGATTTTTCAATGTTGTGCACAACTTGCTACGTCATAGATTATCTCATTTGAATATCATCTAAGTCTAAATATTTCAAGAAGTAAGTAAAATATGGAAGAGCTGTAAATTGTAATTCCTCATTGTTTTAAGAGTTCTTTCAAATACTGTAAGACAAACTTAATTTTCGATTCATTTGCACTTTAAGATTATGTCTGGAATTCCTATTGGTAGAAGAGAAGTGATTGTTCGTGGTGATGGTAACTGCTTCTATAGAGCTATGGCACTTGCAGTAGACGAGAAGACGCGGAAATCACATGAAGTTAAGAGCTTATAACACAATGGCGCACTTTCCAAACGTATTTCAGCCCCTACTGTTTTCTTCTAATACTATAAAAGAACACCTGGCGAAGAGTTCCAAGAACGGTACATGGCCAGCAGAAACTGCTGATATTTTCAGTTGTGCGACTGTACTTCAGCGTAACATCGTTGTATATTCGACAACCAGACGAAAGTGGATGAAGTTCGACCCGCGTTTTGATACATCTCCCAAGATCGCTAAAAATGTGACGATCAATATAACCGAAGAGTTGTTTGAAAGTAACCGCTTCGACGTCATCCTCGTCTTCGACATCAAAGAGAGTAAAGAAACCAACACCTCCCATAAAGACGTCGAAAACTACTGCAAGAAAACAAAACACAAAACAGGAGCAGAAAAAGCATTATAATCAATCCATGGGTGTCCAAAAAACGAAAGGTATGGCATAGAACTTGGAAGGGGCCAATTGTCCACCTGTTCACTGTCCATCAGATAAACTTGCAGCTCCATCAGTATGTCAGATGTGAAAGAAAATACAGTTAAAAAACCAACACTTCATTCAACAAATCTATTCCATCCAACCGTGTTCGAATACACAGAGCCATGTTGGAGAAGATACCAAAAAAGATATACCTTTAAAAAAGATATACCTTTAAAAAAGATGAAACAAGCATGAGTGCCCTCGTGAAATCATGCAATGTAAGATGGATAAGAAATTGAGCGATGAACCTGAACCTGATTTTGAAAATTGCGAGTCAAAAAGTCGAAAGACTACATACAACAAAGGGGTGTTCCAGTGTCAAAATACCCGAAACCAGACCTCACACCTTTATGCCCAGTCTCTTTATGAGATAAATGCATCCACTGATCCAGACTATAGAGAGGATTCCATAGAACATTGTTTGGGTGAGCATCTAACATTACCAGCAGGCACGAGAGTGCCAGATCCTTTCAACATGTCAAACGTTTCATCTGTCTTTTAATCACTTCCCAACTTTGGCCTGATTTTTGATCATTTAATTATGAGCAAAACAGACTAAGACAAGGACATACTTGCTTCATTGCGCAGTTTTGATGAATATGCACTTTTCAAAAATGGACATGTTAGATCACTTCAACAAAAAATTATCTTTGATAATGATGACAGTCGGTTTCATGTTATTTTTGCACAAGTCATCCCGACCCGAAAGGAAAAAACACAGGAAGGAGATAAGACGTACACATTTATTCTGCATTTTTCAGATGCTGACCAAGGATGTAGATATCTTGGAGCTGCTCTGTTTGAGTTGCACGAATTTCTTTCCAGTGAAAGAAGCTCTGTGACATCGCTGCCTGCATACTGGAACCCAAAACCTACGCCAGAAATTCGACCTCTTCCCTTTCTAGAGATGAAACTTTCACATTCAACAAGACTGAACAGCAAGAGAAATATAACTAATCATGATGAGTCCTGACTTGACTCATTTGACCCAAGGCCAACAAAAGAGAGAAAAGACATTACCCTTGTAAAGGAAAAAAAATTGCCACAAAACTGAGGAACATTGACAAAAACTCTGGGATCCTAGATTATTTGCAGTTGTACAGAGATATCAATGAACAAAATATAGATACCACCTTACTTATAGCATGGCTTATAGATAAACAGGAAGATATTTCCGACCTGACAATCTTATCAAAAGCTAAATCATATTTAATGGAAAACAATGTTGTCAATGCAGATAACATTCATCAGCACTCCTCAGTTTTTGTGGCAGGACTTTCAACAACACCAGCTGAAAGAGAGATAGTCAGTCACGTGACAGTTGGCCAGTATACCTTTGTCTACAGACATGAAATTTGCCATTTATGTAGAAAGGGCCTGTATAGCAGACAAAAACCCTGGAACGAAGTCCAAATGAGGATGTACAAGTAAAACAGTTGAACATTTTTTTGTCACCTTCGAAAAAAGGGAAGCGCTATCCAGCTGCAATGCAGTATGGGATAGAGAAGGAGGATGAAGCTAAAACATGCTACTGTAGGATCGTGAAAAAGAAGCAAAAAAATTTCCAATTAAAAGAAATTGGTTTAGTTTTAAGCCCCAAGTATGTAATTTCTTCCTCTGATATCCAAACCACCGTCTCGGTGCTGATTTCCTTTGTTTTCGGCTCATGAATTATTAATGAGTTTGAGATTGTTAGTGTGTGTTCTGAAGCAGTGCGACTTTCTCGTTTTCACCAGCGGGGTTGTTTATATGGTGCAAATAGATTTTAATAAGGACTTCCAGAAATTCAGATAAACTAAATAAATTACGTATATAAATTACGTACCAAAGGTCCCTGAGGTGCTGGTATTCCAGTAGGTCCTTGATCACCCTAATATGGGCAAGATTCAAAGGAAACAGTTATTAAATACATAATTGTCTGACCCCTCAGGAAACAGTTAGTTTTTTTCTTCCGAGGATTTAGATGTTGATCGAGAATCGAGGAAAAACAAAACTCAGTTTCCCGAGGGATCAGATATAAGTGTTTTGATCTATATAGCAACGTGGAGAAAGCATCAAACATTAAATATTTAAATTGTCAATTATTTTGTTAGGTGTTGTTGTAGCTCGAATGGATCATAACTGTTTACTTATTGTAATTGTATGCATTTGATTTTAACTAGTGCTATGCGACTATGCATAAATTAACCAATGGCAGTCACAGTTATATGCAGAGAAAACCCAGCTATACAACAATTTAAACAATATAAACAGATTTACTAATTACCGAGAGCTAGAGGTACGTTCGGAAAACTCGAAGGCAAATACTATTTCGTACAGACGTTTCCGTACGAGGTTAATAGGGAATATTTTGGCCTTTTGTTTTTCTTTATTTTAACGCTGTTTTCTTCCTTAGATGTTGCCGTTCACCTGTTCGTTTTGATTCCTGTTTACGGCACCTGCAGTTAGACATTCATTTACCGTGATTCTGGAAAAACAATACTAATATTCCAGAATATTTTATTGTTCAGCGTTATTTAATGACAATACCTAAATCTCTTTTATTTGCATTCAAATCAACTCGGAAATTTCCCCGACAAAACCTACTGATCGGGGGGAAGGCGTACAGTGTCAATTTTAGAATCATTTCATTATTAATAAAAAAATAAAATTTTAGATAAGGATATTCTCCACTTCGCAATTAGCAAAGCTATTCGAGGCGAGTGGAGAAGTCAATATATTGATTTTATTATATGCCAATGACGTGATTTTGAAATCCAAGAGCGGAATACACACTAAGTTCCGTATTGCACACTTCTACCGGTTTAGAAGAGGTAAAATCTGCCTTGTATGGAAATCCAAAGTAAAATGTCGGATGCCAACTGTCTATTTTACGAATGATAGAGAACAAAAAATCTTAGCCTAGAACAAAGCCAACAAACAATAACACAAATAGAGAGATCACAGCAGTGAGATTAAATAATGAATTCACTTACAAGTCGGCCTTTTTTTCCAGCTTTTCCAATTTTGCCCCTGTTTCCGACCACGCCCTACAATTAAATCAAACGTTCCACAGTAGATTATCACTTACTCCAAATATAAATTTGACGTGCGAATTGTACCAATGCGACTGTTAAATATCTCTATACTTCTAGTCTTGTCTCCTGCAAAACTACTTGATTTCTCCTATAGTTCTGCCCCTTTTTCTACTGCTCAAACGTGCTGTAAAACTGCTCTCAAAACACAGGAAATGCCATGTCAGATACCCCAATATTCAAACATTTCTCAGGAGCATACTCCCGAAACCCCTAAAGTAAACCCCCATCCTGGATCCGCCACTGAAATGGACAAAATACATTCGCAACAAAATATAAGTACCTGTTATATCAAAGTACGTCACACAAATATATAACAGTTTCGGGTTGTAAAAATACTCATAATCGGATTAAATGTTTTTAAAAAAAATTCTGCCAAATGATGCCAAATGTGTAAAGCGATCAGTGTTGGCGGAAATACCAAGAAATAAGATTATTCTCAGTGTTATTTTTGTAATTGATATTACAACCAAAAACAGAGCAATATGTATAGCTCCACTACAGGTAAGACAATAGCAAGAAATACAACGCTTACCAGAACATGACATTAGGGTCATTTTCAAAATGACAGCCCAAAAGGCTGTTTTTCAATGGTTTATTCAACTTTTAAAATGTGTTACTATGAAAATTCATAATGCCCAACTACTATATACCGACTAGCTAAGTCATATACTTCGATATGAAAAGTTTAGGTTTTTGTTGCTAATGTGCTTTAAATGAACACATTGTTCCCAGTTGGCTCAAGCCCGGCATACACTGAAACAAGTATCTGAAACATAGCTGTTTCTTAAGCCCGGCATACAGTACACTGCAACAAGTTTCCGAAAATCGGAGAAAAGTACCTGGGTATAACTGTACCTGTGTATAACTGTACCTGGATATTATAACCAACCTTGTGGTTGGTTTCCCAAATAAGTTCCTGAAACACAAGTTTCCTAAAAGTTTTAGAAACTTGTTTTGCAAAATAAAACAGTGTTCTAATCAGGGAAACTTTTCAACATACAGTGGGAACTTTTAGAAACTATGTTTCGGAAACTTGTTTTAGAAACCTTCTCTAGTGTATTGCTGGGCTTAAAAGTATCAGAAACTTTTTTCGCAAAATAGAATAGTGTTGTAATCAGGGAAATATTTACGAAACGAAGTTTGGAATCCCACTCAAGTCAACAATTTCCTGTTGACTTATAGCAGTGTATTAAAATCATATATTTTCACTTTACCTTAAGGATGATTCTGAAATAGTAACGCAATTTGAGTTTTCATATATGTTTGTACTGAAACGTTCTAAACATTGCATAAACTTTATTATTTGCATTTATGATCGTTTAGTTGTTCACAAATCAACATCTCCATGCTGTAGTGATTTTGTTTTGTAATATAGATTATACATAACACAATTATAGGATTCGGTTTTCGCACATTAACCAGAATTTCGTGTTACCCGCCTCAGCTTTCAGTTTCGACAGGTAACATAAATCTCGGCCTTGATGATACAAGTTATCATGCTCAGACTCATCCACTTTTTTATTATTTCACAGCGTTTTATACAATCTGGTAAATGTTTACATTCGCCGAAATTGATATGGTTGAACATACCTGTTCTCCAGGTTTCCCATCTGCTCCAGCTGTACCTTCACCACCTCCCGGTCCCTACCAAACACATAGAAATCATTTAATGTTATTTTATTTAAGTATACGTTTTTGTTGACTTCATAAGATAAAACGGTTTTGAATGCATGCAAAATCTGTTAAAGAAAACTCCAAATTTATTTAGTAACACATTCAAATTTTGTCCACAATTTCACTAATCCAGGATTAGGCTAATCACATTTTGAACAACTGGGTCCTGGGTTAACACTTTTCAATGTGGAATACCATGAAAAGCAAACATCTTTCACAAACAAACCAAATACTTGTTTATCAATCTAAAGCATCTCAATTTTATCATAAGAATTAATTTGTGTTTCCCATCTTTCTTCATTGGGTTGCCATTTAAGTCTAGATAATACAGTTTCAGATCATGGCATTTCATAGTTATCACCTATTATTATTCAGCCTGTCCAATTCTGCAGCTTTTGCTATTATGCTTTCAGAGTTTTACTAATAGTTTGATATATACATATACTTCAAGGAAATTACCAACAAAAGCGGTTTGATTTTTTTATTGCCATAGAAACTGTTATTTCTATTGCCATTGAAACTGTTTTGATGATCTTGTCAATTTCAGCCTTGCATCTTAATTTTTCATCAATGACAACTCCTAAACGTTTGGTAACATGCAGATGCTCATTAAACAATGTCTTTACCAATAACAAATTGTTACTTTTATATGATCCAATAACCATGTACTCAGTTTTGTCTACATTTATTGTCAGTTTGTTGGTAATAAGCAATCGATCAGCGTTTTCCAACTCGCTGTTCAACTTTATTCTATATCTGCCACTCATTCTTCAGTAACCGTAAGGATCGAATCATCTGCATACATTGATGAATTTAATTTTACTAAACAACTCCGCAAATAATTTATTTATATACATATAACATCATCTTGTTACAACAAGAATAGAAGAAAACCAGAAAAATTTCAAATAAGCAAGAAGAATTTTCAGGTCAAGATAATTTCCTGTAATAAGGCTATTCAGATTCCATATTGAATCAGTTTGTAAATAATGTAACATTACCTTTTGTCCATCTCGCCCAGCAAAACCCAGCAGCCCTAAATCGCCTTGTTTTCCCTATATTGATGCAAGCCAAAAAGTCCAAAGTAATAATTAGCATTTGGCGGTATTGCAAATTTGTTATCATGGTATTTCCATTGACAAATACCGCGGGATACGGTAATAGCGTTTATTAAGATGGGTTACAAGTTATTAACGATACTGACACTGTCAAACAAGCATATTAATCGATTTTACAAGTTTTGACCTAAAACTAGATAAGTTCAAAAGGTCCAAATAACAAGTACCAAAATACCAACAGCTAAAACATGAACACCATACAATCTTACAAGGTTTGAGCTAGAAAATAGTAGGTTACACTGTAGTATCGCTCAGTGCTAGTTATATAATCGTATAAATTACGTATAAAGTACTCCCAATATTAAATGTGATGTTAACGAAATTCGGGACAAAGTAGGAACGCATCCATTAAACAACTTAAGGCCCTGTTACAATGTAGCAGAGCCTATGAAAATCCTCTTGATACACGATTTCAAAACACTGCATTAAATGTGCAATTCAAGTGTCGGTCGACAATTAATGACCATAAATATTTACGTGGCTTTTATCTGTAGTCGACTCGGTTCTCCTGAGTCACGCGCTCACTTGATCTAATTGTTAAATAGAGTATAACTATCACAGATGGAAGTAACTTACCCGTCCGCCGTTTGGCCCAATATCTCCTCCTCGCCCATCAAATCCTGAGTCACCCTAAAATTTACTTGGGTTAGTTGGGTTGAAGAACTGCTATATGTAAATCATCGACGGACAAAAATTGCAACTAGCGATCATGGAAGCGAATTTAAAATGTTCATTTATCCTGATCACGAACCACATAGCGACCTATATTTATTAGGTGAAAAAAGCGCTCAAAAGTGATTCACCAACATTATAATATATAATTTTTTGTGTTGTAGGAATTGAACCCGTAACATTCTGATTCCCGGTGAGACGCTCTAACCATTTAGCTACCGAGACACAGATGGAGTGAAGGTTACAATGATGTACTGATTCAATTGATATATCTACTGCCTATAGTGAAGCAGTCACTATATACTTGGTATGTTGTATGTATACACTGATCTACTGTAATGAATGTGGAAGCTTGGAGTACACAGACAATACATGGACGATGGTCAAGTTCAAATTCTTAGAAATGTTTTCAGAAAAATGAGTCCTGTAACCCTCTGATTGCCATTGAGACTATGATAACTCAGGGAATGACACAGTGTCTGGATATAATTACGTTTACAATCTCTCTCAATTGCTCTTTCGCCGACAAGGTGCATGTTAATGCCAAGGTGCATGTTAATGCCACGTATAGAGTATGGGAGAGAGTTCCAGAGCCTAGTGACACGAACGAAATAAGAACACTTAAAGACATCTGTACGGGCATAAGGTACTATAAGAGTCAAGTCATCAATATTACGCAGACAACGACTTGTACTTCTCCAAGAAATGAAACCACGTGGCATGTCTACTAAGCCGTGAATCATTTTAAAAAGGAAGACAAGATCTGTGATTTCCCTATGCATATGTACAGAGGAAGAAGCTGAAGTTGTTCAAGCCTGGTTTTGTAATCTACTTCATGACCTAAAATACGCCGAGAAGCGCAGCGCTGCACCTGCTCAATTTTGTTCATATTACGTCGTAAATTTCACGATGCTATTTCTCTATTTTCACGTCCTCACCAGACATCGCTGTTTTTTGTTAAAATTTAAGTAAATATGTGATACGTATCATTAAAAATAGTCTCTAGAGACCAATGTGGCTTATTGAACATTATTCCTTTGTGAAATTCTTAAATTGCTTTCCCATAAAGTAGTAAAAGATTCCTGCTTTTAAGATAGCTTGTTTTAATCGCGTTATATATTTCCATCAGGAATCATGACAAAGCGTGTGAACAGCCACTTTATGACAGAGATAAAACGTATCTGCTGTCTAAAACCGGTATGTTCATAGTACATGAAATCTAAATTAGAAAATTATCTGAAATTTATCTGAAATCTAAATTTAAAAATATATAAACTACCAAGTAAAAGATTTTAAAAATGTGACCAAAGTGAAAGATTTACATGGATCCATAGCATTTTAACAACTTCACAATCAGTAATTGATTCCAATAAAAATAATGATTTACTTACAAAGAAAAATCCTGACAAACATGAAAGTTCAAACTTCAAAAAGAAAAACGCGACACAGACTTTATATTCAAGAGTATCCAGATGTTTTCTCGAATAGTCTCTGTTCTGACGTTTCATATAAATATCCCGAATTTAAAACATAGTCCTAACCCTAACATAACCCTAACCCTACACCTAATACTAACTCTAACTCTTACGATAATGCTTTATTTTAGAAATAATAGCTGATTTTAATTTAGAATTTAACTACCGATAGTCTATGTGAATTTATATGAAACTTCACCCATATTATCGTATGCACTATATGCGTAAAAAAACGAAGGTCACTCGCCGTTGTTGTTTTTTCCTTGG
This sequence comes from Chrysogorgia sp. JL179-B06, assembly GCA_035772405.1. Lineage (NCBI taxonomy): Eukaryota > Metazoa > Cnidaria > Anthozoa > Scleralcyonacea > Chrysogorgiidae > Chrysogorgia > Chrysogorgia sp. JL179-B06. The sequence continues at coordinate 34,747 of JAYKKM010000484.1, forward strand.
CTTAATGTGTTTTTCTCACAACACGACGGTGCCGTAATCTTGACGTCCCCGTCCTTTTTGATAAAAATGTCTAATATATGAGCACAACGATATACGTGTGTACTTACTTGCACTTGCATTATGTAAATCAATGTAATAAGCGTTTTCTGTGTTATGTGCTTGCTTTTCATTGGTTATATTACCAGTCTGTATACGTGATTTTCATAATTGGATGTTTTACTGAACGTGTTGGGAATAAAATGGCATGCAGTGGAAAATAAAAGTGTCTTACATTGACTCCCTTATCTGCTGTTTCTCCTTGTGGTCCATCGGGTCCAAGGTTACCCTAAAAGTACGAAGACAACAACAATCTAGACAAACTAAACCATTGCGCAAATTCTAGCTTTCGAAGGACGGGATCGTGTTGGTTTTCTGGATAACCGCGCAACAATAGCAACAGGAACAAGTGCAACAATAATGGTATGAATCTGATTATGATTATGATGATAATAATAATGATAATAAAAAATAATACAACAAATAATAAACTAATAACAAAAACCAGTAAAAATTAAAATAACAATTATACATGTGCTCGAGTCATACATGAAACATACTGCCATTTGAGATTAGATGTTGTCCATCAGTTACTATATAGCTTCAAAAATAATCTCAAAACATTCCTTTTTAGAAAAGCTTTTTATTAAACAATGATTTGGATTATTTATTATATAGTATCATACTATAGAATAAATAGTTTTAGCTTTCATTGTTTTTCTTATAAATATATAGCTCTTTTTTACTAACTTTTCGACTATTGCTCTATTACCACCACATTTAGACAATTGCGCTTTCAGTACCTGTATCGGAAATGGCGCTACATAAACGATCGATGTATACAAAATCCTCCTGATTTACTCAGCTAAAATGGCTTGAATCACTACAATTGTTGGTAAATATGGTTATTTAGATGCAAGTTGTACCAAGTAGCTACTTATATCTTATTAGATGTTTTGGTATGTACATGTAGTATCGCTGTATATTTTTACGAGTTGTGTCGTATTTTAAAATACAAACAACGAGCAAAAATATGCAGCGATACTATATACATACCAAAACATCTAATTACAGATTTATTAAACAACTGCTCTGATCAATAATTTGTTATGGAAAAAGAAAACGCAGACTAAAAAGGCAAGGGAAGTAGCGTGAAAATAATAAGCATACATGAAGTAGTATGCCGTGCAACAAATTTGATTGGCTTACAAAATAAACTTGTCAAACCAGTTTGTGCTTCAGTTCCTTAGCATAACAAAAGTGGTTTAAACTTAATTCGATCAACTTGTCTTAAAGGGACACTCCGGCCCAAATACAAATGTAGTTCATATGAAAGAGCTTACTGACTTTAGATTATTTCCAAAGTTTCAGCATTCCTATCAATTTAGTTAAGAAGATGTGGCTAGTTGAAGTTGGAGAGTTTGTCCAATTTCGACGCCATTTTGTTTCTCAAATATGACGTCACTGAGTGACGTGTCTCGTATTATGGCTAAGAAGCTCCTCTACTTTCCTGCATGATGAACTAAATAGTTTATTTCGACTAATTTTCGTCCAAAGACCATTCACAATAACTATCACTATGTGATCGCCATCAAAACAACTCCACTGACGATAAAGAATCACTCAATGACGTCATATTTTCAAAACCAATATGGCGTCAAAATCAACAAATTTTCAACTTCAACTAGCAATATCTTCTCAACTAAATTGATAGGAATGCTGAAACTTTGGAAATAAACTAAAGTCAGTAAGATCTTTCATATGAACTGCATTTGTATTTGGGCCGGAGTGTCCCTTTAAACTAATTGCCATCTTCATCGTCCGACTCAATCACACGTCGACTGCGTTTCGCTGCAGGAACTGGAGATTTTGACCATCTAAGGTCAGTTTTTGTTTTCTTGGCCGTATTTGTATTTTTCCGTGGGAACTCGCCTATCTCAACATCATTAAGCGAGTCATTTCTAGTCGGAATACATACTTCACTTCCTTCGCCGTCTACGCTTTCGAATCGTTGTTTATACTGTACTGGCAAGCTTTTTTTCAAACTCTGAATTTGAAAGCAAGTCAAATTCATTGTCGCCTTCAAATGTTGCCAAAATGTCATCTATTTTTTTACTACCTAATTTTGCTGGTAAATTAAACAGTGCACACGTCGGCCGACTGTCATTGTCAATCCGGTTTTCTACTATGCAAATAACCAACTATCCAAATAACTGTCCGAATATCGCTGTATATTTGTACTCGTTTTTAGCGTTATTTGGACATTTTTCAATACAGTTGTATAATAATTCACAATATTCGTGTTGGCGTTGTAACACGGACGCGACTCGTACATCCTAATCTTCAGGTTTATCGACAATATTGAAGATTCAAGCCAACACATAATTGGGATAGAGGTACAGGTACTGATGTGTGTCTGTCGGTTTACAATATAATTCAGTAGACAAAGACACTTGTACATCTAAATACGGTAACAAATCGGAGACACTCCAGGTTAATTTAATAGTTTCATACATATATACAGTCGACTTCCGATAACTCGACCCATGGCTAACTCGAACCTCACGCTAACTCGAACCAAAATCGATTTCCCCTGGATTTCCGTCATACATTTACTGTAATTTTACCCTTGGTAACTCGAACCCTTGATAATCGACCCTCCGGCTAACTCGAAGCAATTTTCGTTTCCTTTCAGGTCATTTTCTATATAACTTCTTTACCCTCGATATCTCGAACCACGTTTGTCAAAGACTTATAAGATTTCCAAAAAATTGAATTTATTTTGAAGCAGCCGTGTATTCTGTCCTTTTTTCATTACAAAAAATGTGTTAGTCCTAGTATCTTCATCAAGCTTTGCCGCTTAACTCCTTCTTCAAAATGTCAATAAATTTCTTTTGTCCCTACTTTACGTTCTGATTTATATATATATATATATATATATAGGATTTATGGTGAAGGAAATTTCGAGTGTTGGAATATACATGTATACATGTTAAGACCAAACTGGGGCCAGTTGCGAAAAATGCAACTTAGAGGCCTTCCGGCTGGAATTGAACCCGCGACCCTGCCACGGAAGCCGCCGCCGAGATACATGCGAGTTGCCTGAAGATCGCATGTAGCGTCAAACTCAGAGTTGTGACTCCTGTATTCAAACTAATTATATATATAGTTGCCTGATTATCGTGTAAAGCGTGAAACTCCGAGTAGCGACAATAAAGTTTTTAAGTTTACTATATATATATATATATATATATATATATATATATATATATATATATATATATATATATATATATATATATATATATATATATATATATATATATATATATATATATATATATATATATATATATATATATATATATATATATATATATATATTATATATATTATATATATATATATATATATATATATATATATATATATATATATATATATATATATATATATATATAAGATAAAGGCTTATAATTTACCACTTACCCGAGCTCCTTTAATTCCTGGAGTACCTGGTATACCAGTTTGCCCCTTGAAGTAGTCAAAAAGCAAATTGGAAGCATATATTAACATTTTGTTTCAAATCATATAGACCCTACAGTAATTCCAAAACTATCAGAGCCAAAATAAAATACATTTACCGATGATTCTGAGATTATTTACGTAATAAGAATATTGAATAAAAGTTGGGTCAGAATAATAAATGGCATTTTGATTACTCTATTTTAATTTTTAACCCAGTCTACAGAGTTGTGTGAGGACTGTAGATAGCACTTAAAATCACCGAACTCATTAATGGTTTGAAACCTGCTTTGCCAATACTAGTTAATCCAGATAAAACTCAGTTTATATTATTTGGTACACGTCAACTTCTATACAACATAGCCCATCTGATTTACATGTAATTTCTTGGAGAGATTCTGCGTCCATCCAAATGTGTCAAAGAGCTGGGAATCATGCTTGATGACCACATACTTAGAATGACTTCTCATGTAATTTTGCATTGAAATAAACAGGTAGAGTTAAGGGTGTTAAGACAATAAATTCAAGGTATAACCAAGATATTTAATGCGTGCAATATGTAGGCTAACGTCTTTCGTCTTGTGACGTAAACTGATGACGTCACATGACGTCATCGACAAAAACAAAAACTCTATAATTGTCGTCATTTTTTATCATATGCCACATTTGTGAGTGTCTTGAAAACCTAAATTACTTCCTACAATAAAGTACATATGGATTTGTTGATAAATTAAATAAAATTGAAGTTATCAATATTTTATTGTGTTTATTTACCTTAAATCCATACGTACTTTTTTGAAGATTACAATGCAGATGGTAATCGCATGTGAAAAATTAATTTTACTTAAAAACCTTCGAAGTTTATAGGAATTTTCATTTCTCGATGACGTCACGATGACGTCGTTATATGACATTACCAAGCAAAAGAGTTTGTCCACATATAGTACATAAAGACAGTCTTGATGTTCTCTTAATTCTGTGAAATTCTATGGAAAATTTGTTAATTCTAAGCTTCCTTAGCAGCGGATATAAAGTCTGCAAATCTAAATACGTCCGAACACCCTTAAACATCTTTTTGATAAAAAAACTTTAGCTCTTATAACCCAATCACTTGTTTTTAGTAATGTCTTTTATGCTTCAACGATATGGTCAACACGTCAAAAAAGAATATAACAAAACTTTAGCATGTTGATAAATTTGAAATACGAATTACCACACACGTAAGTTTGATCACATTACGCCTGTAATAGAGGTATTGTATTTTCGTAAAGTTGTAATGATCTGAAAATGTTAGTTATCGTGAACATTTTTTACTACACTTTTGTAGTTAAATTTACTACCTGGAAATAAAAGTGTACATATACTAAAAAAAATGGTAATGGCTACGAATAATGGCGGCCACAATATTTTCTAGTCCAATCATTTTATTAATATTTGGAACATTTCTCTACTCAAATCCATACCCGAAAAGTGCCGAAGATTCTACCAACTTTACAGTTACTGAGGGAAACTACTTAATCCAAATTTGCAACAAACTGCGCGTTGGTTCAGAGGCTTTTGAGTCTTCACGTCGTAGAAACTTGGACGCCATCTTGAACTCGAGTTTACAACTTCGCCTTATTTTTTATCTCCTACTTCTGAGTGGCAACATTTCAACTAACCCTGCACCACAATGGAAGTTTCCCTGCAATATGTTCACAAAACATGTCAAATCTAATCAAAAAGGTACCTTATGTGACCAGTGTGATCGTTGGCTTCACACTCGATGTTGTGACATAAATTACTCTACCGATGAAAACCTAGCAAATTCGTCTTGTGTGTGGATTTGACCTACCTGTAGAACATCAAACTTTTCCTCCACAGTTATTAAATTCGAATTTTGACCTAAAAATATCTATCAAGCTCAAAGCAATGAGGATATGGATTTTTTCGACAGACCCTGTCAGAGCTCGACACCCTCAAGGCCTTTGTCGCACACTCCAACTACGAAAAGATTTTCAACCAAGTTGCATGCCATGGAAATTAACTGCAATAGCAATAAAATTGGTGAAAGAGCTGCTGTATTTCTAGCTCATGTAGATCTACACAACCCTGATATTATCTTTGCTTGCGAATCTAAACTTGACCATGATGTTCCGATGCAATCCTCGTTTCCTCATGGCTCACTGTCTACCGCAAAGAAAGAACATCGACTGGCGGTAGTGGTATTTTCATGGCCCATCAAATCCTCGATTCCATCTACTGAAATGACTTTACCATATTCAGCGAGAGAGGAAAATGAATCTTTATAGGTCTCCATACAAATCTCACAAACAAAGGAAATCTATCTCTGTACCTTTTTACAAACCGCCATCTGCCCCGTAAATTGCTGTCTATCACCAACAAGCACAAGTCCAGCACATTTACATAAAAGTTAGGCTCTGAGAGCATATCCACTGAAAGCACACATAAGTACTTGGGAATAACTCTAAATCAACATCTACGCTGGGGGACCACTGTAGCATCACTGCACACAACATCACTGATGTGATCAGGATGTGAAGAAAAGAGCCTACGAAGCACTCGTGAGACCACAGATGGAATATGCCTCTGCAGCATGGAGTCCACACACTGACCGCGATGTTAAGAAATTTGAACAAATTTAGAAGAATGCATGCAGCACGATTTGTGGAAGGTGACTACAGATTTACTACAAGTACTACAGGCTTGAGAACAGGCTTCTTCTATCTCAAGTTACTATATGATGTATAAAATACGCAACAACCTGGTAAGTCTCTATATTCCGGCCTCTATGGCGACATCAACAAGACCATCCTTGCGCTGTCATATAGTTACACTTATCGCCAACCAGGAATCAATGTCCTCAGTTATACAGTAGTTATTCCTTCTTCCCACGCACTATCAGAGTTTGGAATCTACTGCCAAGAGATGCTGTTGAATCCGCAACATTGGAACAATTTTAGAGTACCGCTCTCACTGCTATCAGAGAACTACAAGCTCCAGCTATTTGAACTGAGATTTTAGATTTTATTTAAATTCTAGTACTTAATACTTAACACTAGTATATCCTTTTGGAACACTAATATTGTGTAACATTTACTTGTTTACCTATTATATTTATCTTATATTAATGTACCCTCCTTGGTTTAGGAGTAAATTAACTTAGAACTTAGAACAAATTAATTATATTCAGTTAATGTCTTGTCAACGAAAAGGAGTCGTTACAAATTATTTAAAGAATATGTTGGTTAATAGATCTATCTTAACTTAAACATATACTATTTTAAATCAGTTTGTTGGATACTATTATATTTGTAATGAGATCGGGTTTTAATTGTACCATTAACACTTTTTGGGTGGATGCGTTAATAAAATTTCTGTAAATGCTGTAAATTCATGGTTAAACCATGCATGCAGAAAGAAAATGTTGCACTTGGTAGGAAAACTGAGCTTTACAATTTTAAACTGATTCAGTAAGTAATTATGTCTCCATATGATCGCTGCGTCTGTCACTAATAAAGAAATACCTAATGGTTTTCCGAGTTGGATACTCTGATCCAAACACTTGGGATGTTGCTCGACTTTCCAAAAGCTAAAAAACACTCGCCTATCGGCTCGTGTTTTTTTACGCTTTTCTCAAGTCTCGCAACACTCCGCGTGTTTGGATCTCGTTATCCAAACACGGAAACCATTAAGTATTTCTTACATGTAATTATAAAATAACCATAGAGAAAAATCACTAAAAGTTATTAATATAATTATATCAACATTGCAATTCTCCCAAAAGCCGTCAACTACTAATCAGGGAAGGTATTTTATCTTCTTCTAAGCTAATCGGCCAATCATGGATGGTTTTCTATTCTGAAGCAGATGACAGCAAAACAGCCGAAAATAAGCTTGAGGTAAAAACATGCTTAGAAAGATGAACAATATATTTCCAAATGGATTTAATCACAAAATATGCCGTTTAACTTTATTTTTCTCTCACTGTCGAAGTGTTGCTCGGTGATTTTTTGTTGGCTACAGGAACAAAATGAATGGCTGCCACTTCGACACACCGGACCGAATATTCCATCATTGAAATATTTAGTTTAAACTTTTAGTTTGGGTTATGGTTAGGGTTTTTGTTCTTGTAAAGCTTCTGCAGAATCCCGAGAAAATAACCTTGATGTGTCTATGATATACTCTGTTTATGCATTGTGAATATCCTGCCCGACGAGAGGTAAAATAAACATTTACACCTTTTCCATGTTCTCTTGGTGGACTATATCTATAAAAGTGTTGTCTTTTTGGGTTTTATTGAAACTTTCAATAAGATAAACTTCACAAATTATACGGAAATTCTCGTTCGCTTTAGCGTTGCTTTGTCCACTTTAAATACTTATAATTTCCTACATTTTTTCGACCTATTTTTGAAAGATTTTGTGAAAATTAACAGGGAAGATTGCTATATTTTATTTATAGTTATTGTGTATATGTAGAATGTTAATAAATGTTTAAAAACGATCATGGGCCAGCATGATTTTCTTTTTGAGTATACAAGACCTCGAAATTTCCAATTCAAGTATTGACCAATCAGAGCGCTTGTTTCACATTCGTGATATGGAGACATTCCTCGAATTTAAGAAATCACTAGCTAATTTGTTATGAGCGAATTTATTATGAGCGAATTTATTATGAGCGAATTTATTATGAGCGAATATACAAATGGAAAATGTACTAACGATTATCGCCCAAAGAAAGTAATTGCCCTCCAAAGAGCGATAGTTTGATTAAGGTTAACATTAGGGTTAGTATTAAGTGAGCATGCAAACTTAAATTATTCAAAATCTAGACCAATTACAGTCCGGATTCCTTTCTTTACCGCTCGTGTATACTAATGCAGTGATGCAGTAATTATTGTGTATCAGACACCAAAGAATTTGATTAATTTTCGTTGGCGATCATAACATGGAAACCTTATAATAAATATGTACATTAGTGAAATGCCAAGGCGATCAAATGTACTCTAATAAAATATCAGAAAATATTATCATATATATTACCGGTTCTGCATATAAGGTAGTCGGTCCAGAAGTACCAAACGAACCAGAATCGCCCTATATGAAAACATCGCTTAATTAGTTGTAATGTGTACAGTATAAACTTGCGAAGGTTTTTTGGAGCTAACGAGTCAGTTAAGGTATGGAATCGTACTACTTAACAGTGTGTGGACGTTTAGGGCAGATATGATCACATAAGGAAAAGTCTAAACACTCTATCTAAAATTTAAATTGATTCTTACCCTCTCTCCTTTCGGTCCAGTAGATCCATGTAATCCGTTGCTCCCATCCATTCCATGGGGCCCATTTGGCCCTTGTCCGCCACTATCACCATTCTTACCGTCATATCCTGGATTGCCGACAGACCCCAGTTCGCCCAATAAACCAATCAGGCCAATAAATCCATGTGGTCCATTTTCACCCAAACGGCCAGTTGCACCCTATTAATTGGAAAGGATTGGGCGAGGAGAAAACGTTTTACTAGCCCGGCGGTTAAGCCCGAACTTTTGCCTCAATTGTGCGTTTTATGATATAAGCATGAAATTTGGCAAATAGATAGAGTTACTAGTGCTGATGATTTTCTGATATAGAGGCAACGCAGATTTCTTACTGGTTGCCAAAAATCGAGTTTTTCTTCCAATTTACCTATTAAAGTACTATATTATAAAAATGCGAAAATTCAAAGTTCACTTTTAGCGAATATCGCCCATATCATTAGAAAGTTCGCAAAAAACTATATGAAGGACATTCAAGCGGGTAGGACGATTTTCTGAGCCTATTTTGAGTTATTAACGCTCAAAAATGTGGAAAATCCCGCAAAATGCTATAAAATGCTATGGTGGGTTCAGCCTTCTGCAACTCAAAACGAGCTTGGAAAATCGTACAACCCTTCATATAGTTTTTTGCGAACTTTCTAATGATATGGGTGATATTCGCTAAAAGTGAACTTTGAATTTTCACTTTTATGTGTCTGTTCCATTAATATTCGCTCGATTGTTCGGCCTTTTAAAGAACGGCTGGAATCATTAAAGCTGCCCATCTCAATAGCCTTACCTCCGAAGTCCTTCGCCTCCGCCTCGATCAGCTTAAGTTGGTTTCAACTGGCCCTCGTTCCGTCCTCCTCGCACGCCTGAAAGCAGCCCTCTCCAAACAAGCCAACCAACCAGAAGCTCCTTCCCCAAGCTCTCAACCTGGCCCTCACGTTCCTACTTCCCAAGATAACGCCAACACCGATAGCTCAGACAACCACCACGCCTCACTCGCCAACGAAATACCTCCTTCAGCCGCCTTCACGCCCGAACAACTGAGCACCCTGAAATCCTTAATAACCTCGTCCTTGCAAGAAGTCATCCCTCTCCTTACTTCACCCACCAATCCTCAAGAACTTCCTCCACCCCCGCAGCTGACAGAGCTTGATGTCTCACCCCCAGTCACTTCACTCGCTACCCACTTACCCAGTAAAGTCGCGACGGCAATCAGAAATGGTGAGTACGTTGACTTAAATTGTTTGCTCCCAGAAAATGTCGATGGTCACGACGATAACCTCCGCATTTCGCTCGATACCGTGGGTGGTTCTAGTCTGTCTATTCCCGTGTCCGTCTCCCACCAAAAGAGACTAAAAATCGACTCAATCGAACGCTGGCTTACAGCCTTTAACATTTTTGCGAGCGCCGTGGTGCATTTCTTCCCTTACAAGGCCTCAGAGTTATTTGCTTACCAGCAACTCATTCGCGAGTCGCAAAGAAAATTATCCGGCTTGGCATGGTACGCGTACGACATCGCGTTTCGTAAACGCGCAGCCATCGATAAGTCGCTGTCTTGGGCACACCGCGACACTCAGCTTTACTTAGAAAAGTTTACTGGCCTCGCAAAGACTGCCTGTCATACATGTGGCAGTGCCGAACACTTCGCTAATTCGTGCCCTATTGCTCCACCTAGATTCCCTAGACCACCACCTACCTCCAGCGGCATCTGTCGAAATTTCAACCGAAACCAGCCGTGCGTCACCAACCCTTGTCCCTTCAAACACCGCTGTAACCGACTTGGTTGCGAAGACCACCACCCAGCAGTCGAGCACGTCGACAAACCTCAGAGCCAAGACCATTCCAAACGATCTCGTCGAAAAATACCTCCAAAACCTTACACCGGTTACCCCTGTTAACGTTGATCACTTAGAATTCGAACTTTCGTCACATCCTAACCTAGCATTTCGTAATTATCTTTCGCACGGTTTTCGTAAAGGTTTTTCTATCGGTTTTGAAGGTCCACGCACTGCACGCAATTCAAGAAACCTAATTTCGGCAAACCAGCATCCGGATATAGTTGACAGTAACATGTTTAAAGAAGTTTCTCTCGGCCGTACTGCAGGCCCATTCTTTTTTCCGCCTTTTCAAAATCTTCAAATCTATCCGATTGGCGTGGTTCCCAAAAAACATTCCTCTGATTGGCGCACTATTTTCCATTTATCACACCCAAAGTCTGCCGGAAATAGCGTCAACGCTTATATTTCCAAATCGGATTATTCACTTCAATACGTCAAAATTGACGACGCTATCAATCTATTAATTCAACTCGGCAAAGGTTCGTTCATGGCAAAAACCGACATCTGCTCCGCTTTTCGCAACATTCCAGTTCACCCAAACGATTGGGAACTTTTAGGCATGCATTGGAATGGCCTTTATTATTTCGATAAAGTTTTGCCATTCGGGTTACGTAGCGCTCCGCATATTTTTAACCAATTTTCTGAGGCTATCGAATGGATCGTAAAACGCAATTATGACGTCAATCACATATTACATATTCTAGACGATTTTTTCTTAGTCGAGGCACCCCCGCGGTCCAAGTGCATGACTTCGCTCTGTAAATTACTTACATTGCTAACAAATCTTAACGTCCCGATAGCTCACAAAAAGACATACGCAGCTTCAACTAGGCTAGAATTTCTCGGCATACTTCTCGATTCGGAACTAATGATGGCGCGTCTCCCTCAAGATAAGCTAGAGCGCGCTCAATTAGACCTTCGTAACTGGCTAACAAAAAAGGCGTGCACGCTAAGAGAGTTACAATCTTTAATCGGTACCCTTCAATTTGCGTGTCGCGTTGTCGTTCCGGGCAGAGTTTTTCTCCAAAGAATGATCAACCTTACCAGGGGGGTAATCGCACCTCACCACCACATTAAACTCACTTCGTCCTTCCGAAAAGACGTAACCGTGTGGCAACTATTTCTTGACCACTGGAATGGCACAAACATCTTTCTCAACACTACCACAACAGATTCGCCCGATTTTCAATTTTTTACCGACGCTTCCGGCACCTTGGGCTATGGAGCCGTCTTTAATGACCAATGGTTCCAAGGCCAATGGTCGCCGCAACATCATTGCCACAAAGAACAAATAAGCATTGCCTGGAAAGAACTTTTCCCTGTCTACCTTGCATGCGCCGTTTGGGGTCATCTCTGGTCAGGAAAACGTATTCTTCTTTGGTGCGATAACGTTTCCGTCACGCAAATTTTAAATAAAAAATCCTCAAAAATTTCAAAAATTATGGACCTAGTCAGAAAAATTACCGTCTCAACACTATCCCACAATTTTACTCTGACCGCCAAACACGTCCCTGGTCTACATAACTCAGTCGCGGATGCCTTATCTCGATTTCAGATGAACCGGTTCCGTCAACTCGCGCCTTCAGCCTACAAACATCCTACCGCCATCCCAGAATCGCTGATCAACGCCTAAAATCGAAAGTCGACTCATTGTTGCAAGCATCTATCGCCTCCTCGACACGCACAACCTACTCTACTGGCATTAAAAAATATCTTGACTTTTGTTTCGCTCACCACCTAGTGTCACATGATAATCTTCTCCCACCACCAACTGAGCAAACCCTGGTTTATTTCGTCGTGTCACTTCAAGGGCAAGTTCAGTACCAAACTATAAAGCTTTATTTAGCCGCAGTCAGCAACTTCTATACCGAAAACAACCAACCTATCGCAACCGCTCTCATGCTGCAATTACGCCGTATTTTAAAAGGTATTCAACGCACATCTGGTACATCGCTTCGCGTTCGTCGCCCAATGACAATCTCTATTCTTTCCAAAATCGCCTCAAAATTACGCCCGTCTTTCTCCAACGACCTAGATACCGTGATGCTTTGGTCAGCCTTCACGCTAGCTTTCTTTGGTTTCCTCAGAGTCAGCGAATTTACCCACAACCACAACTCGTATTTCCTTGCCGTGAACGACGTCACGTTCGTCCCTAATATACATTGTCCGACTTCTATCCTTTTACATATTAAACAATCCAAAACAGATCCTTTCCGCCAAGGAACAACACTCACAATTTCAAGGAGCAACTCAACAGTTTGCGCAGTCGAAGCTCTACGGGATTACCTCCTTCAGCGCAATCCAAAGAATCTACACGAACCTTTATTTATCCTTAAAAACGGCGAACCATTCACTCGAACAGTGTTGACCTCTAATCTGAGAGAACTGCTTAAATTATTAGGTTATCCAGACCTATAGAATACGCGCCACATAGCTTTAGAATAGGAGCAGCGACTACAGCCGCTGCCGCAAACCTACCGCCTTGGTTAATCAAAACATTAGGTCGTTGGCGCTCTGACTGTTACGAAATTTATATTAAGACGCCACGATCGATTTTAGAAACAGTACCTACACGCTTGGCTTCCGTTCTTAATCCATAACTCATAAGTAATTAAATTTTTCTAGCTAGTTCCGCTTTTCCGTGGGAGATTCTCATCTTCGATTCAATCTGTGGCGGTAAGTTGTGTCCCATCGGCCACACTTCGCCCACGGAGAAGCACACACTGGCTAAGGAGAGCAAGGTCCATAACGGTGATGGCCCTTACCTTCACCCTGATCTCGTTTCTCTCAGTAACTTCTGCCAACGGGGAAGCCCGGCCGGGACATGAGAGCAAGGTCCATAACAGTGAGGGCCCTTACTCTCACTCTGATCTTGTTTCTCCAGCTTTTCTGGGGGCCCTTACCTCCAGAAAACCGCACTTTCCGCCACCCATTTCTCCCACACAGATTTGCGTGAGTTATTAAACGCCAATTTATATATTTATAAATTGGGATTAATAAAAGCAACATCTGACAAAACTTAATTTACGGTCTGTCAGACGTTACCGGTTAGTCAAGTGTTTACGTAAACTTTGGCAATATCATTCTCGCGATCTGTCAGCCGGAAACTCCTCCTAGCATACTGAAACACGCAATCTCATTTCTGGTCACTCTGCCCTTGGCGTTCAGCAAGCAAACAAGCTTTCCCGCCCACCTCCCTTAAGGCAAAAGCATTAAGCACATAATCACTTAAGTATCCATACTATTGTATATAGATTTAAGAATAGAGAATTTTATGTAAAGCATCTACTGAAAATAAATAAATACAAACGGGGCGGTAAGTGGTGTCCCATCGGCCACACTTCGCCCACGGAGAAGCACACACTGGCTAAGGAGAGCAAGGTCCATAACGGTGATGGCCCTTACCTTCACCCTGATCTCGTTTCTCTCAGTAACTTCTGCCAACGGGGAAGCCCGGCCGGGACATGAGAGCAAGGTCCATAACAGTGAGGGCCCTTACTCTCACTCTGATCTTGTTTCTCCAGCTTTTCTGGGGGCCCTTACCTCCAGAAAACCGCACTTTCCGCCACCCATTTCTCCCACACAGATTTGCGTGAGTTATTAATTATAAGATAGTAAATTGGAAGAAAAACTCGATTTTGTGGCGACCAATCTGCGTTGCCTCTATATCAGAAAGTCATCAGAACTAGTAACTCTATCTACTTGCCAAGTTTCATGCTTGTATCACAAAACGCACAATTCACCCCTTAACAGCTGGACTATACTGTAAAATTGCTAATACATATTCTATACAGTTTACACCATAATCCATCGAGTGTACACGCTCTGCATCATTCGAAAATAATCTATATATCGACAGAACACGCATATAAAGTTGTTGCTTCACCTTGCATGCTGCGGATTCGTAAAGTGCCTATAAATCCAAATTCTATATTGTTTAAAAACATTCTATACAATACAAATATAGATGAACAGTGAAATATTTCTTTGATCTTTCCTTCGATGCTTTATACAGGTTTATGTTTTTAAAATGTTAATGTAACGTCATCCTGGGAATTTAGCTTCCTTTCTTAGCTGCCTTCCGTGTGATAAAAATGTTGAGAATTTGAGTGGAAACATTGATAAAATCTCTAGTATAGCATTCAAGCATATCATCAACGTTAGAATCAGGTCAAATTTTCTAGCAGCAAAATATTATATCGAAATGATGACTGGTTTGACGTCACATCATTAGCATTTCGGAAAAACAAACCTTTATACAACATCAATGCAAAGCTCAAATCATAAAACATTTTGGCATTCAACTATTCATTTCATATACAGTAGAACCTATATCTTTCAACTTTCTGTGCATGCCTCTATAACTCGATAAAGACACGGGACATGTTTATATATTTATTTATTATAAGCATGACAAAATTACTGCACTCTTATTCGTCGAGAATCGAGAGACTACAATTAATGTTGCCATGGAAACAAAAAATCAAAATGGTTTCCATTTGCAATGGTTTGTTTTGAATCGTTTCCCAGGGTTAGGTTTATGCTAGTAATTGAAAATTATATCGAAATATTTTAAAATTAATGCAGAAAACATTTGGACTGAAACTTCTCCATTGTTCTTAATCGGAAAAGACGTTATTAAATGCTTGAATTAATACAAATAGTAGGACTTGTTATTCGGCCAGTAAGTATGCGAGTATTTACTAAATAAAATTGACTTGTATTGTTGTGTTTACTAGTTTTCTAGAAATTATCTTTCTTTGAAGCGTTGTACAATGTAAAAAACCTTCACATGATAAAAAGCGTTTTGATAAGTTGGACACCAGACAACGTAATTTTATCATAAATATGATAAACAAGTAATCGCTCGTGCAATTAACTCGCCTATAATGGCTTGTGCAATTTTGGGACAACTTTCAAATATCACTCGCAGTGAATTCCTTAAATACATACGATTACCTACATGTATACTATATACAATAAGGGTCGTTGACACGATCTGTGCCTAAAAAAGACATTTCAAGGTTATCCGAATGCACATAATGGACTATATTTTAACTGCACCCCAACTCCTTCATTCAACTATGGTTAAAGATGAGTTTAAGTGAGATTTACTGTAACTAAATGCAGACTTACACTAAATGATCTAGTCAACGAAGATTTTCAAATAAAAGCCTGAAACAGTGTATCCAAAAAATGTTACAAGTAATATTTGGCATTTCGCTCGATTAAACCGCATGTTATAAGGATTTATGGTGAAGGAAAATTTTAGTTTGTAGAAGTTGCAGATATTTAATCACTAATATCCCTCAATTTCATACAATTGCTAAATGAGACGTGTCCCTCTAATAAGGGACTCCTTGTTGGGTTGCCTGTTAGGCTCCCTCCGCATAAAATATTCGCATGATTAAATATCTGAAAATATTTCGGAAAATGCTTCGAAATGTTGCACACGTAATTGTAGAAAATCAAGCTTCACAATTTATAAAAGCTTCACATTTTTTTAATATCAGTCTAGGATTTTTTAATTTAAGTTTGATTTAAATTCGACTTCATGTTTAGTTCTCAAACTACATAAAGCTGAGAAAGAAGTAGTTTTTGTAAGGAATTGTTAAACAATTCAAAAGCTTCTCAATGGTACATAGGTTTCCATGCATGCATGCTTTGATTTTAGGTAACTCGAAGATTATTTTGTTTTGGTTTTGTTTTGTTTTGTTCAAAATCCATATGTAGTAACCTTAAAGAATATTGGCAACAAAAAACACATTTTATAAAATGTAAAAACACATTTTATATCAAATTATGTGACTTAAATAGCTGGAATATAATAGTGTAAGGTTGTAAAAATGCTCATAACGCCTATTAAAGATGAATTATGGTTCTCTTCCAAATGACCTGTGACGTCATGTGCTGGGTAAATTGGTCAGTGTTGGCGGAATGCAGAGAAATTAAGCAAACATTGGAAATACATAGCTCCACGATACGGTTTCACAACAGTACAAAACTAAACGTTTGGCAGCATATATCATATATACTGATGTAAAAAGTAGTTATTTTGTTGCCAATGTTATATATAGCGCCCTACATGTACCTACTATATATTTTTCTTATAAACAGATTCTCGTTTTAAATATTTTACCTTTGGACCATTGGAACCATCACCACCTCTTCTTCCCTTTCTTCCATCTGGACCTTTTTCCGCAACGGCACCCACGCTACCTCTTTTTCCAGGATAACCCTTAAACGTAATACAAATATTATAATATTATAAGAATAATTATATGCGAATGCGGTAACGCATCAGCAAAATAATGCGCAATGAATAATACTTCTGACAAAAATCATGGAAACAACTATTTTATTGTACACCAAAAGATCAGCCGGCGAGTGTGAAGGTGCTGATATACACGAAAAAGTACAATAACACTTACATTGATACCTCTGCTACCGGCTCTACCAGAGCCACCTGCCACACCCTAAAACAGACATACATGTTGCATTTAAATGAGCGTTTTTTCAGAAGAAACCATTGGTCATTCAAATCATAGGGTTGATTAACGGTCATGAGTGTGATGACGGTTTGACTGGAGGGCTAAGAGTATGTGCACACGATGCCGTTTTTGAGCGTTATTAAATGTCGTTTTCTTTTTATAGTCATTTTGACGGTCTAGTCATACGGTACATAGTAAAACGTTACCATTAAATGCAAATTTGTTGCAAATTTTCTCTCAACAAAATTACATCACTTATGGCGGGCATATAGCCTCTTATTATCGTTTATTTTCCAGACAAATGGCCGTGTCTTAGCTTGACACACAATTCCAGAAAATGTCTTCTGCTCGTTCTATAAAGTAAAGCATTTTTGCGTACTCAATTTACGATTCGTATTTTTGTTCGGCATGGTCGACACCAAGTCCGTAGCCTCTTTGGAAATTAAAAATACACTGTATTCTAAATCGTCATTGAATAATTATTATAAACATTTGATATATAGGTTATATATTTTGTTTTATTGGTTGTTAACGATGTTGTATTAACAATTAAGGATATATAAGACAGAGAACCAAGCTCTCAGAGATCAAGAATACTATCATTTGAACTTCAAGGCAAAATGACACAGTTGAAAACGTTTTCAATAACGAAAACGGTTATCATGCGATATCGCTTTCAGTATTGAAAACGTTTTTTTCTATTGAAGTCGTTTTCGTGCAAACGCCTCGTGTAAACGTTACTTTTTAAAATGCGTTGATAAAAACGCTCGGAAATAACATCGTATACACTTATTGTAAAATAAGCTCATCCTACAATTGAAAAGTCAATAAACAAAAATATATATATTTGTAATATACTTCAGGCAAGTTTCACTCTTATTACCTTTTCTCCTTTTCTCCCCTGAGGTCCAGTACTTCCAACAGTACCAGTCCACCCCTACCAATCAGATGTATTAACAGTATTAACCTCGTTTGATCAGTCTGTACGGAAAGTATTTGCCTGAGGTTTTCGTACAGACCGAGTGACGAAGGAACAAGTAATAATAATAATAATAATAATAATAATGATAATAATAAAGACGTTTTTATAGTTTTTTTAAATAGTCTCAATGCTATTACAACAATAGATTATTAAAGTTATTTAAGTTACTTATAAAACTAATTGCATTACATTATAAAATCAAAACTACCACATGTATACATAACCAATAATTAATTCGAAAACTGGAAAGTCTTAAGTGCGGAGTTTTAAAGAAAGTCTTTTAAAGTGCTTTGTCTGTATACGAGAAAATACGCTCTCATACCGAGCACACTAGGTTAATAAGGTATTTATTATGGTATTAATAATTATGGTTTTTTTTAATTTTTATTTATTTCGTTAATTTTCTTCTCTGGCTATTTTCGTCAGTTTTTTTGTTTCACTTCATTTTTCAACAGTTAGGCATGTATTTGCCGTGCTTTAGATGATTGAAAACTTTAAGGAAAAGCAATAACGATGTTCCAGCACATTTTATTGCTAGGTATTTTCAATGAAGATGCCTAGCTCTATTTTATTTCCATTAAAATCAACTAGGAAATTTCTACTGGATGGGAGGTCCTTATAGAAAAATATTTGTCCAATGTTTCAAAACTGCCCAACAAAAACAAAAACAAAAACAAAAACAAAACAAAAACAAAAACAAAAACAAAAACAAAAAGGCCGTTTGCCGTTTATGAGACAAAGGGCAAATATTATTCTACACGGCACAACCAAAATGGTAAATAACCTATTTATTTTTTTATCATACAAGGTAAAAGTCTTGAGTTACTTGAGTTCAGTAAAACTGCATCATTTGGATAAGGAAAAGAAAACAAACCAAAATACTTCAGTTTTTCTAATAAACTTATTTCCATCTCAATTGAATCAAATTATGTGTTAGTTTTCCATTTTCCAGTTTAAAATAAAGCAAAACTACGATAGAAATGTTTACCATGCGATTAGGTTTCCGTGACCATGGTCATGAGATATCGCAAGAAAAACCGTCCGCTCTTTTGTAGAAATGCCTAGTTTTCCACAACTAATAAAAGTGATAATCTCAACATGTGTGATTATTTATGGTAATCGCACATGTGACGATTATCGCTGATACAGCACTACAGTTTAAAGCTGTTTTTCTAAGCAATTAGATATCATTTTATAATAAACAGAAAAATACATGGATGCTTGGAAATATGAAATTTAGGCTCTTAACTTCGTGTACCGGACACAGAAATTTAGCACTGTATAGAACTGCCTCGTTCTTAAAAACCCGTTTATTTTTGTCCTAGAATTGTCCAATTCATGATATTAAACCTATCCTAGATAAAATAAACGGGATTTTTTAAAGAACGAGGCAGTTCTCACTCGTTCGACATGACCACTTGAAATAAATTTTATATTTCCGCACGTCCATGTATTATTCTCTATATATTTTTCTTACTTGATGTTAGAGATCGCTTCTTGCAGCTTACACGAAATTAATATAAACGATTTTCTACACGCCGCTGCAATCAGGGCAATTTGTTTCCTAACGTGATCCTATATTTACATATTATGTACCGTTTTGGCGAAAACGTCTATAGAAAAAGTACAGTAAGCATGATTACAGATTAAAGAATTTCGTAAACATACCATATGTCCCGGAATACCACGTCCACGCCGGTGACCACTTTCTCCAGGTTCACCCTAAAACAATGTAAAATATTATGTCAAAAGGGGAACGGCTTTATTTAAAAAGATTTACTGACAAACTGGTGTTAAACTTTACGTTCAATTTTTACATAAAATTGTGTGGACCTCAAGAATTTTCGATCAATACGAACGGTTACCGGTATTTGTGTCAAAAATACTTTGAAACATTTACATCTGTATCGTATCAGGGGTTTCTAATGACTAGTCTCTGCAAAGGCTGAAGAGGAATCAAATGCAGCTTATGCCTAACAGCCTAACTCGTGGATGCGATGATAATCTATTTTTCTCACAAAAGTTTCGGTAGTTTTGTAGTTGCGTATATCTCTCTACATATACCGCGAGAGGCATAATGTTTCCGCTCTTTATTCGATTTGTATGCGATGAAAAAAAATAAGCGTTTTGGGTCTTCATTATAATGGTTTCGTCAATCTTCTTTGGATGGTGAGGTATATATTTTAACACATTTTCGTTCACTACCTGAGGATTCCGCTGATCAAAATAACAGCGTCAATTTTATTTTTATTTTGCCTTTATTATTTGCCTAAAGAAAAACCCGTCACTGTCATCACCAAAGAAATTAGACGGATTTCACTGACTATTATAATGTCAAAAGTGGCTGAGGACTATGTGGTGAGATAATTGTGGGAATCAATTTGGTACCATTCCTAAGTCTACTACTATGGAGAGCTTAATACGTTGCTTAATAAGTTGTCCATTAGAAAATCGCAGTCCCAGAGTGCGACACCAGGGAAATACGTAACCTGTATACTTTATCAGCAAGGATTTGATGATCAATGAGGTCGAAGGCCTTCTTGTAGTTGCATCAGTAGCCTGCATCGACCATGTGTGAATCATGGAAATGAGAACTTATATGCAAGGGATATTTTTCTGAGTTGGGTCACGTTCCATCGGGTGTCTCCAAGGGTACTTAACTGGGGCCCTTGTTATTTCTTCTTATGATCAATGACCGCAATCCTCGCGATATCAGAACGAGAATTGTGTGCTGAGAGTGGTGGATCACGCTAAGGTTTTCGGGGTTTTTCTGAAACAATTAAAAAGGCGAATAAACTCCCTTATTTTCTTATCTTATTTATGCGTGCGAAGTAGGTGTACAGCATACTGATCATATTATCAGTTTTTATTGCACCTGTATCAGGCCCATCCTCAAGTATTGATCGCCAGTTTAAGTATTTAAGTGATGATCTCAAACATGTTCAAAAACGAGCTCTCTCATTATTTCTCAGGGCGTATCATATTCTTGTAATGTCAATTTATTCAATTTTAGCACCCGTAATGGTACTGTAGGCCCAGGAACAGCGTAAAACATTATTTGATTCTATAGTGCCGGACTCGTCACATAGGCTCCATCACCTGCTTCCCCCTAGACATGTCCGCAGGTGTAACCTAAGGAGTAAACGCTTATTCAAGATGGGTAGTAAGCAGTCCCCTTCACTTTGATTATTATTAAGATTTAGAACTTTTTAACTTTACATTCTTGATTTTTGTAAACGTATGCAATAGCGCTCCGTCGAGATGACGTCAGTACCGATGTTTGTCCGCTTTTACCCATAATTATTGCGGCCATAACAAAAGAAATAGCTCATTTGCAATCATTTGTGAGTCAAATTTGGTTTGTTTGTCCGCTTTTGGAGCTATTAATAGCAGTCAGACTCTACGCTATTCAGCCTTTTAAGGATGCAATATAAGTTATTTAATTAAAACTATCTACATGTATGTATATATGTTATATAGCAAAGTGAAAAGGTGGTAAACTGCCAAGATTTTTCGTGACGAAATACTGACGTTTCGAGCGGAGCCCTTCATCAGGGTAAGGTCTTACTCTGATGAAGGGCTCCGCTCGAAACGTCAGTATTTCGTCATTAAAAATCTTGGCAGTTTACCACCTTTTCACTTTGCTATACAGGGTGTCCCAAAAAAAAGGCTACCTTTTCAAATTCAAATTAGCATGTTAATTCAAGCAACCTATTGTAGTTCTTTGAAATTCATTATCACTTTTGAACTACGAATGCGTAAAAACACACAGTTTTATACACATGGGATATTAAACACAATAGGTTGTTCGAATTAACACGCTCATTTGAATTTGAAAAGGTAGCCTTTTTTTTGGGACACTCTATATCCAAAACACCATCTACGCAGCACTCTATTATGTATATTTACTACTCTATTATGTATATATCAAGTGGCGAAGCTAGCGGTCATTCTAGTCATGCTCAGCATGACTAAAAATTTCCTGAAAATATATAGTTTTGTTTGCTTTTATTTACTTTATTTGAAATCTCTCCTTTGAACTTTGAAGTCGTACGCATTTCGAAGAGCACAAGTAATAATAGTTCACGCATATTACGCGGATATTCTCGCTCCTTATCCGGCCCTGCCGATTGATCGGGCGTCTAAAATCCGCCGTCTTCGTTCCCAGGCTCTTTTGTTCAGCCTGGCCCCGGCCCAAGTCATGCTCTTTGTGAATAGCATGACCAGCCATATGAACAGTCATGCTTATTCTCGAAATATTATTGGTTGACGGCACTTGACGCATGCTCAGTTTGCCTATTTTAGACAAAGCTGGTCATGCTATTTTGGATGAGCATGACCATAGCCTGATAGCCCAAAATATTAGCTTTCCGCCTGACGAACTATGGCCTGACTGCACAGTACGTCTGTTTAAGAAGATCCTTGATTTATCATGGCATCAACGAGCTCTGATTCGGTTCAAACAGTCCTTGTTTGTGAACTGCTTAGAAAACCGTTTTCGGTTCGAAACATCAACGAGAAAAATCTTCTTGTTGGACAGCGACCAATGCCGGATCTTGGCCATTCGTCTTTCTTTCGTTTTATTGGCAATGAATCGCAGTTGAAAATGTTTACCGAGAATTGGAAACCGGCAAACCATTGCAAAGATTCTCTCCAAGATGACTAGATGAGAGAAGTACGGATGAGAGATCAATCATGAAGACGGAATGGACAGCCCCGAAGGGCGAAGGACAGGAAAATATTATTATGTTGTGTTGACATTTATCCGTGAAACTCCGTAATATTAATCATTATGAAACGTTGTTTTTGTCCGATTTAAATAAATTCTATATCGAAATGATCACTTGAATCTGACGAATCGAACGCTGTACGTTTCGTCTACTTAAAATGTGAATATCAGATGTTATATGAGAAAATGCGTAAGCGAGTAAAGTACCCAAAACTCATCTTTAAATTAAATTAAAATCAAAGGACATGGCTTCAAGATCTATTCGACGTTTACCCGGTGATTCAATGCTTTTATGACCATTAAAGCGATATAATTTCGTAAAAGATATGTTTCGTATACCTTGCCGTTGATTTTTATAAACGTTTTGACACACGAAGACCTTCAATCGAACAGATATTAGAAAAAATAGCATTGCCGTGTTACTGTTCACATCAAAATTTTGTCTGCGTGTCAGGCATTATGCATTGGGAGGGCTGAGGGCGGGCTAGCCTGCGTGCGGGCATGCTGATGCGCTCTGTTATAAAGCGAAACGGTCCAAAAAATGAAATTTTATAAACTTCTGAGCTGAAAAATCACCGCTCAGAATGCAGGAAATGCCATTTACGGGAATCTATATTTTAAAATTTTCCGAGGGTGCATGCCCCCGGACCCCTCTAGAAAGCCTCGCGCCTTCGCCGCTCGGATTATTAATTAGCATGACCTCCCATTTGGGACCAGCTTCGCCATTGGTTATGTGCGTTTGTGCTATACGAATTATTAAAATTGCGTTCCACAATATGATTATGGTTACTTAAGCCGCCTTCGTATATTTTATTCGTATATTCGTCCTTCGTATATTCTATTCGTCAGTTGAGTTATATAAATGATATTTGCAATACCTCAAAGCTTCTTTCTACCAACTTACAGTATTTTTTAGTCATAAAGATTTGAACTATCTGACAACAACTATTAATTCTGAATTGAATAAGTCGTTTATCTGATTCCAGACAAATACCTGTAGATTATCTATCAATACAAAAAGATAAAATTATATTGTGAATTACTAAATTTAATAATTTTAATTTAGTAATTTTTATTACAGCGTCTTAATTCAAGGAGACACTGTAACCTCAATAGTTTTGACAACGATGAAATCCCGCATAATTTCCCTATGTTATTTTAATATTAAAAGGTATTCCCGTTCGTTTGTTTGATTTGACTGCCTACGGACCGCCAGTAAGTCGTTCACTGATTCAGAAATATTACAAACGTGAAGTTCGATTTGTCAAAATAGTGTCGCTTAAATGGAAAATTTATAACTTCGCGAGGCTTGCTCGTTTCGACTAATTTTTGTTCGAATTCGGATGTATGGCGTTCAAATAGTCATATTGAATTTTGACATTTTCAACCCGCTATATGATTACTGTATGTTATTTTAATATTAGAAGGCTATAAGCTTGGATATAACGCTGACCCACTCGCAGCATGCTACGACCAAGTTCTTAATAATACTATAATTACATATATTTTCTTTAGCATTTAGTTGTCCTTTTAGAGTGATCATTTAGCATTTAGTTGTCCTCGTATGCTTCGCATAACCACGAGTTAAAAACGAACCTATAAACTTACCAGAAATCCGGTAGGACCTGGTGAGCCAGGACTGCCGCTTCTTCCCATTCGTCCCTATCAGATATATAACAAAATAAGTATACAAAAACGATTTTGGCAGTATATATCTGTACGTACTATGTTAGAAAATATTTTTACAATCTGTGAATTATAACAATAAAGATATCCGTACAGGTTTATATTTGTTTGTGGTAAAGGAATGTTCGAAACCTCAGGAGAAGAAAAAAACAAAATGGCGTAATGTTTTGCAAAAGTGAATGAACAACAAATCAGGTGTTTGTTTTATAAAATAACACGAAAATACTTTTAAAAAACTACCACGATTGTCTATATATTATAAAACAATTATACCATTATATTATTTGTTGCTATCAAATATATATTTGTTCAGTTATATTTGTTGTTATAATATTTTTCCCACTAATTTGTGTGTATGCTTCTTTCTAATTTGAGTTGTATATTGTCATTCTGCTTTCTAGAAAATCATCTTGATTAATTAAGAAAATTTATCGAAATAGGAAATCTATCTTGATTTATTTATATAAGAAATTTGTTCTTAATTTATTAAGAACATATTTCTTGTCTAGATAATTTTCTTATCTTAAAATCTTGTCATGATAATATTTCCTACATAAGAGACAAGAAAATATTCCTTAATAACGTTGCGCGCAGATAACGTATTTTGTCAATGTTTGTCTGAGTCTATAATTAAATTCACGTCCTAAACAATAGAAAATGGTTCATCTGGTACTCAGATTTGGTTTGTTTGTCTGAGTTTTGGTCTATATATGACACGAAAATTAAGTTGGCCTTATTTGAAAGAACACTTCAAGTGACAGAGGAACATCATTTGAGGTTTTTCGTTTCCTTGCTTTGTTGTCAAGATATTTTAGTTTGTATAATATGCAAATGACAATGGTGTGACGTACACGTGTATAATGACTTATCGGAGAAGGTTGTTTATCTTTGCTGTCATAAAATTTAATTTAATTTGAATGAAACATGTGCGTGAGTATTTCCAAAAACATGGAACTTGTAGAATTTCAAGTGATTTTGTGTGATAATAACAAAGATATATAACCTTCTCTGATAAGTCATTATGCATGTTTACGTCACACCATTGTCATTTGCATATAATACAAACTGAAATATCTCAAGAACGAAGAAAGGAAACGAAAAACTACAGAAGATGTTACACTGTTATTTTAAGTGTTCTTTCAAATAAGAAAGTCCAAGTGTCATTCAAAGGTTGGCCTTCTTGTTGGACTGTTTCGTGCTTGAAAATTTAGATGGGGGACTGATCTTGTTCCATAGAATCTTATGTCCCGTTTCCGGCGTGTGCTTGGCGACAGACGACTTCTGTGTTTGTCCCTTCGAACAGCATCATATCTTCTTTTTGGCGCACCGAAACCGCACGACCTGTTTCTCCAATGTACCCAGTACACATTCACATGGAATGCAGTAGACGCCGCGTTGTTTGTTTCTTTCGCTTAATAACTTTGTAATTGTTATTTTTATCAGTTCACGTTTAGTCACGCTCTGACGAAGTCCTGAGTTTACGGGAAAAAAGCTCAGCGAATCGTATCGTTAAATAAACATGATGTATATAACGTTAACGTTTTATTTTATTTCTTCAAGAAATATTTGCTTAAAACAAGTTATTTTCTCCTTAAAACAATTTTTGGTGTTTTAGCAGTGTAGAAATTCATTCATGGAGGACACGACCCGGAAATCGCATTTTTCATTTTCTTGACAGTGTGCAAGGCAAAGAATATGTATGTCATTAGTAAACATATTTAATGTAGTTTTCAAAACTGCTCTTTAAAAAGGTACATTATTTACTAGCTTACAAAAAACGCCTCAATTAAATGTTATTAACTATCTGATTTTATAAAATAGTTATCCTTGTACAGTATTGAAAATAATAGAACCAAACTTATTTTATCACAATCCAGATAATTAATTGAAATTACATTACAATTTTTTTGATGATCCAGAAATTGTTATCATATCAACAGGTTTCATAATTTATCCACATAAATTTCCAAAAATATGTCTAACTTAGTATATATGGGGTAGCATAAAATCCATATACTGTAGTAAATTATTAAACGTTTACGTTACATGAAAGGCATATGCTGAAAATTGCAAGACAATTTAAGAATGGAGAAAAAACTGACGTTGCTAATTATAGACCGATAACATTAACCTGTATACAGGTAGCCTCTGAAGTACTTCAACATATTATCCACATGAGTCATATGATGAAACATGTAGAACAACACAAGATTCTAACAGATGTGCAATATGGTTTATTTTAAAGAAAAGAAAGCTTTATTTTACTTAGGGGCAAAGAGTATAATGATTTACCTGATATACTTAAGGAAACATTAATGCACATTTTGTAATCATTTTTACTATTTATATTTTTTTCTTTATAATTTGTATAGATTTGAAAATTGTATGTATTACTGTATTTTAACGTATAGACTATATCATGTAATATTTTTAAACCAAATCCTGGGCACCCATTTATACCAGCTTTTAACTGAAGGGTTTACCCTGGTAAAATAAAATTACATTACATTTTAGAGCGAAACGACCACCGTAACACAGCTAATTCTCACAATTCAAGACAAGGCTAAGACTATTCAAGATAATAAATCAGTTCATGCTGTTGTGCTTGACTTTAGCAAAGCATTTGACGAGGTTTCTCATCAGCGGCTTCTTACGACATCACAGTGGTTCGTGTCTTTCCTTACAGAACGCTCCCATGAGTCAGTTATTTGTAATGGTAAATGCTCCAGTCCCATACCTGTAACCTCCGGAGTTCCCGAGGGGACAGTTCTTGTGCCATTGTTATTCCTATTATACGTTAACGATTTACCTGATAATTTGCAGTCCTCTATCAGGCTTTTTGCAGATGACACATTGTTATATGACGTAATCTCATGTGACGAGGACTCTAATCGAATACAGGATGACCTGCGTCAATTAAAAGCATGGCAGCATCAATGGTAAATGGTATTTAACCCCTCCAAATTTAAGTTAATCTGCATCTCTACCAAGAAATCTCCACCCGAAAAGAAATATTTCCTTTGCGGTGTCGAGTTGGAGCAAGTGGAATCAATTCCATATTTGGGGGTTATCCTGAATGGCGATTTGAAATGGTCACAGCATATTAAGTCCATCTCAGTGAAAACAAGTAAAGTTTTAGGAATGATGACAACAAATCTTTGGAACTGTCATAAGAAAATCAAGGAAGTTGCATACACGTCCATAATCCACCCCAAGTTGGAGTACGCCAGTGCTGCTTGGGACCCACATCTTAAAACGGATATTTCTTCCCTTGATCGAGTACAGAGAAAAGCGTTCCGTTTTTGCTCCAAGAATTAACATCCTACAGCTCGTGTCACTGCTATGCTCAATGAGCTAGGGTGAAGTAGCTTAGTGGCCTGAAGAACTTTGACAAGAATCTCTCTCCTTTATAAAATGAGTAGACACCTAATTGACATTGATGTAGATCTTTACCTTCAACCCCACACCGAACGAAGAACTCGGGGTAGCCATAATTATAAATATAGACTTGACAAGGTCACCAAGAATGTTTATTTTTACTCGTTTTTCCAAGTGACATTGTTGATGTAAATTCACTAGATCTTTTAAAGTCTAAGTTAACTAATTTTTTAAGTAATTGACTATTTTATATTTGTATATATAGTTTACTATTTTATAGATTTTTATAGTTGGTGTGATATTTGTTTGAATTTTACCGACTTAATAAAATGTAGATGTAGATTTATTAAATACTGTTAGTTATAAGCATTTGAACTGCAATGTTGCAATAATCGCAAATGGAAGAAAAATGCATTTAAATGTTGGATATCAAAATAATCAAACAATCATCAAACAACTTTTGTTAGTACAAACACAAAATATAATGAGGAAAACATTCACAAACAATTCGATCATGGAGCATTCGATAATCAGGAAAACATGGCGCATTCGATAACACGTCATGTAGAGCGCGCAAAATAAATTAACAATTTATTATTATTATTATTAATTTATTAAACCAAAACGGTTGCCATAGAAACGGGTATAGCGATGATGGCAACACTTACTAAAATGTCTTATTGCGAGAAAACAACAGCATTTTTATGAGTTTTAATCTCTGCACGTTGTTCACCACAATACATCACTTAACGTTTTCTCTTAACAACAACAAAACTGGTCAAAGGTGAAAACAACAATAACTTGATGGCAATTTGTAAAACTAAATACAGAACCACACACACCTATCTGTTTACTTATTACAGTGTATATAAGGCATAACTTATTCACCTCATATCCATAATTTCCAGATCTTCCAGGTTTACCCATGTTACCGGGTAAGCCCTAAAGATAACAACGAAGATCATAAATAACTGTTTAGCGTTTGTGATAATAATAATTAACGTAACTAGTAGTGTTACTGTGTTATAGTGGCAGTGGTTCTATAATTACTGTAGTGGTACTACCCGCTAGAGTCAATGATAACATAGCAGTAGCACCAGCAGTGTTAGAGCAGTGGTAAAGGGCCAAAGGCACAATGACAGCGGTGGTACATGTACTGTACCTATAGTAGTAGCAATATAGTGGAAGTGGTGGCTATGGTGGTGGTAATATGATAACATTAGTGGAACTACCAGTGTTCTTGGAAGTAGTATAGTGACAGTGGTGGTACTACCAGCTGAAAATCTTGATTATACAGTAGCTGTGATAGCAATGTCAACAGTAATGGCAGTGGTAGTGATAGTGGTAACTAGTGATAGTGGTTGTGGTTGTATACCGTAAGTAGTTCAACTAGTAATCGCAGCAACTAACGCAGCTGGAAAGGCAGGATAACATTATCGCTTTAATTACTAGAGCAAAAATAAATAGCAGTGTAAGTGTAAATTAGTAATAACAACAGCAGTATTACTTACGTACCCGTGCAGTTCTTGCACCAGCAGACCCCTTTGCGCCCACTACGCCATTTGGTCCCTAAATAAAGCAATGTATCTAATGTGATTCGCTGAGAGAAAGTCAACACAACTGGAATTTTTATTAACCTACCCTGACTCCAGTTTTTCCTCTCGATCCGCGAGGACCAACGTTTGCCTATTAAGTATGAAGCCGATAAGAGAATAAATTAGTGACTTTATAGTGGCTCAATAACGTTTTCTGAAAAGTGAAAATGTTTTTTAATTTGAACCGAAAAGGCATCTGGATGAATGTTTCGAAATAGAATGAAACTCGATGTCATGAATCGAGAAATGAAAGTCCGACCAAAGCTGCAATGACTCTAGTTTTTCCCACAGGAAACGTTGAAAGAAATTGAAGCATTGCAAACGTACCACGCCCAAAAAAACCTGTTTTTAAAGGACATATGGTAATAAAAAATAAGTACTTCCTAGAACAAAGTGCGTGATTTAAACAGCAGGAACATAGTAGTTTGAGGTTGTACAAATGCTCCTAATGCGTATTCAAGGTATTAAGGGTTCTTCTGGCCAATGACCCGTGACGTCATCTGTTGGATAAAGCGGTCAGTGTTCTTCTCAGCGTTATTTTTGTAATTGCTATTACAACCAAAACTGCAAAATACATGGACCCACGGCCAGCTCATGACGTCACGGTCATATTGAAAATGAAAGCGTTTTTATATAATGCCAAACAACTATATTTCTCCTAGCTAAGTCATATACTTCGACATAAAAAGTAGTTATTTTTTGCCAATGTCCTTTAACGTCTTACCACGTAGTGTGACGTCTTACAACGTAGTGCAACGCCTTACAACGTAGTGTGACATATTACAACGTCGTGTGACATCTTACAACGTAGTGTAACGTCTTATAACATAGTATAACGCCTTGAAAAATACCGTGACGTCTTACAACGTAGTGTGACGTCTTGCAACGTAGTGTAACGTAGTGTAACGTAGTGTAACGTAGTGTAACGTAGTGTAACGTAGTGTAACGTAGTGTAACGTAGTGTAACGTAGTGTAACGTAGTGTAACGCAGTGTAACGTCTTACAATGTAGCGTAACGTCTCACAACGTAGTGTAACGTATTACAACGTAATGTAGCCTCCTTATGCCAACTAATATTATTAAGTACCACTTAAAGAGCATTAGTGTTTTATCGGATTTAGAACACGAGGCGATAGCTAGGTTTTTTTATATCTTCAAAGACGAATCATTTCATACTCATGAGTTCATTGGGGTAGTGATTTACAAAATCAACGTTGTCCTATCCGTAAATCCAGCGACAAACTTATCGAGAACAGCAACCTGTCTTAATTTTATAAACACTATAAATCATGATTTCTTTTGTTTTTACTTCATGTATGATTAACGAATTTCTGGAGATTAATATGTTAATAGTATTTCACAAACTCATTAATAATTCTCGTGAACATTAACATTTTTTACTAATCCAAATACGATATAACTGAAGTGAAGTGAAATCAAGTGAAGGTCGGCGAAAATAGCCCTGGGATCGGCTGGTCACATTACACCCAGAATTTCTGGGTGTTTAGATATCGGATAATTTTTGTGGTCTTTGTTCCATTGCCTTTGTCTACTTTGTTACCTGAATAATTGAGAAATATTCAATGCTCTTCAGAGTTGTTCATGTCAGCATTCGTCGACATAAAAACAGCCTACGAGCTTAATAATCCACCATACATCCAAATATTCTGTTGCTAGAGGAATTTATTCTGTTGCTAGAGGAACATAGACATTTCAGCAAACTTGAAATCATGGAACATTCTAGCATTCAACTATTCACGCCAATCGTATTTGGAGTTATAGACACTTTAATGAGAGTTGTTCTATTTGCTGCTCTCGATTTCTCGCTGGATTTTATGGCTAACAACGTTGATTTTCAAAGAAATTACTACGACAATGAAGATACGATTCTCTTTTGAAGATTCTATTTTCAAAAAAAACTCACAGTACACGCTACTGCTTATTTTTAAACAGTACATCAAATTTCATTAACAAATAAAATGCTCCAAAAGTTACAATGGTAACCGTGGCTTCATATGTTCGAGCTCGAAAATTCTATGAGGAGATAGTTGATTTTAATTTCATTTGATTTATAAGCGTTCAATACTAATCCGCTATTTAATTTAAATACTTTTTTTCAAATTTGGGTAATCAAAAGCAAAAACACAATTTTTGTAAATGCATCTAGATTTTTTAAATATGACTATTCATCACCCAAACTTACTAAGAGACGTTTCAATGAACAATCCGGTGTTCAAAGAAGTCTTATTCGTGATATTGGAAATGTCAGTCTCGCCCTAGCAACGTCCGTTACGCGCAACTTAGTATTTGATACCCAGAATGTTTTAAACTATATATACTTCAAAACTCATTAATAATGCATGAGAAAACACAAAGGAAAATCATGACCGTATCGTGCCTTTATACGGTGATAAAGATTCGTCCTGACTTACATAAACTTTTCCTTCGATTTTCTGGGCGATTTTCTCTTGAATCACTGAAATAGTTGCTGAACGTGCATGTTATTTAGATGCAGTCGTTTTTGAAGCCGTTCAAATCACTCGCAGCCAGGGATTATTTTAAGGAATTTTTATCACTGCACAAAGAGCTGAAAAAGGCATAAAATCTAACTTCAGTAGCACGTTAAGCAGCGATGGAGCACTGAGTCAGCTCGGTAGTTTCGTCAGTAATCAACTAGTCATACTGTCTGTCATAGTATACATAAACGGCCCTCCTGTTCCCAATTTTTAATGAGTTTATCCCTTTCGCACAGCATACATTCGCATTTTCAAAATAACAATGGTCAAACAGTACCACACGGGTACAGAGCCACAGACGCATCGACGTGAGAGACGCCTCAAGCATTTGGGTTGGCTGGTTGGCGTTGGGTAGTCGCCTAAATAGTGAGAACACTAGCGTTTTGTTTATTATATGCTCATGTATCTTGAAAGTTGAAATGCCAGAAATGGTAGAAATTAGTTTTAGTTAGCTTCTGGTCTGTAAGGGCATAAGGCTGTTAGTTTACGGTACGCTTGACGTTATCAGAAGATAGCGGACCAGGGTCATTTGCTTATTTAAATTTTGATATTAAATAGTATATGTCATGGAATGTAGTATGTATATAATGTGCCTTTGAACATAATTTATGATGCAATCCTTTCACGAATAGCACCCATTCTTAAAGAAAAATTTTATCACTGTACAAAATTGCGTTTATCACTGCACAAATCTCATTTATCGCTGCACAAATTGGTTATCACTGCACGTTAAAATAATCCCTGTTCGCAGCTGTGTTTTATCGGGTCTAAAACACTCGGCTATCGCCTCGTGTTTTATCCACCCGATAAAACACTGCTGCTCGTAAAACTATACTTATCCATTTTCTTACAACAACTTAATTTCATTGACTTAGCAGTGTTAGGAAACTGATGATAAAAACTATTCGTGTTACCCAGAAGATGATTATGAAATTTAATAGAAACACTGCACGTCGTCGGATAAGCAGTAAGTCGTCGGGAGGATATATATCGTGCAACCTCGTACCCAGGCGCTGTGATGAAACCGAACTGAGGGATGGTCGCATCCTCCCCAATCACCTGCCTCAACGCGGTTTCCTCGCAGCGCCTGGGCACGAGGCTGTATATTGCGCATTTATAATGTTAAATAAGCACACTTTTCGTAGGTGGGCTCGGTTGCTAAACTAGTAGAGCAGCGGACCGGAATCCAGAAGTTGCGAGTTCAAATACCACTCGAGTCAACATCTTTCCGTTTACTCAGCAGTGTTGAGAATAATGCTGAAAAATTAATGTTTTCATTAATGTTTGACATTTATTTTCACTGCACTTCCAAAATTATATGCATTTTAGTTCAAATTTACATTTTTTTCATTTTTTTAAGAAAACCTATCCAGTCACCTTAGCTAATTACTCATGTTGTTTTAATAGTGAGAGATAACTATACAGTATGATGTTTGGATCGGACAATGTTTTGCTTACACCAAGTTTTATTAGAACTTTTTCATTAGGTCCTTTTGACAAAGATCCTGGTCGTCTTCCTCGATCAAGATATCCAGCCGCGAAAGATAGGATCTAGCAAAAAAATACAGTATTACAAGATGTATTAACAACAACAACAACAACAACAACAACAACAACAACAACAACAACAACAACAAAACAACAACAACAACAACAACAACAACAACAACAACAACGAGAACATTTTAATCTACGTGTATCCGTTGTTGCATTTCGCCAAATGCTCGGATCATGTTTTTCGATTTGTGATCGATCGCGGATTTTATTTACGAGAGTTTTCCATTGTATATAGCGTTATCGAATTTCCGGTAAATGTAAGACTACATGTGCAACATCTCGACTCATGACATTTGGTAAGATGAACTGGGCTTGCAGTGGTAAGTGTTGTTTCTTTGTGGTCTATACCTTTCGGATAATCTTCTTTTTCGTACTTCCTGCTTGGAAACGATGTAAGCGTATTCGTCTTCCCAGAGAATAAAGAATGTTTTGTTTTGTGTGTTTGGTGTGACAAGAATTAAAGTTTATATAATGATGCGTGCCCGTTTCTTTGTAGAAAATGTCTGTGTGTAGTTTTTTCCATCCTTGTAAAGTAAAATATCCTGAAATGGGAGTTTTTCATTTGTAAATATAATTTTTTCACGAAGGCTGTTCAGTAGGGAGTGAAATCTCCCTACAGGTCCTCTTCATATATTTTCCAAAATAACATCATCTATCAACAAAATCCAATCAAATCAAATCACGAAAATCAAAAATCAAATCAAATAACATAACATCAAATTAAAAACATATCAAAATACAATAACTTCAAATAACATGACATCTACACAAACGTAAACTGCGACTATATTGGAACGGCCTCAACTGAAAACACTTCAACTATCTAAGAGACATGGATCAACAAAGATAAAAAAGTCGCTCCCAGAAAGTTTATAATGAAGATGTCGAAGAAAGAAAAGTTCGAAAAAATTCAGTTACCAATCAACTCCAGGCTAAAATGTCTTCTGAAAATACGCGTAGATCGCCACAACGTAAAATAAAAGCAAGTCGATCAAGAAATTATGAATCTCTTGAAAATCCACTTTCAAGGGGTTACGGCGCAAAAATTTCATGGATCGCCACCATCCTCACTTTTAGCCACACCGCAAATTACAGTACTTTATATCAATAACTGCATTTCGTCATTTTAGCAGCGTCTCAAAGCCCTCGATTTAGCCATAATAGCAGCCTCACCGACTCCGATTATGACACCCTTTTCTATTTCTGCGTGTATTATATCAGTGCCAGTTGATCACTACAGGAAATCAGCTACCACTACAGCAAATTCCCACTAAAGCATGAGAAGGCCCCCAACCAACTCTCTAGACTATGTTTGGCTAGACTAGACTATGAAGTCTGTATTAAAACCCAGCTGTGTTGTGACCCGGTTGTTGTAGGTGTCCATTATTTTTCATAATGGATAGAAGCTATCCATTATTTTGCAACCGTCCATTATTTTTCAATATAACGCAATGTATATTTAATTTATTCATCATCCATACTTTGACACATAAAAATCCTTTTTAATTAAATTACAATGTATGTCTTTTACTTACAATCCACTCAAAATACCATGACTATCACTTCCCACATCTCTACTATTAAACATCTCGACTGAGTTATAAATAATACTTCATCGCCTTTACTGGATTCCGCCATTTGTTTACAAACTCGCACTCAACAACTTCACTACATGAATACTTCTACTCAGTCAATGTCCAATGTGCAAACGCATCAATTCATTTCAAAACTAATTTATGGAAACTGGGTTTTAAGCAATCTAAAAGCCTCAACCCAATCCATTATTTGAGAGAATGGACAATCCATTCTCTCAAATAATGGATAGGGTTTCGGCTTTTATCCTTTACTTATCAATTGTTTTTCGACGTCTTCGCAAACTGAACATCACCTCACCAGAGGTTGAATTTCAACATTTTTAGCAGTCTCTCATAGCTCCCCATTTTAGCCAGAAAACAGACTCACGTTACATGATTATGACACCTTTTTCCCAAATAAAATTCTCGTGA
Source organism: Chrysogorgia sp. JL179-B06 (assembly GCA_035772405.1). Classification (NCBI taxonomy): domain Eukaryota; kingdom Metazoa; phylum Cnidaria; class Anthozoa; order Scleralcyonacea; family Chrysogorgiidae; genus Chrysogorgia; species Chrysogorgia sp. JL179-B06. The sequence continues at coordinate 70,391 of JAYKKM010000484.1, forward strand.
TGATATGTTCAATGATATGTTTAATGTGACGTATGCAGTGTGTTATTTACATATCAAACAAATCGCAATATCTCAAGAACGAAAAGCGATATGAAAAAACGATAGATAGAGTTCCTTTATCATTTCAAGAGTTCTTTCAAATAAGACAAACTTGATTTTCATTTCATATACACTTTAAGTATGACGAACAGGTGAATGAGCGTACTGCAACTTAGCGCACCAATTGTGGGTCTATTATTTCTACCATCCTGTTAGCACAGTGGACGCGCACGTACGGTATGAACCACAAATTTGGTGAGCTGACGTATGCAATTGTTTAAAATGCTGTCTTCAACAAATCTTTCTATGCGGTGGTTATACTTTGATTGTTTAAAGAGTGGACTGGGAGGTCTCCTATAGTTGTTGGTGATTTGGTGGTTTCGGCATTCAAGAGTATTTCATAGGGCGCCATAGTACCGACTTAATAGTACATCGCAGTTAACTGACACTGATATTTTACACGCAGTGGAATTTGTGAGATACCCTAGCATGCAGTTTTATTCCTTTTATTGGGGAAAAGGTGTCATAATCAGGGTTGGCGAGTCTGTTTTTATGGCTAAATTGGTGAACTGTGAGAGACTACTAAAAACGTTTAAATACAGCTATATGGTGAGGTGATGTCCAGTTGGTCAAGGCATCGAAAAAAAATTTATCGGGTGCTATAGTGCAGACTGTCACACCACAGTCTAGAGAGTTGATTGGGGGTCTTCTCATGCTTTAGAGGGAATCTTATCTAGAAGTAGGTGATTTGATTATTTAGGCGCTAAAGTGAATTTCGTGTTACTGATATTATACACGCAGAGAAATTTGTGAGGTACCCTGGCATGCTGTTTTACTTTTTTGGGGGGAAAAGGTGTCATAATCGGGATCAGTGAGGCTGATTTTATGGCTATATCGTAGGCTTTGAGACACTGCTAAAATGACGAAATGCAGTTATCGATAAGGTGCTGTCAGTTGGTTGCAGTGTGCATGGCCAAAAGTGCGGATGGTGGAGAGCTATGAATTTTTTGCGCCAGAACCCCCAATTCCTATACTACTCATCGAACTAAGGAATTTATGGGTAGAAGAAAGCAAGACGGAAGAAACGAAATCTCAACAAAAATGGCAGTCAAAACAAAGATGACTTGAAACATACGAGAATTTCAACAACGAAGAATACAAACAAAGAAACGAGAAACCATCAAACTAAGGAATACCACCGTAATCACTACGAATGCCAAGGGAACATTATTGATCGTCAACGAAGCTGCTAAGCAGATTAAGCTCAACTGAAGCAGATCCGACCCCACCACAAAGTCCTCGGCGCCAAAACAATCAATTTGATCAAGAAACACAGACCAGTCTTGCCAAAACCATAATGCACAAGAAACTGTGGTATCCCACAAAAAACATACTGGAACCAGAAACGACAAATATAATCAACCTTACAACCCCAACACTACAAGGAAACCAACGTACTCAGAAGTGGTGACAACATCTTACCAAAAAAGAGGTTAATTCTTACAGCAAACCAGCAAGAACAACTTCGAAATTATCAACAACGCCTATACAACTCGAGGAATTACTAGACACACAAACAAAAACAGAAATTAAAATAATAAACATATCACGAGATTTTTTAAATAATAATACAAATGAGACAATCAGGAGCGTTGAAAGCGGGGGCCGGAGGTTGGCCAGACCCGCCAATTTTCTGTGTGTTCATGGAGAATGTGTTGGGGCCCATTTTTTAACAGGGCTAGTAGTAATAAACTACAAACCTATGATTAACAAAATAAACAAGAAAACAATTATATATTACAAAACAAAAATGAAATGAAATCACTGCTGAATTAAACTTATTTCTCCTTATTTCTCCTATTCAAAGGTTAATCAATGTTACGTTGCCGTAAATCCAATCTCGTTCCCAGAAAACCACTACAGCCTGAGTCAATTGTGAGTGAATTATAGCGTAGAAAACGTGTGAATAGTAACCCAGTGGCGGAGATATGTAACGAGAATGTTTTGTCTGATAAATGTTACAATAAATATTATGTCGGAAGAAGGCTATTAAAAACTATATGCGATGGGTTTACTTTCAGTTCTGAGTTATTAATGTGTTTGATAAACGTTTTATATACCTTACTATTTTAGAAATGGCTTGGTGCTTCAAGAATTTCAGCACCGAGTAGCTGGTCTCCCTTGGATGAACATTGAGCGACAGAAATAGCTAAATTTCGAGTGTTGGAATATATACTGTACATTCTAAGCCCAAACTAGGACCAGTTGCGAAAAACCACCATTATATAAAACCCTCACCATTACCTCATTATATATACAGAACTCGTGATTAGGCTCTTGGCAACGCCCTCCGTCCCTCAGTGGTCAGAGGGTCGGCGTTAGATCATGTCGAGCTAAGGTACAGTCTGCGTCTTTGGGACGAAAAAACTCATCAAGCGGGGGTGTGATGGTGTGGGGGAGTAGGTTTAGAAAACTCAGTAGGCGGGGGTTAGGGTTAACATCGAAGTTGTTTTGGGGTTAGTGGTTATTTGCATGTTTAAGAAGCGCTATGGTTATACTAAAAATCATAGTCAGAGCACTGCACTAGCATCGCAGGGTCGCGGGTTCAATTCCAATGAATTTATGTTGCATTTTTCTCAACTGGCCCCGGTTTGGTCATAAACTGTATATATTCTAACACTCGATATTTTGCTTCACCATAAATTCGTAGAACATATTAGTTTCTTTAGTTTTGTGGATCCATCGGGAAAGTTATAGGAAGATACATGCAAGAAAACAATGAAATGGCGGTCCGCGGGAGGAATAAGGACGGCTTTAGAGATTACTATATGTTTTGTTGTCATCGCGCATTATTATTTACTGTACAACGCTTTATCTACGGCTTCGTGGAACAAATTAATTTTATCCATCTTCGAAATCGAAAGTATAATCTTGCTTTATTTAGCGTTTGGGAAGTTAGGCGGTCTGGGACAAGGATGTGTGGGCTCTGGAACGAAAGACCCAATTTTGGGACTTTTTTATCGGAGTTCCCCAAAGTTTCCAAAGCCTCCGTTTCTTGCCGCAGGCCAAAAGGAACGCAGGCTCTGGGTACGAGATTGATCATAATCGAAATGGAGACGGGTGAATGGCAAAAGAAAAGCCGATCAACATTAACCGGCTTGCGAATTTTAAATGAAAACAGAAGTAATCACAGTTATAAGAGTTAACTGGTTTTGAAATCGTACGTGAACATCGTACGCCAACTTAGCTACAGAACGTAGGACCTACTATTATCTTTCTGAAACATTATTTTAATTTTAACCCCTGTTGAAGTTCTCTTATTTCTCTGAGTTCAGGAAAACTACATTATTTGGATAAGAAAGAAAAACAAACAAGTATTAATTTTCAACTTTCCTTTTTGACTGCATAAAAATCACCTTAATCTGATAGATAGCATTTAAGATTCCGTGACCATTGTGAAAAAATATCGCATAAACACGACCGATTAGGCTGACAATGAAATTGCAGGAAAGCCTATTTTTCATTAATCGTAAGCTATGATTCCGCCAGCTTACGATTAATGAACAATAAACTGCATTATCACTACACTGGACCGCGACTAATGATTTTTCATAGCCTGCTCCTGAAAAAGATAATCAAATTAATGATAAACCACCTCTCAATGCTTTTGAAAAGTGTACATACCAAGAAACCTGGAGCACCAGGAGCTCCTGCCTGACCAACGGCGCCAGGGTTACCAGTGTTACCAGTATTACCAGGCGCTCCTTGGGGACCCCTTCCACCCTAAAACAACAACAAAATGAAATGTGAATATACAGTACGAGATTTTGTATATTAAATAAACACAAAACATAAATAAGCCTACAGTGTAGGCTTTATGGTAGAAACAATTTTTTCAATTGTCTGGCAGTACTCTGAACAGAGAAAAGTGAAAATAAGGCACGGAACTACTGTCTCTCCATATTTTATCCACAATATGGTCGAGGAAGAGAAGTAAAATTGAAAAGCAAAATTGAGAAGTAAATTGAGAAGTAAATTGAAGGCCACCATTTTTGTTCTGATTGCGGGAGAATGCGGTAACTCCAATTATTTTTTGACGTCATTGAGTGATAGAAACACTATACAATGACACTCTTCACATTGGCATGACAATAGCGTGTTTTAACCTATTGTACTGGATTTTTATTTACACTATCACTCAATGACGTCAAAGATTAATGGGGGCGACCGCATTCGCCCGCAATCAGAACAAAAATGGCGGCCTTCCGTTTATCAAAAATACGATAAACAAAGAATTTTTTCTAAAACTAAAAATATTTGAAGTAAAACTACTACTCATTCTCACGTCAGGTGACAAAGAACTTTCATTTGAGCAACACTTGTTTTGCGGGTGGAGTGTCTCTTTAAGTCTTATCTTACAAGATACGATTTCCCATCACAATTGTGAAAATGAATGTGATTGACGAGCGCGTAAAGGGCGTTTTGCACATTTACTAGCGAATCATAAACAAGAATTACGCCATGTACGAAAATAAGTGGCGTCTTACGTACGTTATAATTGCGAGGCCATGTAAACATTGTCACATGTTCCTCATACATTCCTTCTCACTGCCGACGGCGAAGATTGGTTTAGAAAATGATAAGGAAAATTTCGCGTTTGACATGAATATGTAATAATATGTAATAATATGTAATAATTATTAGTATAAATACACAGGTGATCATAGAAAATCGCACTCGCTGATTGGTCAAGTTATTTCACGATAATCACCTACAGCGTTTAGGTAAATGGCTGTCAGCCGATTTGTCAGTGTGCCATACATCCCTATTTATGAATAAGAAACGAAGAAAAAACTAAGAATATCTTTGTCCAAGGTGGACAAAATCGACAAAACTTTGTTGGAAACCTCCTCAATGTAATAATAAGTCAGATAAACACCATGAACGTCGGGATTTATGCGACATACAGCCCTCGGATGCTATGCGTCCTCGGTGCTTATCTATTACTGTACATATTCAAGATAAAACAAACGAAATTATAACCGAGACGAAAATTTGGATATGCGAGGAAGAACTTACATAAATTAACCTAACTTTAAAGGACATTGGCAATAAAAAATAAGTACCTTTTCGATCAAAGTACGTAACTTAAATAGTCGGAATATAGTAGTTTGAGGTTGTAAAAATGCTCGTAAAGCATATTAATTGCACTGTCAAAGTTGCTAACCTGAATAATTGTCCACCATATTGGATATAGTTTCGATATGCGTGTGACATCGCAACCGGGGTAAAGCGAAATTTTTATCTCGCCATCCTCATGTCTTTATAAGTTTGATTGTTTGAAACTCGATTTTTGTGCATGTATTCATTTTTCAATTGAACCACAACATTTTAAAAAGCATTTCGCGGAAATTCGGCTACTTAGAATTGTCTTTGACAGAATTGACAGAGTTGACAGAATTGACAGAGTTGACAGAATTGTCTTTGGCCAAAATTAGTGCTGATGTTTTGTACAAGAGTTAGCCTCTTCGTTAATCATAAAGACGAAATTTTTTTTGTTCTCGAACGGGTTTGTTTGAGATACTATATCAAACACTCGGAAGAGTGCCGTTTCTTCATCACATCATCCAAACAGCGAAAATTACGTTAAAAAAACTCGGCTACGCCTCGTTTTTTCAACACACTTCTCGGTGTTTGGATGATGTGATGAAACACTCTTTCTCGTGTTTGATATAAAACCGCGATTTTACTATTCAGTATACAGTATGTTTGCATTGCCTGATACAAACGCTGCGCGGGATAAAAAATAATGCGCAGCACTTCAGACAAAACAGCATTTAAAAAACTATGCCATAGTAGTCAAACGACATATTTAATACTGTTTCTGTGCTAATAATATCATCCTTTTTACCTTACGGACGACGTTTAAATATATTGCGTTAATGTTCAATATAGAAAACAGAATTGTGCATTACCCGTTGACCGTCGACTCCAGCTGTTCTAACTTTTCCCGGTACTCCCTAAGCCACAAAATTATACATTGATTACAAAATGATACATTGAACTCTATAGAGCGTTTCCACTTGACGCCATATTGCCGCCATATCGGTGTACAGCTCAACAGTAGATTTTTAATTCGCTTCTTTTGTTAGGTACACCAACATGGTTACCATGCCATTTCTTATTTGACGCTCTAGAGATCGCATGAAACTGCTCTATTGTCTGTGGAAGAACAGCAAAACAACACAGGACATAACACAACACACGATTTTTAGACATGCAATAACCTATGCTTACATCTAGCCTCCTTCGCAGGCATCACCGCGCTCCACTGAACCGAGTTGTTCCGGCCGGGTAGGGATAAGACGCGGGGCGGAGGAGGCTAGCTTACATCATTGTTGGTTCAGTTTCCATTGTTCACCGGAGGTGTATAACCAGGTTAATTCCGGATTACTCACACGCATCAAAGCTAGTCTGCAATACAGCTGGCTCTTGGCGTGGAGAGGGGGCAAAAAATCCCTGGTAATTTTTATCACTCGACCGCTAACGGCCACGTATTTCTATTGCTCGAAATTTAATAATTTATGTCCTTCTAAGACGTCGTTGACAACTCTCTGATTCGCAGCTATGTCACACGATGTATGTTTATCGTTTGAGCCGTCTGTTAATTCATCCATGTTTCAAAGGGTTTGACATGAACTCCTAATTCACCTTTTACTGGCTCAAAGTTCCTTTCCACAAAGGAAAGGTTCTCTACCTACCTATAGATTGGATTATACAAATGCTAACATTTACAGTGTGTAGCTTTCAATGAAAATTAATTCACCAATTTGATTATAATTGAAATTTCATAGTAGGCAGTGATGAAAATTAGCAGCACTTGATAGGAAACTTACAATGTATAACGATGTTTAGAAACCGGAAACGATGTTTGCGGCACAACTTGCTATGGTAATTTGTATAAGATCCAAATTAGTCATAAAATGTGTTTTCGTTCCACTCTCTGACGAAGCCGAGCCTTCGCTCGAAACGTTAGACTACTTACACGCTATTTCCGCAGTACACGAACCTTTTTAGATATTTTATATAGTAATTATACGCTTATATGCGGCTGCAGATGCAGCAACTGATGGTCTCACATGGCTACGATAAGTTATTACTGAATTAAAACAATGGTATAATATCACTTAAGTAGTGTCTGATTGTAAGCAATGTGGCGTGGGCACACCTGTTAGGTGCATTAACCGCTTTTAAAACCCAGCTGTGTTGTGCCCTATTGGTGTAGGTGCCCATTATTTTTGATAATGGACTGGAAGCTATCCCGGATTATTTTGCACAACCGTCCATTGTTTTATTAATAATGGACGCTGTCCATTATTAGACGCAATCCATTCTCTCAAATAATGGAATGGGTTTCGGCTTTTATTCTTTACATAATCGTATAATTACCATAGCTAAGCAAGTTATGCAAACTTTGTTTCCGGTTTCGTTAAGTTTCTATCTCCCTTATTGTCTATGGTGGCAGGCGCTCCTTCCCTTCCTTTCGCCCCAGTTCCCCCCGTTTTCAGAGGCTCGCCTGGCCAAAGTGCCTGCATTGCAGGCTACATCAAAGCAAGTACTTAATTCTCTCAAGAACCTGAATATTAAAGCATCAAAGAAAAATGAGGCTATTGTTTGGTTGTTTACCAAAAAATCAGCTCTTTTAGCAAAAATCCTCCAACATCCCGAACCGGTTAAGACCGGTAAAATATTTAGATACCAAAGTATTTTCTCACATTCAATGCGAAATAAATAATAAAACATCAAATTAACCTACTTTCGGTCCTGGATCTCCCCTATCACCAGGAGGACCTTTCTTTATCTGCCAAAATAACAGACGGCATAAGAAATAAGTAACAAAAAAGATAAACATTCATGACTAGGTTCCTATGAGGCTAAAACACATTTGATAGTCGCCGTCGCTGTTGTTCCTTCCATAACGATCTTTTACATCCTGAACGATATCTCTGGTTTGGTGGCGGTGGTGCGGGAAGGAGAAAATCCGGGTGTTAGAATTCAGGGGGTTCGGGTCATGTTTAGGATGGGAAAAAAGGTTCGGGCTGGCAAAGACTGTTTACGAAAGGGAACACTGCGTTGCCATCATGGTCAAGCAACCAAATCGAATTATTTAAAGTGCCTATGAAGCGAAAAATTTTGTTGCAGTTTTTAAATGTTCAATATGCATTTATAAAATAACATGTATGCTACGCAAGCTCTAATTGATCAATACCCATGTTTGGATCAGGCCATCCAAACACGGAAATTTCCCGCAAAATGTTACCCAAGTTTGTGTTGCTCGTTCGTTCGTATTATTTTATAAAATAAATACCTAATGGTTTTTCCGCGTTTGGATAGCCTGATCCAAACACTTGGGATGTTGCTCGACTTTCGAAAAGCTAAAAAACACTCGCCTAGCGGCTCGTGTTTCTTTACGCTTTTCTCAAGTCTCGCAACATCCCACGTGTTTGGATCAGGCCATCCAAACACGGAAACGATTAGGTATTTCTTTATTAAAACATATTGAAAAGAAAAAATCTGTAAAACATGATTATACCAGTATAGGCAATAAAAGAACGAACATTTCAGCCAAACGTCGAGGTGTTTGCAAGTAGTGTAAAGATGACAGAAATTAGCGATAAAGCTACAAAGCATGGAAGATATTGCGTTGCTGGAGCTCCTAAATGCAGTGAATGTGGGAGCTTGGAGCACATGGACGATCGTCAAGCTCAAAGCCTTAGAAAATGTTTCTGAGTCCCGAAGTGACTGTCGGTGGACTACCGAGACTCAGACGGAGAGCGAAGGTTACAATGTATTGGTTCGATTGATATATGTACTGCCTAAGCACAGCGATGATGTGCTCTGCCTTTTAACCCTCGTAACAAGTCTGGTAGCTTAATTAAATGAGTACATTGTTCCCAGTTTGATCGTTAGCTCAGCAGGGCGGCGTGACCCATGGGGACACCGGGAGATTTCCCGGTGGGCCTCCGAAAATCTGGTAATGGTGGGCCCCAAGCAGGTCCGAAACAACGACACATCCTGCTCTCCCGCTGTGAGCAGTTGGCCCCAATCGAATAGTTCCCCAGGGGCGGCGTGGCTGAAAAATAGGGCCCGCCTCAGCTGGTAGAAAAACGAGTTTAAAAGGTGCTAAAGTTCTACTCCCGCTCACATCAATAATTTCCGTTGACTTAACAGTGTAGGAAAAACATAATGATAACATTTCGCGTTATCCTGATGATAACCTGAGTTTCAGGCCCAAGGTGGTGGGGAGAGGAGGGCCGAAGACGATTCTGTACTGAACGTGACACGCCTCCACAATATTAGCCAATAACACTTTCTTCCGGTTGTGATGATTGGCGCGAAAAAAGTATGTATTTGTTAAAACACGAGACTATGTTGATGCGTGCGGCTTTAATTTGTTATCTTTGTCGGACGTCTATACTCCGTCTCGTATCTCATGCGGTCCCACTTGAGGTCATAGGCGTAGGAACCGAGCCTCAGCCCCCCCCCCATTTTAAATGGGGGCTGAGCCCCCCTCCCCCCAATAATCAGGAAAAGCGTTGCTAAATTTAATGTATTTTTTTTTCAATTGCATTAGCACGACTATAGAGGCTAAGAGAGGAGCTACTTAAGGTAATCTACCTAAGGGCTTCATCTACACAAGATTTTCCGAACGGGGTAGCCTGAAATACCTGAAGTGTTAGCCAACCCCTAAACCCTTGCCACGCGAGTGTTATATTGGTTCCAAGACCCTTCTGTCAGTACTTTTGCGCAAAAATGGCGTCACGTGGTAGCAGGTAACCTTGCATTCATTTGAACTATGCTTGTTGTAGAAAAAGTTTGAATGAAAAAGTTTGCTCATATTGCTGCAAATCGTCTTTCCGAGCTTCTCTATTTCAAAATTTTCTGGGGGAGGACCCCTCCCCCCCCCACTCCCCTAAAAATGCGATCACTGATTACCTGCTTGTCGACTTCAGCGCCCCCAACTTTAAATCCGTTCCTAAGCCTCTGCTTGGGGTATGCTAGTGAGGTCTGGCCTCCCCAATCCTTTATTTCGGACCTTAAGTTGCTCGAGAGCGTGGTACTCGTTTTATCATGAACCGTAGCCCAACCCTGACGCAAAACGTAGCTATAAATCACGCTTGATAACTCTAAACCTACACCCTATGTCGTAGTACGGACGCGTAACACGTCTTCAGTATGGCTTCAGGCCCCCACTTCTCCCTATCCCCTCCTCCCCTTTCCCTCCACTCCCTCACCCCAACACCTTGGGCCTGGAACGTGGGGAAGGCGAAAATGGATGACTCAAAAGGACCTGTCTGTTTTTGTCTGGTGTTTATTTTTCGTTAGGTTAAGGTTAGCTACGATTAGGGTTAGCTTTAAGATTAGGGTTAGCTTTAAGATTAGGGTTAGCTTTAAGGTTAGGGTTAGGGGTTAGGACTAGGATTGAGATTAGAGTTAGGATTAGATAGTTCTAGAAAATGTGAAGGTCCTTTTGAGTCATCCCTTTTACCCTTCACCCTGAAACTTAGGTTACCCAACAAAAATTATTCTAAAATAGGTACAGCTTGTCATGTTCTACTTTTGATCTTGGGCGTTGTGATCACTTCACTTGGAATAGCAACATCGTCCCAGGGCATTTGTTGAAGGTCGGTAAAAATGGCCCTGGGATCGGACAGTCGATTCTATAACCTAACTTTATTGGCCAGTTCTAAAACTCAATTAATTCAGCTTGAGTATAATTTGCTATCTTAATTCAGATGTTAAGAAATTCCTCACCTTTAATTTTTACCACGAATTAGAAATGATATCTTTGATATCTACTTGTTCATGCATGTTATTTATGAGATTATAGTGGATGTATTAGGAATTAGTTGCTTTTAGGATGAATGTTTTACACGACTAGTCTTTACTTATCATTATTGATGTGTCAACAAAGAAAATAAAACGCCCAGAAATTATGGCTGTCATATAACCAGTCGATCCCAGGACCATTTTCGTCGACCGTCTACCGTGGAGATGGGTACTAGGTTGTCGGTAGCGCTCCGTCGAGATGACGTAAACATCGATGTTTGTCCGCTTTTACCCATAATTCTTGCGGCCATAACAAAAAAAAATAACTCATTTGCAATCATTTGTGAGTCAAATGTGGTTTGTTTGTCCGCTTTTTGAGCTATTAATAGCAGTCAGACTCTACGCTATTGCTGCAGCACAGTCATATATTCAAAACAAAGGCGACCACAGCGACTACCTAGTCTTTGCAATTCATGCTGACTATCTTAAGTGTTTAAACAAGTTATTACAACACGATCACTTACTATTTTCACATCTGCCATGGAAACATGCAAAAAAAGAAAGAAATGGAATTAGAATAAAATTGTTCATGCCTGATAAGAAACGGCAAATGAAAAAAGAATCTGTATTATCCCTAACGCGATGTTTCTTATAGTCTAGAACGTAGGGAGCAATCTCAAATACAAAACCTTGGCTTTCCGGAGCCGGTCGGAGAGCACTGTAAACACATCTTTCCCAGTGAAACAGGCCTCAACGACTTACCGTTGATTCTCCCGGATTTCTTGGTAACCAATATATCAATCCCATTACGAATAGCACCTTTTACTGACTTTTTCCTTATATGTTTGCAGAACTCGCTCGAGAGCGAGAAGGTCAAAAACGTACGCACCCCCTTCGCGACATATATAACTAGACGCTGATTGGTTAAAATTATTTACGTCACTGACCCAATGGCGCGTAACAAGTTCGAAAAGTCCGTGTTGTGGCGTAGCGATATACGGACTTTGGACCAAGTGAAGTCTCTTCGCAAACGGGGGATTTCGGCAGGATACATAGGTGCTGATATAATATCATAACAAAAGTAAATAATGAGCATTCGCAAGCTAATGTCCCAATACTGTAAGGAGTAAATAGGCTACCTAACATGCACAAGGATAAGAAATCGGCCCGATTAATCGCAATATCCTAACTTGTCGTGGCTTTATTGATACACATTCAAGTCATCAATGAATAGTCTTCATGAAATGGACGACGTTACGAACGAGGTGTCCTATAAATGTTAAAATATTATCATCATCATCATTTATCATCATCATCATCATTTATCATCATCATCATCATATATACATTCTTAGACAAAATCAATCCAACTGTTGGAAATTAGCCACCCCACGATGTCCCGAAGGACCGGAAGATTGCCGAATCATACGCCATAATTATTGATGCAATGATGGAGTACTTATATATACTTCTCCTTTCAGCCTTTTGGAATTGAGAAGAGGTGCAGTTCTCTTGCAGCTAATATGTTGAGATTCGCTGATGAATAATTTGAATTTAAATCATTCGTAAAATTTCCAATTTACATCGCCCGAGATATCTTATTTTCACGAGAACAACATTGCTTATCGAGATATTAAACCGAGTGACATCTTAGTAACAAACCAACCAACACTACACCGAAAGAAATGCATCAGGATCAAGAGTTGCATTGCCAGGCAGCCTAATTGCATGGTAGCCAAATATAACGAATATAACGAGACGCAAAAAGCACTTACCAAACCACCCGCATGTTTACCAAACCAACCGCCGTTTCAACCATAGTCAATCGAGATATGGTCTGGAAACTCGGCAAACATCAAAGCGACTATAATGAGCTACGTTTTGATGTTGAACCGTATCTTACACCGTGCACATCCTTTGTTTTAGGTTTACTAATATTTAAACAACACGGTTGAGCGATTAAACCCAAACGATTCTATTGGATTATTGCTTCATTATACTAAAATACAATAAGTTCAGTGACCGTGCACCGTGCACAAAATTGCATAAAGACGAACAAAAAGATAGAACAAAGATGTTAAGACGTCAGCTGAGTTTCCAGACCATATTTCGATTGACTATGTTTCAACACAACTAGTTGTGGGAACTTTGCGTCTGAATTACAACAATTACAACTACATATACAGTATACATTGTTTACGGAGAAGCGTAATGCGATTTAATGATTTAATACGACAAGAAAGCGTGTTCTAACGTGGGTAAGGATAAAATGCGGAATTGGAAATAAAACGCGGAATTGGAGATAAAACGCGGAATTGGGGATAAAACGCGGAACTGGGGATAAAACGCGGAATTGGGGATAAAACACGGAATTGGGACAATAATACAATGAAATCACGCTGTAAGGCATAGGCGGTGCGGACTTGTACAGTTGTACTCCGCCTTTTGATTAGGGTTGTGCGGGTTGACAGTGATAAATATGACAGTTGAATAAGGATTTGAATGAGAATTCGGTTATAATTTGAAAAATATTGCCGTATTTTCTAAATAATCTAATCTAATCGGAGTACACGTCTGGGCTGCCTGTATGTAAACTATATTTATGTACTAGAAATTACTATCGCAAGGAAAGTGCTGCCTCCAAGGCCATTGCATGGGCAGTGTAGTCAGTTTTGATGAAATTTCAAACAGCTATTACTTGACTTTGACATATTTGTTCTGTCAATCTCTTTGTTGGCAAATGTAAAAAATTAACTGAGGTAAAATATTTGTACCAATAGTAGTAATACCATAATCGTTATTACCAGCTGAAATAACATCAACATTTTTTCACAAACGCAGATGTCTGATCGGAATACTGATCAGCGCGCACACAATATTCCTGTGAAAAATAATAAAGTCACAACAATATACACCTAAAATAGAAGGAAAACTGTATTCATAAACAAAACAATTTGATATCATGATTGTGCATGATGGCACAGGTGATGGCAAGAAATCGTAGATATACCTCGCAGTCACTGAGCCATATTTCCGTTTGGTGAGCGTTAGGTGAAACTATCTAAGTCGTCTTACCTTGACAAGAGCGGAATACTTCCTCACTGAAGGCAGAACAGATCGTTCAAACTTCCCAGCGTGACAAGTTCCGAACGGCGAAAGGTAGAAGTTTTACACGTGTATTAAAGTTCTACGTCACAAAACGTCATAAAATGGAACAAATATCCCGACATCTCGACAGAGGGCAATTTACACAAATCGAGATTGCGTTGACTATAATAGGTCCGCGAAGAGATCTGGGTACGAGGACAGTCAAGATTAGTGTGCTGCCTACGGCAGCAATTACAGTCCGACTTCTAATAGTATTAATATGACTTCCTCTCCGCCAACTGTCTGGCTGAAAAACATCCAAAATTGAACTACCTCTTTGTTCTATTGATATCTCGGGAAATATCCATAACTGTTGCGCAACCTATACCTTTTCTGAAAGCCCAATAAACCGGCCGTTACCAATGCTTTTGAATTTTCCGAACACACATTATATTATATTTATTTGAATTATCATTAATTATCATAACAGGTTGAAAAAAAAATTCACCTTTTTCACACTGCGTCCCCAAAAATAGCAACTTTTCGGACAAACAAACGAAACATAATAGCTTTGGATAGTGAGAAAAATGGTTAAAATATGCGTTCAGGTACAGTACATGTACTATTGATTCTCGGTATCCAGGTCGATTACACACGGAAAGCAGTATTACTATTAAATTCTACAGTTTTCCACGGTAAGCTGGAAAACCTGGAATCTGGAATCCGCGTAAATAGTCACGTAATGAATAATTAACAATAATAAATATAAACAATAATGCTAGCGTACCGAAAGTAATATTTGAATTGATAAAACGTGTTGTGCTGCGTAGGCAATGTAGAAATACAAATCAAATATCTAAAAAGATTGGTGTTCTGCCGAAATAGCGTGTAAGTGGTCTAACGTTTCGAGCGAAGGCCCTTCGTCACAGAGTGAAAATTGAATTAACTCTCCAATTCACTCTCTGACAAAGGGCCTTTGTTCGAAACGTTAGACAACTTACACGCTATTTCTTACACGGTTACACGCAGGCTCTGGGAACGAGATTGACACGGTTATACTTACACCTTTTTATAACTTACACCTTTTTAGTTATTTGATTTATATAATGAAACATATAAGCACTAACATATTTTGATTCTGATATATACGTACGCTCATATCGCTGCGAAGTTACTGACGCCTTCCCAAAGTTATTAGCTAATTCGATATGCATGGCTTTAAAGAACAAAATCCCTACAATCACTAACGTAATATGTTCAGTTCTAGTTTTCTCCTTCGAAAGTGACCTATATTTGATTATTGTGATGTGGCATGGGCACAACTATCACAAAGTTGCAATCAAGAATTACAGCGCCTTCAAAATCAAGCTGCACGAGTTATCCTGCAACGATCATCATCTGTTGAAACTTTTAATGTTTTGAAATGGATTAGTTTGGAAAGAAGAAGAACAATGCATGTCTGTATCTTCGTTTTTAAATGCTTAAATGGCTTGGTGCCTAGTAATATAAGCGAACTTCTTATACAAAATCATAACATTCATAGCCATAATACAAGGAGGAAAAAAGACCTACATCTTCCAAAAATCAAACGCGAACTTGGCAAAAGAACTCTTAGTTTTAATGGACCTTTAATGTACAATAAATTGCCCACTAAAGTAAAAGAGGCATCTTTACTTTCTAGTTTTAAGACTCAAATTAAGAAATATTTATATAATTGACACTTTTAACTTTTAATTTTCTTATATAATTTTATAGTCTATAATTTACATTTTGTCTGAGTTATATCTTTTGATATACAGTATGTAATTAATATTATGTAACTTAAACACAGGTCCCTTATGAATACCAGTCTTGTAACTGAAGAGGCAAACCTGTTTAAATAAAGTTATCCTATCCTATCCTATATCCTATTATTATATACCAAGTGTGAAGTGTCAAAGTTCCCTTTTTCTACTGTAGTATGTCATTGGTCGAGAGTGTATCACGTGAAAGTGACGAAATTTAGCTGTTTACCACGCAATAGCTCTGAGCATAATAATTGACCGTCAATAATGAAAAAAATTACGTTAACATTTGAAATACCACGTGAAAATGCGACCTTTGGACTTTTTATTGAACTTAACAATTTCAACTGTATGAAATCTCCTTTCGCCTTAATTTTATCGTGGACGACGATTGACGAAGTGTAGGTTGTGTAATTTGGTTTCTAAGGAGTCAACGAGATGTATATTTATGCATGTGAAGATGTAATTTAAAATGGACATTTCCATTGCTACTATAGACACGTCAAAAAATACATTATCCTGAAACAATCTAATCTCTTTCGGAATCTTTTTCGCTAATCATGTATTTTATTGTTTTAGGCAGTGGCTATTCGTACGATAGCTGTACGCCAATATTTATTTGCTATTCGTACGATAGTTTCTTAGAATTCAACGAAATGCTAACCCTAATATCACCAGAATACTAACCCTAACCCTAACCCTAACCAAAATACTAACCCTAACCAAACTATGCAGAAAAGGCAAATTAATTTTTATCGAACTCGACAGGAAATCGCGGGTTGGGAACGAACACCTATAATTTTAGTTGCGTTCGACGAATGAGAACGCATTCTAATCTTGCAAACTCTGTGGCTTCTTTTTTCCGAGTCAAATCGCTTCCAAGGCTGTGCGAGCAATGTTTTGGCTGGGATTGCAGGGAAGTATAGGGATTGTGAAGGGATTCATTGACGAAGAGGGGACACATGGCCAAAACAGCGTTGGAAGCTATTTGACTGGGAAAAGGAAGCCACAGAGATGCCTGCGGAGGAGGCTATGGGTTACTGTGCTTTACAGCTAAAAGAAGCCAAGATTTTTTGGGAACTTAATTAATAAATGGGAAATAAATTACTTCATCTGAAATCCCTGCTAAGAGTTTTCGACTTACCTGTATATACGTACTGTATATACGATCATTTTAACACAATGACGAATGCTACTCATTTTGCAACTTTGATTTTTGTTGCTCATACCCTTATAACATAATATAAGACTAGGACTGGAGTTCTTATCAGAAGTGAAATGCTGCCTCGGGACTGACACAGGATCAAGAAGTGGGAACGAGGTTGGTCGTTGGACCTTGCACAACTGCAGAAGACCCCAGTGTTCGTGATCAGGCCATGGATAGTAAATAGACTGGATAGGAAACTGGTTGACGTCAGCGTGAAAACCTAGTTGAAATTCGTGATGTCACGAAGATGTCACGAGTACACAGATTTTGCTGAGTTTCTCTTTGACTTCTCCATATTTTCGTATTCAAGTAGCTATATTGAGATTCCAAAATGTTTCATCGTCTTACAAACCTGCCTAAGCCGCGACCAAATGATCGAGGTAAATGTTGTTCGTCTTTGTTTCAGCTGTTTTCGTTTTGTGGTGAAGAAACTGGCGTCGCAAAACTACCGTTGTTTTAGTTGAAATTTGGGACGCGTTTTTCACCGTCTAAAGTTGGATCTTTTCGCCTAAAATGAGTAATGGTAGTCGGATATTCCATCGTAAAGTGGCATTGTGATATTTTTTGGTAGTTTGACTATCATTTTTAGCTGTATTATTGCTAAACGTTGCGATTTATGGCCGGTGATTTTGTGACATCACGTTTCACGCGACCAACTGGTGCTTTAGGCATGCTGGAAACGTCGCACGTGATCTTAGTTTCCTATCCAGTCGATTTACTATCCATGATCAGGCCAAGCGACACTCTTGCCAATTAAATCGAACATCACGTTTGTAATATTTGCTGAATTGAACGACTTATCTGGCGGTCACAACCGTCTGCTACGCAGGCTAACGGAAATCATGCGGGATGTCACAGTTGTCAAAAACATTGAAGTTACAGTGTCTCCTTGAATTAAGACGCTGTAATATATTATTAGCTTTGTTTATTTTCATAATTCGTTACAGCATAATTTTATGTTTATAAACCAATCTTCATTCACCACTTGTTGGTCCACATGCGTCGAACGCACTCACATAATAATTGATTACTCCTAGTTATATCTCCTACCGTACGAATAGACACTCTGTTTATTCTTTGTATTGTTGGACTTCGTTTGTTTGACAAATCCATCGCGAGAAACGCAGGGGGTCTACATGTAGGCTAGCTAATAATAACAGTCCACAAACACTTATACTCGCATATGATTGGAGCGGCCGGAGTCAAAGCATTCTATGCGGACGAAATCATCCAGACAGAAATTAACTATGTTTCTAGAATAGGAAGCTGCCTATAGCGACAATCTTTTTAGCATCGTACAAAACTCAACTGAATAACAGTTTTAGTTGTTATGTTATTGCATCAATTCAGGACTACAATGGTGCGACCTTTGTCAACACCGCTGGCTAAAATTCGTATTTAACCCAGTCTCGTTGTCTGAGATATTCGGCCGAATCACAGACAAACCGAAATTAAATATCACAAGCCTTTCCACGCAATGTTGGTTGCCAGTTTTACGCGGCATGCCGTTGCACAACAAGTTATACATCTTAGCAAAATGAAATGCGCGTTGCGTTATAAAATGCGCGCTGCATTAAACTAGCCCAGGATACTGCCTTTGCGCAACAAGTTACGAGAAACATTGTTAAAACAAAGCATTTATAACAATGAAGATAACACAAAACAAGATAATAAAGCATTTATAACAAACTTCGCAAACAGAACAAAAGAAAGAAACTACGTTCAGTTGAAAAGAGGTAAACGCATGGGAAATACCGCCGATATTTGAGCTATACCAATGAAACAATAGACCTTTCGCGAACTCTACCTCGATAATTTCCCGAAAATTCGATTTTTGATTGTTAAGCAATAACTTCACAGAGCTACAGGTATATATTGTTCTAGACTGAAAAGACTATATATATCGTCAAAACTAACAGGTTTGGGGAGAAAGCGAAATACGGTTTAAAAGCAAACTCGCGTTCCAAACCTGGACACGAAGAGTATATCAAAATGCAATGATTATTCGTAGTTAATAGACGATAATTTCTAGTGATTAGTAAAAATGCGCACAGCTGTTTTGAGGCTGTTATAACTAGATCAATAGAACGTTTTCAAAGTAACGGTATTAAAGTAATAATACAGTAAATCAGACTCACCCTGCGTGTGGCTGACACCAGCAAGTCCCAGCATTAGTAGGTAGAAGTAGCCCAACGCCATCACTTTGCTATCACCAATATCGTAATTTCCCTGGAACTATAACGTTGAATAAAGCAGACGCAATAAACAACTTAATAAGGAAACTTAATAGAGAATGCCCAGTACCGAGACGCAGCGAGGACGCGGTCAAAATTGTCCAAGCTAGAACAACACGCAGACTACGCAGTGTTAGGGGAAAAACTTGATACCATAGAGCTATCCTATCTTTCTATAAACCTGTTCATATTAAACTGGCAAAGTTTAACAGAGCATCCACGGGGGGTTGCAGTCAGTCGGCGGTCTCTAGCGAACAACGATTTCTTTCTCTGTGAAGAAAAAAACAACGAAAATAATTAAGTAGAAGACACATGACAAACCTGATGACAAACGAGAATTCAACTGTGACTTTTCCAAACCCTCCATATCTACAACTACAAGTCTCACTATCTGAAGAAGACGCCAGCCAATATAACCATACTATAGCAAATAGAAATGCTCGAGTCTGGAAAATTGTTCAAAGCTTTCGATAATTGTTTAAAAAATAGATGTATTTATAAAATACTTGGAATATCTGGCACTGAAGGACTCAGTCTACTTTAGTTAAAGGGAAGACTGGATAAAAGGAGCAGTTAATTATATGAAACAAATATATTACTTAGATACGATACGGGATTCGTTTACACTTTCGATGATACCGTTCGGAGTACAGCTCACAAGTGATGAGTACAGCTCACAAGTGATGAGTCCGCCCCCTTGAAAAAGGGTGCAAGCCCCCGAAGTGAACATGACACTTTGTCAAGTCGTAATAAGTATTTGGATATTTCATTTGGGTCAACTTTGGGTCAATTGTCATAATATACAGGTATGCATCCAGGAGATGATCGAGATTAAAGCCGAACATAAAAATAACAGCAGCTAATTCGAAAACGCCTTTTCGATCGTTGTTGTGGAACATATTCATGGGGACATGGGAGAGAATTTACATTTCATGTGATTTCAAAAGCGGAAATTACGAAATTCGAAATTTCGGGCTGCGGGAAGGCTTGATTTTCTGGTGATTTATTTAAACTCGGTGGTTACTCTATATAAATTCATCGTGAACCATAGTCTTCACAGCACTTGTGAGACGCGAAACCTCGATTATTGTAAAAAAGTAGAGTGCTGCGCAGGCAGTGTTTTGGATATGTAGCAAAGCGAGGTGGGGAAATGCCAAGATTTTAGGTATGAAATACTGACTTTTCGAGCGGAGCCCTTCATCAGAGACATGCCATCAGGGGAGAGACCTACTCCGGCTTCTCATTGGTCGATAAATATAGTAACAATGCGATGACGTACTCAGATTTCAAGTCAAGATTTCGAGTCGCTTTGGAGTTAATACACGTATCGCGATTCCCGCAAAACGCAAGATTTTACCGCACCTTCACGCGCGAATGGGGGCAGATCATTGATATCGCAATAATAAGGATCAATTTATAACGTAACAAGGATTTACTTGAAAAGAACTACCATAATTAAATCTTGGTAATCAGTTTAAAACTACCCTGCCATATAGCGACTTTTCACCGTACGTTGAGTGATATATATCGAGATATATTGTGATATCGGATGTTGGCTATACTATAGATTATCCGAGCGGAAAGCGTGATCGAAGTATAAAGATAAGAGCCCATCTCGATATACGTAAATGTATTGCCATAATAATATGGAAACAAATCAAGCTTTAGAACATAGTTACTGACGTTTCTTTGCGAACTTGCAACATCGTCAGAGTAATTACAGGTGTGGAAACTATAATCCCTTCACGATCCCTATACTTCCCTGTAATCCCAACGAAAACATTGCTCGTACAGCCTTATAGAGAATGTATGGAACATGTTCTCATTGAGAAGGTTTGAAATTAGAAATCAGTAAACTCTCTCGAATGAGGAGTTCAAAGTTGGAAGAAGAACGAGAAGGTATAAACAGTATGATGGGTAAAATGAGTATGCAGAAGTGTGAACGAATACTAAGCGCGGCGGCGTTCGGGCTTCGTTTGTCCGCACATGCATGACTTTATGCACGCGTGTCACTTATCACAGGACAAAAGTCGAACTTGTGGATTGGCACAAAGAATATCTTGAAAAAATATGCCTAACCTGAAAATCTGCGAGGATTAACGACATATATTCGCCTGAAATATAAGGAGGGCTTGGTAATCGGTTCTTCGAAATTGAAAAAGATGCAAGAAAAACATAACATGAAAATAAACTTTTTTCTCATAAGATGAGGTAATTACCTGGTTAGGAATATTATTGCCAAGCAAATAGCTTTATAAAGAGCAACAACATAACATAATTTTGAAAAAAGTGACAAATTACAAGGAATGAAGGAGGCATAAATAGCTGAACTGTTACATGAAATTATGAATAGAAAGTGATATAGTGTTACAAAAGAAATTAAAAGAGAGAAACGACGGAAGAACATAGGACGTACGTGTCATCACAGAATGATAAATACAACACGGATGAAGGAATAAATTAGAAAAGTGTTAAAGCAAAAGGCTAATGCATAGCTAATGTTAGCGTTCAGCGAAGCCGGCAGTAATCTTATAAATTAACAAACTCTCTTAATTCGAAGTGAGAAAGCTGAAAACGTTGGTTTGCGGTAAACTGAAGTAATGAAAGAACCATTACATCGTTGTATTTGAACATCATGAAATGTTGGTGTCTTGTTTGTGTTTAGAATTTAGATAATTAAATAAAGAGTAATGTGATCCGGCGATTTGAATAACATATCACGTCTATAATATACCGGTTTAAAGTGAGTATATAATGTTGATCGTTTCATCAAATTTATCGGAGGACAGCAAGAACCCGAGTTAGGACTCGAGTTAGGATTCTAGTTAGGATTGGAGTAAGGATTCGAATTAGGATTTCTTTCATATCTTTCTGTGTAAAGACGTATTTTTTACGTCTGAAGATATACGATTTTAAACTATACTCGGTATAACACTAAATTTTACTAAATGAATTTTAATACGAATATGCGGTGTCTAAACTTATCGTCATTACTAACCGGTGAACTTTACGGCAGTTTCGGTCGACGCGAATCTTTGCCACAAATCTTTCCTAACGGGGTAGGGTCGGTGGCAGCAATAAAAAATATAAATGTACGTGTGTCATATAGAACAGCTAAACAAAGGTCAAAGACTGGTATCTTTATTTTTGCTATCCACTTTTCACGGGTTACATTACAAACACAAAGGAGTGAATACACAAACTGATACTTGATAAACGCGTTATATCTTTGCTATATCTGTGCTTATTTCACATGCACGCACCGCACTGGCCGTCATTGATATTTGGGTCTTTAAATGCGGTAAAATTATATGTTTCCGTTAGGGTTTCGACGTTGCTTTCGACGTCTTTATGATTGTGCTAGCGGCAAGCTAGATGACTGGCCTCACTCTGACAATGACTATATTTTAATTTGTCACATCACTCAAGCCGCCATCTCAATTAGTACATACGACACTTCTATTACACTTTCAGATATATA
This sequence comes from Chrysogorgia sp. JL179-B06, assembly GCA_035772405.1. Classification (NCBI taxonomy): domain Eukaryota; kingdom Metazoa; phylum Cnidaria; class Anthozoa; order Scleralcyonacea; family Chrysogorgiidae; genus Chrysogorgia; species Chrysogorgia sp. JL179-B06. The sequence goes on from JAYKKM010000484.1 coordinate 93,053, forward strand.
TCTGTCTTGATAGCAAGCCACACAGGTCATTGCGTGCTCACAAATTTCACATTTCCTGAAAGGTTGCCTATTTCTTGTAATTGAAATTGAAACGCGCGTTCAATTTAATTTTAACTCGAATTTTAACTCGAATCCTAACTCGAATCCTAACTCGAATCCTAACCGGAATCCTAACTCGAGTCCTAACTCGAGTCCCAACTCGATTCGTAACTGGCGAATCCTAATAAACTCGGGAGACTAACTATCTCAATTTATCGGTATATAAGAAAATCAGTCGTAAAGGAATGTTAATCTTATGTACCTTCCGTAAACAATATAGAATACCAAGTCGTGAACCAGTTGGCGCCATCTTCTAAAATTGTTCTTCGGATACTCGTCGTCTTTTTATTCCCGGCTAGTTCCTCCATTGCGACGATTTTGACTGATACTACTGTACCTAATTGTTAGACGTATAAACGAGACCTGAGCTACATAACATTTTTTATAATAACTAAGATAAAATGTTAGATTATTAGTAAGTGTAAAATAAGTAGTAGCTGGACAGCTGAACGTTTTAATTTGCCATTGGCGTAACTATCCAGCCATTTAAAATAATAGGTATACGTAATAATTTAGACGTACATGTATCTGCCTCAAAAAAGGAAACTGGTTTGGATACTGCAGTGTAGAACTATAAATATACAGACCCCGTTTGCACGATAGCAACAGTATCCCGACTTGCAGTGAATCCGCGGATACGCAGCCGCATATCGTTTTCCGTTTACACGAGAATGACGAATTAGGCTTTGATAACCTGATCGTCATCGTTAGACCAACCTTGCAGATGTTTCTGAAGCTGACGTAAATCACACTTGAGTATATATATATATATACTCAATATATATTATATATATATATATATATTGAGTATATATTGGGTATATATTCGGGTGTTGAAATATATACATTCTAAGAACAAACGGGGACCAGCTGCGAAAAATGAACATCAATGGCTCCCGGCTGGAATTGAACCCGCGACCCTGCGATGCTATAGCACAGTGCTCTGACTATTGAGCAACGGAGGCCGTTCTGTATCAAGTTCTGTATATATAATGAAGGTAATACCGCGGAAGAAGATTTGGGTATATTACAAGCAATATGATCGCATTTCACAATTCACTCGATTAAACTACATGTTCTAAGGATTTGTGGTGAACGGAAAAATTTCGAGTGTTGAAATTGGGCCCGTGCACGAGAAAGGACTAAATAAATAAACAAAATTGGCAATAAATAATAGTTCCATTTTTAAAAATTGGGCCACAAGTTTATCATCTCTTGATCTAATGTGTTACCCTCCCTAAATAAAGTATTTATCAGTGAATATAAAGAAATTAAAATGGGAAGAAAAATAAATAAAATGGAAGGAAAAATAAATAATATAATATTTGGAGTAAAAAAATGTACGATGAATGCTCCCGTCGGAACCACGAGCATTAACTTCCCGGGTAGATGTAAGACGCTTTGACGATTGCGCCATATTTATTTAAGGTTTCATCTAACTGCTGTAATTTGTTTATTTTGCCGCCTGGAGACCAACTGCAATACGAGTCGTTTTCGGCTTTCACACATTGAAAGCTTTCACACATTGAGCACAAATTGCTCGTGAAATATCCACAGTCGTTTAGGTAAGGTAAGGTAAGGTAAGGTAAACTTTATTTAAAATCACACGCTAGCCCCGTCAACTTAAAAGCTGGTTTCCACAAGGGGCGTGTGGATTACATTATTTGTTCAAATATATACATTTACTAATTAAAAAATGAATTATTTACTAATTAAAAACAGAAGCTAGTTCTACATATACAAATCGATAATAATATATTAAATTAAAAGGTCTGTATAGTATTAAAAATTGTGAGCGTCGATTCCATTTTTGAATATTGGTATAATGAATTTGATTCACGCAAATCTGCGGATAGAGAATTCCACAGTTTAGCTCCATCATAACAAAAACTTTTCTTAAGATTTTCAGTTCTAGGTAAAGGTAGCTGCAGAGAGGTAGAGGAGCCCCTAAGGTCATGATCTGTGATGTTTCTTTTACATATAAAAAGATTAGCAAGGGAACTCGGAGCCAAATTTAAGTTTAAGCTTGTAATACTGACTGAAGCAAGTAAAATGTGAAACTTGATCAATTGCTGCAGCGTTTGAACACAGCCGAGAATTCTAGTTCGCCACAACAAAACATCTCTGCAGTTTTACAGCTAGAGCTATATTTTACTGCTAGAGCTATTTTACAGCTGCGTCATTTTCAGCACTTGAAATCTATTGAAAATATACAAAAGCCTACAATAATAAACGAAATTGAAAATAATTCAGAAAATAGTTTGACGTCAGGTGTGGAAAATGACGCATTCTACTTTACTTTACTTTACTCGGTTACCCAGTGTATTTGTTAACTTCCGAGAATATATTGCTATTGTGTATAATGTCAAAAAGCGACAATAATTTTTAGTTTGTGTTGTGTTACAAAACAATGGAAAATAATTAGCATACGACGAGGATGGAATAGATATTTATGGTTATTCTCGACTCAAAAAACACAACACACGCTTGGAAATTATTGTTGAAAATTGGCCCAGTTCCCTTTTTGCCTGAAATTGTTCGGTCAGACATATTCATGCCTTGTCGGGAAATTGTTTACAATGTTTCGGGTGTCCTTTCGGAGGACTGAATCTAAATTTTGCTACTTCCCGCTCATATCCAAAGTCTGCTATCTCTTAGCTTTCGTCTCGGTTATTGGTTTCATGCTTCAATTTATCCCGCGTTCTCTCCGCATTAGCCGCATATGACGCCAGACAACAGCGAAGCGGTTAAATGTTGGTCAAAAGCGGAGTTAAATATATAGTATTTCATTGATTTACTGAAGAAAGCGAAACCGTGGAACCACAGAAGATGTGTTGTTCTTTCCTTTGAGCGCTGGCGAAGAATGTTTGGTAATGCATTTCTGGTGAAATTTTGGGGAAAAAATTGGCAAATTTGCGTCGCGGGTGAAACGCGATGCCTCTTTATCCAAGAGATACAGGCTACTAGAAGAACATCGGCCATTACTAGCCTCCTCTGTAGGCAACTCTAAGACCACTGATACCGCTAAACGCCATGTAGAATTTCGCCCAAAAGACTGCGCACATCACGCTAGAAAGACAAAGAGTTCCCTACGAAGCTGAGCAGGCTAATTGTAAATGTTCTTATAGTAGCGTTTCACCCGCGCTGCAAATTTGACAAATTTGTAAATTTTCACGAAGAGATGCATTACCAAACGTTCTTCGCGAGCGCTCAAAGGAAAGAACAACACATCTTCTGCGGTTTTATCGTTTCGCTTTCTTCAGTAAATCAAGCGAACAAAATAGATGTGCCTCTGCTTTTGACCAACTTATAATTGGCGCGCTGCTGTCTGTGTCGTAGGCCCATAACCCCATTGCATTCTGGTTGTGCGCAGAACCACTATGCAGTGCGCTGACAAAACTCACTAGGTACACAAATTAGGTGTGCTGCCTTGCTCGTTGGCTTCGCGCTCGCTCGCTACGGCAGCAAATAGTTTTCAGCGCAAAAACAAGGCATGGTGGGAAACGCGGGTAGCGGGTTCATATTTTCGGCGGTTGGTTCTAATATTAAAGAACACTGAAGTGTTGTATGAAAACTGAACCTGACAAGGATGAAGCAAGGATGGCACGGACAAGGATGGCACTCAGTAAAATCAGAGTAAAATCGTCCGGAGATAGCTGGCTCTTCCCAAGTCGCTCGTCTACAAATTTAAGAGGAAGGCGCCCGAGAAAGGACGGCCAGGGGGGGAAAGGCGACCATTGCTAGCGCTCTATTGCTAGCCTGCGTGCAGACGCCCCTTGCACGCAGAATTGCTAGGCTCGATCGAGTTGCAAAAGAAGAAGATGCCTGCGGAGGAGGCAGCGGCGATAGACAGAGTAAAGTGATCTGGCGTAAGTCAGGGTAAAATTATAAAATATGCTGGCAAACAGTTTTAAGGCCTTTCAGAACTGATTGAAATCCAGTATGAATATTGACTGAGATAACATTCAAAAATCTACGACGAAGCGGTCTTCATATTGCCGATTATAAGCGGCCTGTATATTGACATAAATACGGTTCAAAATCTACGATTAAACATGCATCCTTTTCCGATTTGTGATCAACAATTATATATACATGGCGTGCGAGGTCTGGACTAGAGCATGGGGGCGAGGATGAATCTTAGCCTGCCTAGCAGGCGTTTAGTTGGGCAAGGGGCCGGGGGACTGGGGCAAGGGCGGATGAACGCATGCATGAAATAAAGCCCCATGTTTTTGGATTTCTGCGGCGCCAGAACACGCTAAATTCTGATTGGCTAACTCAAATAACAAAACATTTATATTTGAAAATGGCGACTTTATAAAAATCAGTGTTGGTAGATTATTTTCTTTCGAAAGCTTTAACCGATCTTCAGTTCGTTGTTGGTCGTAGCTTTAAATTAAAACAGGAACAAAAATTGCAACGAGCGAGCTGCCGGCAGAAAAACATGTTTTGATGGTATTACCAACGGGATTTGGCAAGAGTTTGATTATGGATTTAGTAGATTTACCAGACGTTCGTGCGAGCGCGTGATTATCAGTCGGCAGGAGAAGCAGCTATTATTGTGATTTCTACCTGTCCTTGTCTTCAGGTGTTTTAACAGTGCTCTCTGGGCATTTGGAGAATTCCTTCCACGTTTCAGAATAAAGAGATTTGTGGCTAGATGTATATAAGTGATGGTTTCTACGTTGTCTTGCCTATGAAATTTCTTGGCCAAATCCCATTCTGGAGTTACAGTGGTCGGTAGTCAGATGTCGCTTCATCATTTCTGCCGCACGACCTATACAAACCCTCTCGGAGAAAGTTTTACTGCGTAGTAATGCAAAGCCAATTGATTTACAAGCCTCAGCCAGAATCAACTTTATGCTTCTTGTATGTCAACACGATTGCTTGAATAAATTTTCAAAATAAATCTTGTTTCCACCAGATGCATGGTCAAGCTTTTCACGATTTCACGATTCGGCCCGAAGTGAAATGTTTTAATCACCGAGGAAAGCCCGCTAGTCGCTGATTGGTTGTTTTTGACAGTTCTATCCAAAAGCATGGGTCTTTCCTGCAGGCGTTCCCTCCCCTCCCTCTCCCCTCTCCGCTTTCCCCCCCCTAACGCCGCCGAAATTTTCCCTTTCGTAAACGGCCGTTACCATACCAGACACACAATGGACACAGACTATACGTCATAGACACATCAAGGTTATTTTCTCAAGATTCAGAAGCTTTACAAGAACAAAAACCTTACCCATAACCCAAATAAAAACTCCAGTCCTAACCCTGAAATAAAGGAATACTAACCATACTTTTAAACTAAATATTTCAATGATGTAATATTCTGTGTCCGGTATACGAAGCAATCTCACCAAAAATCCGTCAAAACTACCATCAATAATTTCATCCAAGCCGGCGAATTGCAACCCCCAGAACGCCTGTCATATATTTCCTACCTAAAATTCATAAACCTAAAATTCATAAACTGGAAGGCCGATTGCTTCCGCTTGTAGTTGCCCCACCAAGCTCATTTCCAGATTTCTAGACAACGTCATGTATACTTTGGTTAAGACGTTGCCTTCTTATATCAAAGATACTAAACATGGCTTGCAAATTTTCGACCGATACATTTATTTTCACCATGGACGTCAAGTCCTTGTACACCGTCATTCCCCATTGTGATGGCCTTGAAGCTTTGACGTTTTTCTTTGATCAGCGCACTCAGTTAGAACCCTCCAGATCCACGTTACTTCGTTTAGCAGAACTACGGCTTACCCTTAACAATTTTTCGTTTGATGGTGAACATTATCAACAAATAAGTGGTGTTGCGGTGGGCACCAAAATGGGTCCAAGCTATGCTAACTCATTTGTTGGTTATGTTGAAAAACAGATCTTTGAACAATACACGGGTCCCTTGCCTGATTTCTTCGGCAGATTTATCGATGACTGTTTAGGAACAGCGTCGTGTTCACGTGTCCTTTTAGAACAGTTCATCAAATTTGTTGATGATTTTCATCCTGCTCTGAAGTTCACGTGGGAAATCATGCAGCGAGACCTTTGTGTCGTTCCTTGATATTTTAATTTCGATTGATGGTGATTCGCTGAAAACGTCGGTCTCGTACAAGCCTACTGACTCCCATAGTTATCTTCTATTTTCATCCTCTCATCCCAACCATACTAAGCAATCCATCCCTTACTCTCAATTCTTGCGTCTTCGCAGCTTATGTAGCGACGACCAAGATTTTCAAGCCAAATCAATGGAAATGAGATCTTTTTTTGTTCAACGTGGTTATCCTACCAACCTTTTAGACCTCGCCGTTCAGAAAGCTTTTCTCCTCCCCCGTTTAGATGCCCTTGAACCACCTTTGGAACAAGTTTCAAGCAATAAAGTTCCTTTAGTTCTAACACTTCATTCTTTCAATTTTAAAGTTAAAAATATTATCAATCGGAATTTTCACATTTTACAAAATGATCCTGAGACGTCAGCCATTTTCACCGATACCCCTTTGGTATCTTTTCGCCGTAATAAAAACATTCGTGACTCCTTAGTACATACGGTAGTGCCCTTAAACAAAATACCTCGGCACCAGCAGGAAAATTTTCTTGCGGCCGTTCCCGCTGCAATACATGCCCTTTTCTCAATCCCACTACAGTTATTACTGCCCCCAAATTCCACCACACAATCCGCCATACATTTTCATGCACGACCACCAACATCATGTATTGCATTTCTTGCGATAAATGCCCTAAAATCTACATCGGTGATTTCAGATAGGTTTGCTGAATGAATATCTTCGTTCCGTGAGGAACAATGATGTTGACAAACCTGTAGCCCGCCATTTCAACAGCTCCAACCATTTGGTTTCAGACATGAAAATCTGTGCCATCCTTCCCATCTCAGGTGGTAACGATAACCGCAAACGGCAAGAGAAGCGCCTCATTTTTAAACTTGGCACCACACATCCTCTTGGTCTTAACGAACGTTTTTCTTACGGCATATGGGGTGATGAGAATCAAATGATAGATATTTGTCAGTGTGTTTTGGTTTTCGATATACAGCAGTTTCTAATTTCCAGTGGTCTGTTCGTTTGACGACTGAACGTAAAAGTTGCTCGAAAACCTTTCTTGACGTTGCGTCATATTTTCGCAAAACCTATGAGGATCGTATTGTAAAGGAACAGAGGAAAGACGCTATTTATTCCATTCCGTGCAATGACTGTGATCAGGAGTACATCGGTCAGACTAAACGTCAGGCCTCTCTTGATGTGATTTGATGGCCATATTTTCTTCAAATTATGAAGTGCTCTCCATGCCTGTGCCTTGCGTGTCCGGATATCCTAGCCTCAGATGAGCTTATCCAGGAGCCAAGATATTTGAAGTCCTACTACTGTTAAGACAGAGCCATCTAGGGTAGTGATTTTGACCTCCTCTCCAGTATTGTACGCATCACTTTTGTTTTCTTTGCGTTCAAACGAAGACCCACTTTCCTGAACTCCCACTCTATACTCAGCAACAACTCTTGTGCCTGTTCGACCTGGTTGGAGACAAGACCGATATCATCGGCAAAGTCGAAGTCAGTCTTTGTAACAGGACCGACTCTTCTGCTCCTTCTGGGTGTGACTGTGAAACCATACTGCTCCTCCTTGCCTGATATTGCTTGCATAATCAAGGACAATTACAAATAGATATGGTGCAGCTAGGGTATCACCCTGTAGAACTCCTGCCAGGATGGGAAAATATTCTGTCATACCATCAGAGCACAGAACCTTTGCTGAAGTATTAGCGTATACATCACTGATATACTCGTACTATGCGCTCAGGTAAGCCATAAGCTCTCAGGATGATCACACGTTTTCCACGATGGATAGAGTCGAATGCCTTTTTAAAGTCGATGAACGCAATAACAGCAGGGAGATGTTTTCGTTCTACGCTCTCGATTATACGTCTAAGCGCGAGCACCTGCGAAGTGGTAGACCTCTTTTCTCTGACTCCATTCTGATTAATACGGAGGAGGGGATCGAGGGTAGGACGAATCCTATTCAGAATCATTCTGTTGTATACCTTTCCAACGACAGAGCTGAGTCAGATTTTCCTAGCTTGGGAATAGGGATGATGTTCAGTATGGTCCACTGTTCAGGTAGCTCACGGTTCATGTAGGCTTTGTTGATAATGTAGAGAACCAGATCATCGATATAGGTACCCACTTCAAAACTTCTGGTACAATACCATCCTCTCCACAGCTCTTCCCAGCTTTCAGTGACCTCTTTGCAATCTGGTACTCTTTCTACGTGAATGAGCTATCAGGGATTGGTAGATCGGTGAAGACTGGTTCTATTTCCTCATCTTCATTCTCAACTTCAGGTAAATTACCAAGAAGGTTTTTGAAGTGTTTGAACCAGGCCTCCAGTCTGAGTTTAGCAGTTTCTCCTTTGATCTGGCTCGATTGAGATGATTTTCTTCCAGATATTTCATTTATGAGCTTCCAACTTAAAGTATGTTGTTGGCTAATGTGGCAGTTCTCAATTTGCTTGATTTTCTCTTCCAGGTCTTTGGCCATGATATCATCGTAGACTTTATAAAGCTGCTCTTTCTTGTTTATAAAGACCTCCTCGCTAACAACATTCCTGCCGGTCACGTATTTACAGTAAGAATCTTTCATTTCCTGTCTTGCTTTCATAACTCGAGAATCTTCAGAATGTAGTTGCTTCTTCGTTATCTTCGGCACTGGAGTTAGTACTGCCTTCGTAGCGTAAATCTTTGGTATCGAGATGTTGCTGATTCTTCTTCTTCCTCCGCCAAAACATGAAATCTGTTCCTGATTTCTGCATTGTACTGGTGCTGGAGTGCGGTATTTCCCTCAAGTTTCTTCCAAGTATACTTCACTTTCCTCACTACATTCTGCTTCGAAATCCGTGATCAGAACCAATGCTCGTGAATGAGTTGAATTCCTGGGCATCCATGATGCTATTCACTTCTTCCCCACAAGGATGAAGTTAATTTGATACTTGTGCGTGACCATAACTTCTTCTGGGGCTTTTGAAACTGTGTATTTGCTGCCAGTAATGAGTAATCTTCAATCAAGTCCCTTAGATACTCGCCATTTTGGTTTGTCTCTTGATGTAATGAGTATAACACATCATCCTTGCCCAAACGTGCGTTGAAATCGCCAAGTACAGCAATGATGCTATAAAAACTATTCATCTCCTCTTCTGATCACGAACTGGTGGGGGAGTATGCAGATATGATTGCAGTGATCGGGTTACTTTGGAAAGTAGCCAAGAGAACTCGCTCTGAAAATGACTTCACATATGTCAATGCCTTCCTAGTCCTACTACTCATCGCTATCCCAACTCCTCCCGTCACTGTCTGACACGCGCCATGCTGAAGATGTCACGAGATACTGATCACCTATCTTATGATACATCGTTGTGTTCTCATGTATGATTCGATGTTCTTGAATTCCACAAACTGATATTATTTGAGCCTTCATATTCTGTGCTAATTATTGCTGTCTTGGCAGTGTCCTGATCATGGTACGGACATTAATTGTTGAAAATAAAACGTTCCTCTTGCATTTCAATAGAGTTACCTTGGGTTGAGTACAGTGTTCAGCCACACCTCTCTCAGATGAGTTTAAGGGTGTAGCGTCATTCTTCCCGAGAGGACATGTTCCGTCTCCCGCGCACAGCTATGCTCCTGCTCACTCCCGGAGCTGGCAGCCGCATAGGATTTGTTGAATTTGTATCCGCCATTTGGTCTTTCAATAACAATAATAATAATAATATCATAAATAATAAATACTCATAAATATGCATAGGGGAGACGTCGCGGCGGGCTAAAAACTATTTCCCCGGCGGGGAGCGGAGATAAGGCCCTCGGAACGAGGTTGGCATATTTGCGATTTGGCCACATAGTCCAGCTGCTAAGCAAAAAAATCGTTCGGTTTTTTATAAAAGTGTCAAACTTTGCACAGTGATACGTCTACATGAGGTTAACTTGTTCTGATATAGGGCCAAGCAAGAAATGACTCCTAGCGAGAATTATAGGATATTTAAATTTCACTATAACATGAAAACGAGGCTGGATTTAAAACATTCCTATTGAAGACTTTTAACCGTGAAAATGAAAGCAAATATACATTCAAAGGAGCCTTTTCGTTTATTTGTTTGTTTTAAAAGACAATTATTATATAATTATGTGAATTAGACTAGATTTATGAAGCGATAATTGTCATACTGGGACCCAGGCTTCTGCTCTTCATCCAAGATGGCGGCCACAGCACTACCAGTTATTCTAGAGAAGAAGTTCGTGAAATTACAGCTTTATAAAGGTAATTATACAGTTTTTAATCTTTCAACAGCATTTTAAGAAGACAATAAATCTTCCTAATTACAAAATGTACAGTTGAGTCTTGGAATCAAGTTATATTTAGCACTAAAGTTCCAAAACTGAATTCACGAGTGCTACACATTTTAGCTAACTTTTGATTTTCATTTATGGTGATAAGGCAAAATAACGCAAATCATTCTATCAGTATTTCTTGAGGTCGTATAAGCACGTTTTAGATATTGCTTCTTTTATAGAATACGTACTGATAATGCCAAGTTGAAATATGTCAAAGTCCTGCAAACAAGTAAGCATTTCTGTGAGTGATTCATCGGGAAGTAATTTACCAAAAGAACCCGTGGCGCCTATTGAATGGAACCTATGTATGTTTTGTCAGAAAAAGACTCAGGAAAAACTACAATGCCCCAACAAATCCAAAAGAACTGATAAAGGGGCTGGTTACAGATATGTTTCAGAAAACCTAAAGCATTTTTTTTGAACTAGGCTCCTTAGCTTTCAATGGTAGATAATGGCTCAGGTATTGAAAATACGCTCCTTAGACACGATGCCTCCTGGCACAAATCATGTAAAGACCAAGTGAATAGCACTAAATTAAAGAGAATACAAAAACGGAAACAACCATGGAGAGGATCATGGGGAAGGTGATAGTTCAGACTCGCTAGTGCAAACGAGAAGATTAAGTGCTACGCACATGCACAGTGCGAATGCTGCTATTGAAAATATATGTTTCTTTTGTAATAACACATCTAAAGAAGGCCTCCATCGAGCATCAACTTTTGATATCGGTCGAAAAGTACGCGAGTGTGCTTTAGAGTTGAAAGATACAGAAGTATTATCAAAATTGGCAGCTGGTGACATGGCAAGCCATCGACACACAGTATCATGTGAAGTGTATAATTACATGTTATAATCGCGCACGAAAAGTAAGACAAAAGTTAGACAACATGCGCCGCCTTTAAATGGTATAGCATTTTCTGAACTCTTATCATATATAGAGGAGTTTCGAGCCGATAGTAAGACAGTCCCAGTATTCAAATTAGCAGAACCTTGGAGCCCATAACAAAGGGAGAGATGTGCTCTTAGTATTTGATAAAGATATTGGGGATGCACTGAAAATAGCTTGTGAAGAAAATTCTGATTCGGAAGGCTTGCACCTAACAAAAGCAGCAAGGATTATTAGAAGAGATCTTTTTGAGATGAAACAGAAGTTTAATGGCACATTTCCACAAAATTGTCAAGAAAACTCAGTACCAGCTTCTTTAAAAGATCTTGTTGACATGATAGTGAATGGTCCCAGCATAAAGAAACAATCTTCAAGTGATAATAACTCTAAAGCATGCCTCACAATTTCTCAGCTCCTTGCATTGAACAGTGTTAAGTCTGGAAGAGACAGTAACCAGTCTTTCGTCAGACACAGCAGGGAAAGAGAATATCCATCACCGATCTATGTGGCTTTAAAGATCCATGGAGAGACGAGGAAAATAAGTCTAATCGATGCATTTTATAACATGGAACTATGCATTTCGTACGATCGAGTCCTTACAATATCAACAGATATTGGAAACAGTGTATGTAAACGTTTTTATCAAGAAGGATTGGTGTGTCCTACTACATTAAGGAGCGGAGTATTCACTACAGCTGCTGCTGACAATATAGACCACAACCCAAGTGCAACAACAGCTCACAACTCTTTCCATGGTACTGCTATATTACTAGTTCAACACCCTACAGTGGACAATACTGGCATAGATCGTGGTGTAACTACTATCAATGGGGATGTCGAACCTCTTAAAAGGATAGCGCAGCTACCGGAAACATACGCGTGTGTACCTCCCGCATATCTGGCTGTGAAAGAACCATTTGTGCCTCCATTGGTCGAACAGGTGACACCTACCAATGATCACACGAACGCATCACTTAAAAAAGAGTATGAGTGGTTGGAAAAAATGATAGAGCTAGTAGGCAAGGAGAAACTTGATAAGGATGATTATTTATCGTGGGCAGCATTTCATGCTTCTATGCAGCCTCAGTCACAATTTGAGCCAGCAGTAATAGCTCTTTTGCCAATGTTCTTGGAGAATGCTCATTCAGTAGCAATGATTTTGCATTCAATGAATGTAATTAATTCAGCTGTACAGTATGTCAACCTTGGTCAACATCCAGTAATCGCAATGGACCAGCCACTGTTCGCCATAGCAAAGCAAATCCAATGGAATCTACCTCATACTCATGGAGAGGATAAGATCGTAATAATGTTTGGAGGTCTTCATATTGAAATGGCGGCATTTAAAGCGCTCGGTACTTGGTTGAATGGAAGCGGATGGACTACTACACTAGTCAATTCTGATGTCGCAACGACAGGGGTAGCTGAGTCACACATTAAAGTCACACATGTCACACGAACTAGACGTACACACCAGATTACAGCAGCCAGCCTGTACATTCTACAACAAAAGGCTTATACCAAGTACTTGAGAGACATCGATGGAAACAGTACAACCCTTGAGTTTAAAGATTGGCAAGCTAAAATGTCCGCAGACCATCCACAGTTTCTTTATTGGTCACAAGTCATGTCCCTCCAATTATGCATTTTTCAGCTGATAAGAAGTTTGAGAGAAGAGAACTTTTCACTGTACGTGGAATCACTGTTGAAGCTTATGCCATGGATGTTTGCATTAGACAATGTGAACTATTCAAGATGGCTCTCTGTACACATAAGGGACATGTGTAGTCTATCAACCACACACCCAGATGTGTTCAAGCACTTCAGTTCTGGATCCTTTGTTGTCCACAAATCAAAGCACCCAATTTCAGCAATCGCTCTTGATCACGCACACGAACAAGTGAATGCATCAGTGAAAGGCGATGGGGCTGCAGTTGCATGGTCTCACAGAAAATCCCAGTGCTCTACTCAGATGGATGGTAGCAGGTCCCGAAATTGCAAGGATGATTGCAGAGTTTGAGATTTCTTTTACGAAAGACGTCAGTGAAGGTCTTCATCATGAGCAAGCTCCTGGTGCACAAGCATCATTTGCAAAAGATGTCAATGCATTAGTCAATTCATTTGAAGAATTTGGAAACCCATTTGAAGAAGACAGTGCAGATTTGCTGGTACTAGATTCCAAGGAATTAATGGACAGCACAGTTATTCAGGCCGTGAAAGGTGTAGTCAAGATTGGACAAGAACAGTATAATTCCTTTGTTCGCGAAAGGTTTGTACAACGGTCTAAACCAATTACAGTAATAAAGAAAAACAACTTGTCTCTGTTTAGCAGACCTGGAGAAAAAGTTCCATCCAAGCAAAAGGCGCAGGTCACTGCATTGAAGAATGACTGTGCTTTGTTTTCTAGATTGTATATTGCGTGTCAATCACGCGATGGCAATCTTGAAGAGTTCTTCAAGCATGAAAACCAGCCATGGCCGCCATCTCTTTCTCAAATGGGGAAGCTTCGCGAGGGTCAAAAATCAGATCTCGTTAAATGCCTCGAGTGCTTTCAAATTCCTAAGAGAGATACACCTGAAGTTGAGGCTCAAGTGCTTGATGGAGCTGTGATAGTGCAAATGCTTCCACCCGGAACAGCAAGGACCTTTCAAGAGTACCACAGCATGGTGTTCCTTCCTTACATTTTAAAGCAGCTACAGCCAGTAAGCAGAGTTGATATCGTCTGGGATGAATATAAGACAGACAGTTTGAAGAAAACAACAAGGGAAAACAGAGGAACAGGCACAAGAACAAGGGTAACACCATCGTCTCGGATTCCAAAGAATTGGAACAGTTTCTTACGTGTAGACGGAAACAAACAAGAGCTTTTCATGTTTCTAGCTGAGCAGATTGAAGAATTACACCTTGAAGGAAAGCAAGTTAACAGCACATGTGGAGAGCGTGTACTTGGTTCATCACGTGACGTCGACAGACAAACTCTAGAGCCCTGCACTCATGAAGAAGCCGACACGCGCGTCATCCTTCATACCCTAGATGCCTCTCTCCATGGTTGTTCTAAAGTCATGATAAGAACAAATGACACAGATGTTGTTGTAATAGCTGTCGCAAACTTTCAAGATATTCCATTGAATGAGCTTTGGATTGCATATGGAGCTGGCCGGCACTTTAGACATTTGGCTATTCATGAAATTTCTGCAGGATTAGGCCCTCAAAAATCGAAAGCCCTTTCTATGTTCCATGCTATAACAAGCTGTGACACGGTGTCCTTTTTTGCTGGAAAGGGAAAGAAAACGGCATTGGATGTTTGGAAGGTCTTCTCTGATGTGACTGACGTATTTGTGGAGTTAGCTTTAGTACCTGATGCAGTATCAGATGATAGCATGGAGATGATCGAGAGATTTGTTGTTCTTTTATACGACAAAACAAGTACCTCACACAAAGTTAACGAAACAAGACAACAACTCTTTTCTAAAAGGGCACGAACACTGGAACATATACCACCTAGCGCAGCAGCTCTTTATCAACACACTCTACAAGCAGCTTATCAGGCAGGCCACACTATGGGGCCCGAGGCTTTGTCTAAGAAACCTGTCATTCCAACTCCAGCTGACTGGGGATGGTCCAGGGATGCAGATCAATGGACACCTGACTGGTCAACTCTTAATCAGGAACAAGATATTTGCTATGAACTTATACATTGTGGCTGTAAAAAAGGGTGCAAGGGACATTCCAAGTGCTTCAAAGCCAATCTGGTATGTACAGCTCTCTGTGCGTGTGGTGGCAACTGCCACGAAGAAATGTAAAGTAAGTATTACTATAAGACAAACTCGTCATTTAATAACGTATGTTACGGATACCGGGCAGATCAATAATTTTTAACTAAAAGTTTAAAAATGCCAGCATTCATGTGATATATAAGACTATTAATGCATGACGTGACTTTACATTGACTTGAGCGTTTGGACCCCCTTTTCCAAAATTCCTGTATAGGCTATTAGGCCCTTGTTTTATCCGGGAGAAAACTTTTAAAGCGAAGTTTCACAATTTTTCTTTGTTAATTGTATAAGAAAAAAGACAGAAAGAAACGACGTTTCGATGTCAGATATCATTATGTACAGTGGAACCTCGATATAACGAAGTACCAGGGACTGTAAAAATCGGCCGTTCGTTATAACGGGGTTTTCATTATAACGGGATAAAACTATATACAATTACTGTATCATGGGATGAAAACATTGCTTCATAAAAAGGGGCTTTCGTTATATCGGAATTACACTGTATCAAGTACAATATTCAAGTTGTTATAGTTTTGCGAGCTAACTTAGCCTCGTTTTCATGTTCCAGACAGTCTCTTCTTGCCTAAAATTGCTCTTTAAACGGTCATTTTGTATCTGTTTCTCCTCGAAAACATCCTCCTGCTTTTTCATCATCGTGCTACAGTTTTGCTTTCATTTTCACGGTTAAAAGTCTTCACTAGGATTATTTTAAATCCAGCCTCGTTTTCATGTTATAGTGAAATTTAAAAATCCTATAATTCTCGCTAGGAGTCGTTTCTTGCTTGGCCCTATATTAGAAAATGTTAACCTCGTGTAGATGTATCACTGTGCAAAGTTTGATGCTTTTATCAAAAAAACGAACGATTAGCGAAAATTTGGCTTTAGCAGCTGGACTAACATTACATCTGCCTATCGCGCTAGACGATTTTACTATACATAATCTTGGTAATAAGTTTCTATGATTCCTTTATGGAAAATCTGTCCAAAGTGCACCAAATTTGTAGAATACAAAATGGTTCACTACAAGGCTATGCAGGCTTTCAAATTACTCTGCAATACTGCCTCAACAAACTAAAGTTTACGGTCCTGGCAAGTTTAATTATCCTCTCAAAATCAGGAGATATACAGATCAAACCTAGTCCTAAACTGCTAAAGTAGATCAATGCAATATTTGCTTGAAATGTTGTCGAAGAAATAAAATTTCAATTCAAATGTATTTCAATGCGTACAGCGAAAGTTCACCTGACAAAATATGGGATTGCTTGAAATGTGTATACTAACCAGTTGATACAACTTAACCCAGCGATAACACTTAATTGTAAAATTCATTAATTGTGATAAGGCCATAAAACAATTAGAGTTCAGGATTCTCATCATGTGGACAAGGCGTCGTAAACATCACGATAATGAGGTCTCTTACTCAACTCAATTAGTATGTATTAATTACTTTGATAAAGATCGCTAACTCTACCTTTGTTTGTGTCTGGTGACGTAATCAGCAAATACTTGGTTATCGTAATGCCGGTTTGGTTGTGGCACTATACGTCACAAGCGAACACGTTACGGAAGACAGCGAAAGTTTGCCGAGATCGTTTGTTGCTTCAATGGCTTCACCACGCTTTCCTTTGCTTTTTTTGGCGAAGTTTCGTATAAATCCCGAAATGAGGTGACAGACTATCCATAGTAAAATTAGAAATTAAAATAAGCTGTTATTTATAAAAGAAAGCATTATCACAAGAGTTAAGGTCGGCACACACTAGGCGACAGGCGCGTGTTTGACGTGGGGCATGTGTAGCGGCTTGCCCCAGGAAAGAAAAAAATACACGAATTTTAAAATTGCCTAAAGTTTTTAAAAATACCATAAAATTGTTGGGGTAGGGTATATTTCTCTAGAGAATTTCGAAACCAGTCGGCAGATTTTCAGTCACAGTCGGCAGATTTTCAGACACAGTCGGCAGAATTTCGAAACCAGTCGGCAGATTTTCAGAAACGGTCGGCATATTTTCAGAAACTTTTCCATTTAACTTCGAAAGTCGAAATCATTTGGTGTAATTAAAAGAAGAATTTGGATACAAACACAGCAGTAACCCATGACCGCATTACACAATGCTTCTATTTCCATAATTTCCGCAGTTTGTATGATAAATGACGCAAACACCGAACCACTTTTGAAGTAATTTTCCCCAATGAAGGGCTGTTCTGGAAGAAGCAGGTGCTGTTTCAACTTTTGACCAGGGCCATTTCAGAAAATCGTGGCGCCATTTTGGAAAATCAAGGGGCCATTTGGCTCCTATTCGGAGGCATTGTAACTGCAAAAAAGTGTCGATGCAGAAGGCTGTAAGCTTTTCGATTCAAAAGGCTGTAAGTTATTCAGCTTGCGGAGCGGAGCTATTTTGGCTCCAACAATACAGAGCAGTTTCAGCCGCAATGAAGGGTTGTTCTGGAAGAAGCAGAGTAATTGTTTCAACTTTTGACCAGGGCCATTTCAGAAAATCGTGAGCATGCGCACGTAACCCTAGCCCCAAGAATACCCGGCAGAAAAATTTTACCTCGCCCCACGTGAGCATCAAGCCAAACACGCGCCTGCTAGGCGACATGTTGTAGGGACATATCCACGCGACATGCTGCAACGTAGTTGCACGACATAGTGTGTACTGACCTTTAGGGTCAGTATTAGTTTCACGGTTGGGTAGGACCATGTTTTGAATTATTCTGAATATTTATATGAAACGTCAGCTGCCTTTTTTGGTCCACAATAGGTATTGAATTACTTTTGTTGTTTATCTGAGCCATTGTGTTTACACTCACCTACGTTTTGTCAGGTTCTTTTGAGTAAATCTCACTTACTATCAGGGGCGCACATTCTAAATATTTGTGGGGGGGGGGGGGGGGGGGGTGCTTTTTTCAAGTTCCCAAACCAACACAATTAAAAATTCAAATGCAATACAGCACTTTATTTTGCAAAAAATTGAGCATATTGTATAGCGCTAACGCGCTATAGCTTAAAGGGGTAGTAAGACCGAAAATCGTCCGTCCAATTTTTATTTTATCTATTAGTACTAAAAAAATGAGGAAGAATAGCGTTCTTACTTAGTCAATATCTTATGTTGTTCCAGAGATATTGACGTTTTTGAAAGATGCAAATGAACTTATGACGTCATCTACTCCAAAATTTAAAGTGACACTCCGGCCCAAATACAAATGCAGTTCATATGAAAGATCTTACTGACTTTAGTTTATTTCCAAAGTTTCAGCATTCCTATCAATTTAGTTGAGAAGATATTGCTAGTTGAAGTTGAAAATTTGTGAATTTTGACGCCATATTGGTTTTGAAAATATGACGTCATTGAGTGATTCTTTATCGTCAGTGGAGTTGTTTTGATGGCGATCACATAGTGATAGTTATTGTGAATGGTCTTTGGACGAAAATTAGTCGAAATAAACTATTTAGTTCATCATGCAGGAAAGTAGAGGAGTTTCTTAGGCATAATACGAGACACGTCACTCAGTGACGTCATATTTGAGAAACAAAATGGCGTCGAAATTGGACGAACTCTCCAACTTCAACTAGCCACATCTTCTTAACTAAATTGATAAGAATGCTGAAACTTTGGAAATAATCTAAAGTCAGTAAGATCTTTCATATGAACTACATTTGTATTTGGGCCGGAGTGTCCCTTTAAACTAATGGAAATCTCTAAAATAAAAAATGTATAAAGCATTAACTATACACAGTGCAGTGTATAATTCTTAGTAGCATACATCTGGAACGTTTCAGCACAATCTAGCCGCTATCTCCAAAGATATTCCTCATTTTTAGAATTTGAGTGGAGTAGATGACGTCATCAGGTATCTCATTTACAGCTTTTAAAAACTGAAATATCTCTGGAACAAGATAAGACATTGACAAAGTAAGACTGCTATTCTTGCTTATTTCGAATGCACTTCTAGATAAAGCCCAAATTGGGATAAATGATTTTTGCGTCTTACTGCCCCTTTAAATCTAACAAAGAACACTTTAATTTGTTTATAATATATGGAATTTTGTAATTATATAAACTGTCCTTGAGAATTGTGGCCATGTAAGGGAATAAAGGTCCGAATGTAATGCAAATGATCTCAAACAAAGGATTTTGCTCATTTGCATTAGATTCGGCACATGAAAAGTTCGACGTTTCAACTAAGCCTGGTCATATACATACAATGAATATCTTTTAAATTACTCAACACTAATAATGCGACGGGTTTTTGGAAGTTCTGCCCAACGATCAACTAGTTTGTCTAGATAAAGTAATTAGTTAGTTTGTCTAGGTTAATCGAGTCCGTCAAATCTCTTTCGCATCCAAGGGTCATGAAGTGCTTAAGTCTCTCTTGTTTCATCACTGAACGCATTACTGTCTTTATGAGTTTCAGCTTTGAGAAAATGCGTTCACTTGATGCCGACGTGATGGGCGCTGTCAAGATCATGCGATAGCATATACTACGGTCAAGAGAAAGATGGTCTGGAATTCTTTTGCACAACGTGCTGCTTCTGCAATCGTTTTTATATCTGGTTTGTTTGCTTGGCATGAGTGATCTCTAAACGTTGTAAGTTCAACATGTAAGACATCTTCGTCAGGTTGCAGCGGTTCAGGAAGTATCTTTACCAGGGAGTCGAGCTCTTCCTGTTTTGGGTCTTTGTCGTAAGGTGGAAGAAGAAGACCAACAGCCGGGGTAAGGGTGTCACAGGCAGCTTTGACGTTATCTGTGATATAGTATGGATTTGGACGTCCAGGGTTTGAAGAAATACTTTTCTGTAGAACTCTTTGAGATCAAGGTGTGCATCGATTTCATAGTGTTATGCAACAGATATATGTAATCTATTATTATACCTATGAACTTTATCTTGATAAAACATTTGCGTCGACCTAACTGAATACCGGCGCCTAAGGTTTATTTAAATGATCGTATCTACAATTGTCCTGTGACAAGGTACACAATCCCTGTCGCATTTATAATTACTATCTTGTCATAAGTTTGCTTAAAAGCTTCCTGTTCTCTTTAGTTAGAATGACTTTACACAGGCACACATTTGTTGATTTAGGTTTATTAAATCTAGCATGATTATCATTAGATTTATACGAAGAAGAAGCTTCGAAATATTTACATTAGTTGTTTACCTACATTTAGTAACGAACCTTTAAAGTCGAATTGCTTCTTGAATACTTTATGAAACTGTAAAATAATATATCGATTATGTAGCTCATGATATCTCCTATCTTACCATGTCAATTTAGTTAGGAACTAAAATTATTTACTATACGGAAAAACTTTTCAAACGATTTGCCTTGGTCAACACCTTCAAAAGATCGAGCCAAGCAGCCTGGTATCGAATCATCTGATTGGTTCATCACAGATGATCATGTCAATCTTTCCCAAGTCACACAACTATTATAAAAGAAGCTGTTCCTCTCACAATAGAGCAGTAGATACAGAGCTGAACTGAGCAGAACACAACCAAGAAGAGAACCTAGAGTCAGAAGAACTTCTTGAGCCTTAACCTTGTCCTTGAACCTTGAATCTTATCTTGAACTTATCCTGTGAACAGAACGACAACCGTATAAAGAACTCAGCAGATCTAAAGAATAGCCAAGTAAAGCAGAACAAAGACACGAAAGAATATCCTGAACATTTGAACTAACTTTATATTTAGTAGATTCCTTGCATTTGTTTCCTATATTAAAGATCCTTAACCTCACGCTTGTGTGTTCTACCTTTGAGAAGTCCCCTATATAACCGACTGGTGGAGGTTGTATAACAATAGCATTCTGAAAAAACAACACTGCATCTATTTGGTTATCCAAGTTATCCTTGTCGTCGCGTAAGTGGCGCAGTGTGGCAATAGTGGCCTGAGCAGCCTCTAGAGTATCGACGATGTTGATATCGACACTCTGGATTCGCTTTGTCAAAATCTTGGTTTTCACCATAACATATCTCATGAACATCACCATCACAATGAATTCAAACGATTTCACTCTTGCTAGTAGATTCTTTGCCTTCGCTTTGGTCTTGGTATCATCTGCATCCTGCAACTCTTCTAGTGATTTTACAGTTTCTTCGTAGCTTGATCAAATTTATAGTACGCATTAAACAGACATTCAAATTAGCTACAAACGCGCAAATCAATTAAACTTTATAGTCGAAATGACAACGTTGCATTACGCCCGTAAGACTTATACGGGAAACTTCGAATCGAAATGACGACGTGGCGCCGACATCGCGTACCAAAGTGTTATGAGTCGAAGCATGGATAGTAGAAAGAAAATAAGTCGTTTTATTATCCATGGTCGGAGATGCAACAGAAATTCGACGGCGAAACAACGTCTTTTCCCAACGTCGTCGCAACGTCGACAAAATGACGTCCTGTCAACGTAAATATCACGTTGTGCGACGTCGCGACCCAATTTCAACCAAAAATCGACGTCATTACAAACGGGCTGTCTGCTTGTTATTTAATCGTTATTAAGTAACTATACGCGAATATATTGTAACTCACTAACTTCATGGCTGCATATAAAATGAAGAGCCTAATTTAGCATAATCAGATATTTGGTAACCAGTTTTATTTTTCTTGGACACGAATATTACATAATATTTTTACCGGACGATCAGGATCGAAAAAATGTCTGATTGACAATTTGGGACCGACTTTTCTAACCGATTTCTATTGTTGGGGGGGGGGGGGGGGGCACACCCTCCCCCCTAATGTGCGCCCCTGCTTACTATACGAATTTTGACGAAGACCCTGTCAGTATGTTTGCTAGTACGGGTATTGATGTTTACCGTCGCACAAATTTGTTATATTATATCGCGTCTGAATTAATTCAAACGTGAGCTACACCTTCGCTATTAAACCTTTCATAGATATAAACAGTGAAATACCATTTCACTGTTTATATCACATTACCATTTCAGACATTGCCAGCATTTATTTACTACTAAACTGCGTGTTCCCCAACCCCCGGGACAATTACATTGACAAACAACTTTTATGCAGACAAGTTATCAAATTTTTCATAATTTAAAATATGCAGTTAAACTTGAATTGTTTTTCATTTTGTTTCCCATATTTATTTTCTTAGTTTTAAGAGGCTCCCTTTCATCTGGTTCACGCCTTTGTAAGGCCAAACTGAATATAATCTGCATGATCGCAGGCTAGGCACCAAACCCCTTGCACGCAGTTATCCATATTCCCCAACACGCCCAGCGTTTTTATATTGTTCTCGGTCCTCATGGCCCTCATGGGAGCAGAAAACAATGGGTTCATTACCTGAAACAATATGAAAACGCATACGTGTGGACGTGGCCTTAATCAAATGTTTGCCCCAATTCTGCAAAATATTGTGAGAACTTAGCGCAAAGCTATCTTCTAATTCAGCACCCGTTCTTATAGCCGTGGACATACTCACAAAGAATGGACACAATGACACAGTTGTGACTGAATTGAAAACCCAGTTCATTTCTTGCGAATAGTGGAGCGCGTTAATGCTATTTTATATAGAACCAAAACTCAGACAAACAAACCAAAATATACTCTCATGTATACGAAATTGACTCTCAGACACCTGTAACTATATACATTAAAGTGATAACACCGGCGACCAAGAAGCTCTTTGAAGTACTTTTAATCACAAATTTTAAAGCAATACATACTATTAACAGCACCGAATTATTAACTAAGAAGCAAAACTCGTCACTCACCTTCTGTCACCTTTCCCAAGAATGTTGAATGAATCTTCGCTCTCACGTCTAACAAATGCCGGTTTATTCCAGACATCAACAAATACAAACCCTTTGGCGGATACCGTTCACACGTCTGTTTGGCAGCTTCACTCACAAATTTAGACAGCCAAAAGTTCAAGCTGTAAGTTGACATTTCTTCGAGTCTGCTATTTAAGTCTAGTGAACCCGACTTCAATTAACGCCCTAGCTCATAACCGACGGACTCCATCTCCAGGTTCTTGTTACTTCTATTTTGCTGCCATTCCTAGAAAATCTTCTTTGCCCACTTCGTGTTCTACTGAGTAGCTTTTCACGTAACTTGTGAGAGGAACGAGCGTTCGTCCTCTTCATTTTTTCATTCACGATAGCGTCATCCGACATACTTGACCAGTCCATAGGCTGGCCAACTTCGAAATGAAAATTATTATTAGCATTTATGAGTTTAACTTCAATACTGTTACAATTCCTATGGGAAATATATGTTTGCATTGTAATGTACTTTATTTCCTTGCTTATAAGCTTCTCCCTTGACAGCTTGTTATTCATTTGACTAGTAGGTATAAATATTCATTTAATTTACAAGTTAGATTAAATATTCGCCTGGTGGAGGCTAGGCTAAAAGGGATGACTCAAAAGGACCTTTCTGTTTTTTTCTGTTTTTTATTTTTCGTTAGGTTATGGATAGCTACGGTTACGGTTAGGTTTAAGGTTAGGATCAAGGTTAGAAGGATTAGGATTGAGATTATATAGGATTAGTAGTTCTAAAAAATGTGAAGGTCCTTTTGAGTCATCCCTTTTAGCCTTCACCATTTCAGATACGGTAGAGCACCTATCACCAGGACTTTGGTGATTGTTTATATAACATATATGCTTCGTTCTTTTTAAACCCAGCTATTATTCTGTGTGTGATTTCGTTCGTTCGTAAGGAATCAATAATAGTAAGCGATATTGCTAACGAACGCCACAGGGCACCGCACTTTAGCACTACATTTCCCGCATGAAAGTTCCACGGGTTCCTGCTAGTATATAGTTGGTACAGAACTATAAAATACAAACTATATTTTTTTATTTAAAACTAGTTTTTTGTATCAAATCGTCCAGTTTTCTGGATGAAACTATTCATGAAAGCTATAGTTGTTGTGTAGATTCAGGAAGTTCTTGTCCTATTGAAATTCCTATTGAATCATATACAACTTTAAAAAAAGAGAAGAGGGTTGATCAGTTGTGAATGCTGTATCAGATCTGAAGAGAATAGTATATTGGGCGGTATGTCAAGAATGCTGTAAAACCAATGCCAGATGAAGTAAGGAGCAACCTCGTGGCAGTTCAACCTAAGTCGTGCACCCTGGTACCCAGGGTCTTATCTCCTTTCCCCGCCCTGGGATAAGCGATGCAATCCACACAGTCAACTCTCGTTATAACGGACACTGATCTCTGGATAGTATCGCTATTGTGTGCACGCGATATTGCAGAGTAGAGTCTGGACGGAAAAAGCGAAGATGAATCGATCAACAAGGTCAACTCGAAAGATGGTCAACACGTATTGTCTATACTAAATTGATAGAACATCAACGCAAAGCTCAAATCATCAAACATTTTTGGCATTCAACTATTCACTTCATGTACGGATTTGATATAAGTAATATCGTATTTGGAGTGATAAGTACTTTAAACAAACAACTCACTCCTAGTGACGTTTTAAAAAGTAGCTTTTCACGACCTTTGAAAACAAGGAGCGTTCATAATTTACTTAAGCCTGCGCTGTCTTTACGGTCGCAGAAGTGAAGCAGTGAAGCGTGTTTCTTTTGTTATGACAAAAGAAACACGCTTCACTGCTTCACTTCCGCAAAGACAGCGTAGCGACCATATGGAAACCAGGCTTTAGAGGGGGGCTATGATGATTTTAAATTATTTTCCCTACATTTTTTGGAAGCCCCCCTAATATTCCCAAGGAATTTACTCTGCCAAAATGTGATACCATATACTACTCTGTTGATCAGACTTCCTCTAAAATGAGTAGTGATAAGTGTACAGTCATTTTGCATCTGAGTATTTTACATGTCAGTATTTCCATCAAACTAAACTTTATTTTCACACACAGAAACCCTTCACAACAAATTAAAAAATACCATTAAAGATAATTGCATGGTTTCCAATACAAATAATCTTCCCATACTTTATACAAAAATGACTGCACTGAATTTTATTGTTGTTTTATTAAAGGTAATTTTATGTGCATATCTTGTAACGTCTTTTCATGTTTAAAGGCATTGCAAGATAATGTATATATTCATCTCTCATTTTTTCAAGGTGGCCATTAATGAACTAAACAACAATGTACAATTTCAACTTTAATAATACTATTTTTAATAATGGGGACAAAAATGCATGGCCAGCTACAAACATATTTTTACATCAGGTGGCTTGATGATTGTAGTCGACAGAATGTCTGAAACTTTTTTGATGACCCTTGTACTGTTTTATTTTTTGGGTGATTTTCGAAAGCTCTCCCTAAAAATGATTGTTTAAAAATTATGACCACCCCCCCCCCCCCCCCCCCCCCTCAAAATTGCCATAGCACCCCTAGGTAAATTATGAACGCTCCCTTAGCAGCAATAAAAAATGTCGGTGATTACTTTCGAAGGTATACCCAACTTTAAGACGTGCTACAACACTGTTTGTCGTCACGGGGATCATCGCATACCTTATTTCAATATTACAAGAAACTGAATACGTATTTACTCGAAGAAACGCCGCACGCGCAGGAGATCAAAAATACTAAGAAGTGCCACCATGGAATAAGCGCCGCACTGGAGCGGCGCAGTGTCAAAGCAAAATAAAAGAACGATACGATTCGTTTCTTCTGACATTTTAACCGGAGTTTGTTCAGAACGAAAACCGATATCGAAAAACCATTAATGACATTCCTAACATGAACTATATTTGTGCATATATTATATATTGGACATGAACTTATTACCACTAATTGAATGCCGCCATCTTGGGTAAATTAGTGGACAGATTAACAAAGCCCGGATGAAACGCCTTGGTTCCAGACCTTTTTCTTGCATCGGTGAATTATTTTCTGTCACACATATTATTGTTTGTAATATCCTCATCGTGTTTAATTTATATACATTATACGAATATATTATATTATACGTATATATTATACGCGTATATATATATATATATATATATATATATATATATATATATATATATATATATATATATATATATATATATATATATATATATATATATATATATATATATATATATATATAATACATGTACCAAGCTACACTGATGAGCTGTGGAACAGCGAAACACGTGTCTGTAGATATTGTACTATATATATATATATATATATATATATATATATATATATATATATATATATATATATATATATATATATATATATATATATATATATATATATATATATATATATATATATATATATATATATATATATATATATATATATATTATACGAATATATTATACGCGTGGATTCCTCAGTAGCGTAGCAATAGGCGGTTCAGGCGGTTCAGGCGGTTCATTGAACCAGGGCCTAATCAGAGCCAACGGATTATTCCGCTGACTGTCCCAAATTTGTTATGTATTACCTCGTTCTTCTTAATCCTTAATTAATCCCCGCTTAACTTTCTGAATAATTAAAAACGTTCTAAATTTAAAGCGAGGTAATACACAACCTATCTATATCGCTCTGTTGCTAATATATCTATTGTTCTGTTGCTAATATATGCTA
The DNA here is from genome assembly GCA_035772405.1 of Chrysogorgia sp. JL179-B06. NCBI lineage: Eukaryota > Metazoa > Cnidaria > Anthozoa > Scleralcyonacea > Chrysogorgiidae > Chrysogorgia > Chrysogorgia sp. JL179-B06. The sequence continues at coordinate 119,739 of JAYKKM010000484.1, forward strand.
ATATATTTGGAACCTCGTAACATGAAATTATAACCCCCTCACTCTTGAACCGGGGCCCCTGAAACCCTAGCTACATTGTACGCCACTGGGACTCCTATAAAGTTAAACAGCCGGCACGTTATAGAGTTAAATTCAAAATATTTTCCAAATAATTGCATAAATCAGTAAACAAATAAGAAATGACATCAGTGAATAAGAAATTATATCAATCGTAGAATCTTGGCAGTGCGTTACAGCAAGATTGACACAACGCACATGCATGTTTCAAGGCTTTATGTCCACCATAACCCGGGTCCTGCTTCTTCAAAACAAGATTCGGCATCCAGTGTGTCTTTTAATGCGAGTAGCATTGTTTGCTCGGTATGAGTAGGACTATATGATTTATTTTAGAGTCGATCACGCAGGATAAGGTTGCCCTATTTATCCGAGCCGAGGCTCATATTTTAAACACTTGACTATTCAGTTTATCACTCTTATGTGAACGGAAAACTTCCCAACTGATACGGATTTCCAGGGCCTACGATTTAAGGTCGTTTTTCCGAGAAGACCCAAAATCGTACCATTTGCTGGTTTTCTTTCGAAGGCAGCACCCTCTCAATTATTAAAAGACCGTTAGTGGTGGTCCGACCAAGCATTGAACCCGAGTCTCCCTGGTTAATTCTCAGTTAGATTCCGCTGTACTTTCTTGTGCATCGACATGACAATATACATTTTTTCTGGGAAAACCTCGCAGCTGGTGAAGACTGACAGTTGTGCAAATGAACGACTATACTAATAATTAAAAATTAATAACTCATTAATTTAACTTTTAAAATCGCAATATTGAGTAACATCGAGACTTAAAGGACATTGGCAACAAAGATTAAGTTTGTTTAATATGAAATAACTCGTAAAATGATAGAGTAACACAATTTACAACTTTTCCGTATTTTACTTCGTTTTTAAAATATTTCAGTTTGTTTGATATGTAAATGAAATGGTCTCTGACGTCAGGTGCAGGGTTGAGAATTTTCACTCATTAAAATATTAGTTACATCTTCAAGTTTATTCTTGCACAAATTTACTTGAAAATGCGCGTATAATAACTCCTCGTGATAATGAACGTTGTAAACTTAGCAATCACTGAGATATAAGACATTGTTTAATGAGTGAAAATTCTCTCTGCACTTGACGTCAGAGACCATCTCATTTACATATCAAACAAACTGAAATTTTCAAAAACGAAGTAAAATACGGAGAAGTTGTAAAAGGTGTTACTCTATAATTTTTCGAGTTCTTTCATATTAGACAAACTGTTTTGCCAATGTTTCTTTAAGACAGTAGAGTTCGAAACTAGGCGTGGACATACAAAATAGATAAAAACAAACATGAATGAATACTATCTGTCGTTCGGTTATTTATTCATTAAATCTAACAAGTTAACTAGTAAGTATTTCGTGTAGCGAGTTTTGATAGCCTGTATCTTACAGTATCCTGTCATACTGATCTTTCATATATGCCTGTTGTATTTACGCACAAAATTCACAAACACACGACGTATCCTCTCTGATATTGAAAGATCTTTGCTTTTTGCCAGGGCAGGATAATTCAACGCTCTTTGTCACTTGGGTTCCTGTTCGACATTGTAGATTACGAAGCTTAAAAAAGCCATTTATATCCTCGAATTGCGAACTTCTTGCGCATTTTCCACTACAGATTCCTTAATAATAATAAATAATATATAATGATTTATATAGTGATTTTTCATATAAGTCTAAATTCGCTTTACAACTATAATTACAAGCTAAAATTATCAATACAAAAGACTATCAACACAAAAATTACAATAAATCGATAGCCGAAAAATCAATAACAAACTCTCTTAAAATGCGTATGAAACGAATTTTTTTTCAGTTTTTCGTTGTTAGTTGAAAATAAAAAGTTCTAATAGATCACACACGTAACGAGGAGCAGTAGCATTTATCACCTTATCAGTATAATTAAGTAACACGTTAAATTATATGCGTAGCTGCTTTATAGGCTTGAACCAGTGCAATTCTGTGTGAAGTGGGCCGATAACATAGTGTGAATTGCAAGTAATAGATTAAACAAGATTTTGAGTGTTTCATCAGGGGTTCCAAACACGAGAAAACAAATGAAATTTTATTGTTTTCAAGCGTTTGGAGTCCCCTGATGAAACAAGACAAACGAGTGTTTGATCTAGCTTCTCAAACGAGTATTCCTATAGCGATTGGCTCCCATAGCGATTTTATATTAATATGTAGATTAAGAAATGTGATCCAGTTCACTAGGAAATTTCCTACAGGTTTTCATTTGTCCGGACGTGTAACAATTTCTTAGGAATACTGTCGAGCAAAGAATTCCAATTGTCTAGATTTGACGTGGCCAACTCTTTAATGTGTGATATGTTCCTACTATAGCATAAAACGAATATATTAGAGTCATTGGGCAGATTAACTGTCCTGAGAGGGACCCCTCTCAAGCTCAGGTATGCAAAATGAACACTGCGATATTGTCAAACTAGACACCCAATTTGCTAGTTCAATGCCTAATAAAGAACAAATTGTCGGGTTTGCAACTTGGCGTTAAATTTCTAGCAAGAGTGATATAATAAATATCTCATTCGATGGTACTCATAATACTGAAGACATTTTACTCATTTCTCCCACAATATGCATTCGAAATTGGTAAAATGCCTAGCCGTATTATCTGCCAAAACACATGTTTTGAAAAATTAATTAAAACAACGCCACGCTAAACTCCAAGGAATAAAAATACATTATCATTTGCCTTACCAATCTTCACTGGTCTCTTACTGACGCAACCATTGATCTTAACCAACATCTCCTTATTCGCAACACGACATCTATCGCCTATAAATTAACAAAAGCAAACGTTTTAGTTTGACAGAACACAAAATATAAAAATACGCGGCGACGTGGTCAAAAATATAACAAATAGTCGAGCATTAAACAATTTAGTCACATATCTGAAAAGAAATTATAGTTATACGTACGCTGCATGTGTCAGAAGTGCGATGATACATAGTACTGAAACACGAGTAGTTATGCAACGAAGATGATTTCAGAAGACCTGTTATACCATATTGAGACAGAAAGACTCAAGAAGAGCTATAGTAAGAAGTCGTCTGTAACTGGTTAGGGATATTATCTGTGGGAGTAGGCTGAGTTGGTTTGGTCAGAGGGATGGGCAGAGGATGGATCAAGATAATTGGGTGCGAAAGATCATTGATTTAGATGAAAGACATGGGAGCAGGTTGTGAAACAGATGTCGGGAAGAAGGATTTACGTGAGGAACTGGCACACATGCTGCATGAAAAGTTTCCATCATGTGAGACCCGACTAACACATGAAAGTATGGCCGAAAATGACCGTTTAAAATTGAATAATGAATAATAATCAATTTTCTTATGGAATTGGCCTAAAATTTGGTGAAAAGAAGGGACTGATTATTACATATCTTTAAATGAGCAACTATTACTTGTAAAATTCATTAATAATTCATGAAGAAAATTCAAAAGAAATTAATATTTAATCAGACTTTTGAATGTTTTATCAAAGTTAACTTGTTCAAATTAAGCTTTTTCGGAGTTAAAATAATTTGTTTGTACCGTTTCTACAACTTGCAAACAAAGTATGCATCATAATAATGTTCTATTCATTTTACAAGTGCAGTTACAACGGCTCGCCATTGTAACTGCCCATAAACATTTGCCGCGAATGTTTTAGCTACTACATAAAACCCGGGGCTGAAACCGAAATGCTAATAGCCTTTAAGCGGTTGGACAAACAAACCCAATTTGACTCACAAATGATTGCAAATGAGCTATTTTCTTTTGTTATGGTCGCAATAATTATGGGTAAATGCGGACAAACATGGGTACTGACGTCATCTCGACAAAGTGCTATTAGAAACACGTGGGAGCTGTAAGAAAGGCACACGATAAATGTATATGGAAATTTATGATCCGGTGGATCGGACAGAAAATTCCAGCCGAGAAGCTGCGAGCATGCAGGATGAAATTTTAGTCCAAGGACCGAGTTTTGAGTTCATCGCTTAGAAGAAGATGGCTTATAACCTCGAATATCCCTCCTGAATAGCAATTACGGTTAGTTCTAATCATCCTTCATACAGAAATGTTCCTTCATTAACATGCATGAGCGAACACACAAACATCCTACCCACTCCATTCCCAAAAGCATTTCAACAGTACAAATTATATTTCGTCGGTAATTATGCAGGTATTACAAACTAGTACCATAGCATGTCGGGTGTTTGTTTTGTCTTACTTTTGTTTTTACAGTGATTAAATGTCCCTCAAGCCTCGGGCATACGGCCCTCGTGACTTCCACAAATCCTGGACATGTACTGGTATTACTTTTTTCTGAAAGAGTGAGTGTCAGCGGGGTCATGCTTTGCGTGCTTGTGTTTTCATACCGGAACCATTTTGTTTCAAGCCTCGCATGGCTGTAGTGAATGCTTGTGGTATAAAATTATTCGAACTGAAAATCGGATTCTGACATGGCAGCGGAGCAGCATGAGAGCGCAGTGCGCTATTTTTCACTCGTTGTCCATCAGCGTTGTAAATATATAGTCTTGTTGTGCATATCAAATTAAAACTTTGTAGGATAAAACATTGCCAGGCAGATAAAAATACGTATAATCTTGCTCTGGTGTGTGAAATTCAACATTCTTTAGAAAATTGTTCGACAATGAATGTGTTCGAACGTAATTGATATTCGCTAGCACGGCTGTTATGTAGAAATAAATGTAAACAAAAGTTAGTGATCGATAGATATCGACGGATTTATTCACGAGTTGAATTAGGCGTCCCATAAAATGGCCGCCGTGAAGAAAACAAGCGCGCAAAGCATGACCTTGACACTCACTCTTTAATTACCAGTTTTTAAGGGCATTCATTGTGAGTCGCGGCTAAAATTTCTGTATGTAAGAATCATGTTTACACTATAGGATTCGTAGGCAGTTTACACCACACTAGTATTCGGATTCGGATCGTTTACATACACCAATGAATCTGGATACATTAATGCGGGAACGGTTACCAAGCATTTCCTAAGCTGCATGTAAGGTAACCTCGTACCCAGGGTCTTCTGGGATGGTAAAATATCCGGATTCGTAGGAAGACATTTACACTACAAAGGATCCCGGATGCATAAGTATCCGGATACAAAGTTTCACTTTATATCCCGGATTGAAAATCTCCGGACATCATGCACTCAAGCAAACCGATTCATCCTCTTGTGTGTAAATGGCAAAACGAAGTATCAAAACGTTCTGCATTCGCGACGAATCCAGGAACATTTCCTCCAGTGTAAACGCGTAGTCTGCTGAATTACATAATTAATATATTAATAAGGTACATACCGTAACACATTTTGTCGGATAACAAGGCCACTTTTTCCTTAGCGTCTTCAAATCTTTTTACCATTATAAGATCGTCGGGCGATTGAACGAGCTGACTCAACTGCACCTTATCGGCTTCACCAGCACCAATAACGATAATCTTAATATTTCGACGGTGTAATGACGACGCCAGACTCCTTAAAGGCATGGTAATCGAACTGGACGCTTGCACGCCATCAGTAAGCACGAAAAGCACATTGGAAACATTCGAGCCGCGCGCACCACTGTCAGTTCTAAACATTGATTTAGTTGCCACGTACATAGCTTTGTCCAAATAAGTCCTCCCCCCTTTGAAGGGGAGATTGTCGATCGATTGCTTAAAATCGTGCAAAGTTTCAGAAGGCTTGAACCTTTTGTATAGAACAGCTTCATCACTGTATAAAACAACGCTAGCCTGACTTTTTCCCGGCGCAACTTGGAAGTTTTTGGCAATATCCTTCACCAGATCTTTTTCTTTCTCATAATTGCAATCACGCATACTCGCAGAGGAGTCAAACAAGAAGCCAATGTCATATTTACATGATTTCTCTACAAAAAGAAAAATTTGTCAGATGAAGTGTCTTTCACAATCAACCAGCGAGCTTATTACCAATTGCTCGTCACTCTTTTAAATCCCATAGAGTTCCGTCGCTCCTATTACATACACACACATACAAACCTTCGCACATCATTCCATCTCCAGAATAGCCTTGTTTGCATATACACTTCTTCGTTCCAGGACCGGTATCGATGCACGTGGCAAACTTATGACAGTCGTTTTCAGTATCACATATTCTAGTTTCTAGTAAAGAGTAGTATATATTAAATGGTAAATACATGCAGTAAATGATAAATATGGTAAACATTAGAGTCATTCATTAATTAAAAATCATTGATCAAGTATAATAATTCACGTATATCAACGTGAAGTCGTTTAAAAAATAAACGAAACATCGACTTTGTTTAGTTTAGTTTATTGAGATTTGTCTTTCGTTTTTTTGTCTTTCGTATTTACTCTATAGATATTTGTCTTTCGTATTTACGATATAGATATCGATTAAATACTATGGTTTCTCCTATTTAGAGAAAACGATATCTTCACTGTAAGCAGTAAAGATATCATTTTTATCTTCGCATGTGAAGTTATTATCATGGCTATTTCATAGATTTCAATATAATAAACAGAACATAACAATATAACATGGCCGCTTGGAGATACAAATTGCATCTTCTCGTGATGATAATATTTATCACTCTTGAGAGATGATAATATTTATCACTCAAAGATAAAATTCGTATCTCCACATGGTGGTGTAATATCCTCTATATATTTTAGCTTATAATTAATTGCCAATATTTAACAATTATATCATGAGCTTGATATACGACGAGAGCTAATGGTATAATAGTGACATACAATAGTGACATTTTATAATATAGAACTGGTATTTTTAGATAATTTTCGTTGTTTTTATCAGGGAAACACTTGCATGATTTCTTACACAATTTGTTTTTTCAATACTAATAGGATATGTGTTGTTATTATACCCTCGCATATAATCGTCCAATCAATTGTCGTTATTAGTATCACGTGATAGACCAATATTTTACGATGTAGAACAGCAACATATTGAACAGCAACCTTTTGACTGTTTATACGTGCAAGATTACGTGCAAGATATTTTGTTTGATATAATGAAACACCTATTGGATTCATCGTCGCCCAATATTACAAAATATTTAATCGATTTGCAATATTAGGCTTGACCTTCGGTCTCGCCCAATATTGAATTCTCGACTTAAATATTTTGTAATATTGGGCTGAGAGGAATCCAATAAATAATATCTAGCTGGTATAAGCTGGTATATCTATATAGTAGATATCTATATTATAATGTGTAATGTATTAAAATATAAAGAAATTTACTTGGACAAATTTTTCCAATGATCTTCTCCACCGACACGCTTAAGTCATCGTAACTCTCATATATCATGACATTCTCCGGCACTTGAACCATATCTCTAAGCTGCTCTTTTGCCTTTTCACTTTCGAGATCAACACCAACCGCCAGTACGTCAATGCCACGTTCGAAGAAAGGCAGTACGGCGTCTTCGAGGTACACGAAGCCAACTGATTCCATTGCCTGTTCACTCTCTGTAATCACCACGAGAATTTTGTAAACATCTGGATCGTATAGACGGAGTCCTGCTTCCTTGATGGCCACCTCTTTCTCAGCAACTGCCAAACCTCGGTGAATTTTTGACCGACCACCAGGAAGTGGAGCAGGCATACGTTTTACAATTTTAGAAAATTTTCCAGCAGCTTTACTTTCTTTCAAAGTAACTCTCGTCTCACCTTCTTCGCTAAATGTAACTACAGCACCTTGGCCAATTACTTCTCCTTTGGCGTTTTTTACACCAATACGTAGTTTCCTACCAATATCTTGAATGAAGGCACGTATTCTGTCGTAATTAGAGGTTCGTATACTCGCTGATCTGTCGACTACGAATATTATATCAGTCTTTTTGTCACACGCTCCGACAACTAACGCGAAAAAACAAAACAAAATTATTAATGCGGATCTGCACTTATACTTATATGCTTATGGAGTGCTGCTTGGAATACATGTTGTATTTGCGCATTTTGAGAACCTAAAATGCAGGAATCATGCACGAGTGATGTATCTGGCTTAAAGTCAATGTTTGAGGTATTTATCTGACTTAACACGGATATTGAAGAGGTTTCCTATGGCGATGCGAGCATGCGCACTGATTCAGTATTAGTTCCACATCTTATATTCTAGGCAAACTGAAATAAATGTGAGTTGGCAAATATGTGTTGTGCTACAAGTCATGCCCTCTCATGTGGATGCGCTATCTGCGGCTCTACTTAAGATTTTACTCGAGGCGGTTTAGGCTATATACTGATATAGCGCTAGATATAGTAGTCTGTATAAGGATGTGTAGTGTTTAAATTGCGTTGCCCTTTACCAGCGCTTTATATTCTGTGCGTGATTTCGTTCGTGAGGAATCAATAGTAAGCAACATTTTGAATGTGGCAACCAAGGGAAATAGGGTGTAAAGAGGTATAAATCAAAACTATTTAAACAAGAAAAGTAAGTATGTTATGTCGGGTTATACGGTGACTAAAGATTTCTGTTCAAAACGTTCATAAAATGCAGTGTTCAAAATATATCGTCGTCGGAAGATGTCAAGTTCGTAAATTTTATATGGCGTCAAAATGCAAACCCGTTTTCGCTTTTTTAAAGCTGTTAGTAATCAGTTACAAAGATTGTTTTGTAAATATGTCATAAGATGTTATTCAGGCTTTCATTTGATGTATAGCATGAGTTGTTAGAGTTCGTAGTTCAAAATATACCGTCGTCGGAATATCTCATATATTTTTCGGAGTTCGTGAATCCAAGATGGCGGCCGAATTAAAACCCGTTTTCGATTTTTTAAAGCTGTTAGCAATCGGTTACAAAATTATTTTTGTAGGTATCTCAGAGACTATTAATCAAGCTTTCATTAGATATGTAGAATACGTTCTTACAGGTAGTATTTCAAAAGATACGTCGTAAATTCAAGATGGCGTCTGAATTCCAATATATGGCGTCCAAAATTCAGCATGTGTTTCACTAATAACGTTTTAAATATTCGTCATACAAAGATGTACGATATATCAAAAGAAAGCTAGTGGCACGATATTTAATTCAATATTTTACAGAATTATCGTACAACAAGTTAAAGCTTTTTAATGTGGAATTTCGTAAATCGGATCGTGATCATGACTATATATCTACGTTTAATATAATATATACAAGCAGTGTATTGTATAAAGACATTTTAATTTATGAGTTTGTGATGATAATGCCATATTCATTAGACATGAAATATTTGAGGATTGATGTGCTCAGAATTGATGATGTTATAACTATTGATGTTTTTTAACCAAAGCACTAGCTACAGTAGTTGCAAAAAGCATTTGCGACTAAAAATTGTGGCACAGATAACGATTGTACAATTATTGTACTTTATGTAAATATCCAAAACTCCCAGAGGTCAAGACGAAGTTACGTTCCCTGCATGATTAATTAATTATTGCTGTTATCCCTTGTTCGTGTCCGTCGGGCTACTCGTCATTACCTTTCGATCTTACGGCCTATAATCTCATAAACTCGTAAACTGTCCAAGGATATTTTTAACTGCTATAAAAGTGCCTTATTACATTCGTTGCCAAAATGTTGTCGAGCGTGCATGTTAGTTCGGTGAAACATTCTGCTTCGTTCACTGTGCGCTAGAGTATTTAGTAGGTTGTTCTATTGACTTCAAAACATTTAACCATGATTTAACAGAGCACAAAACCATCACCAGTAATTGACCTTTTCAATAAGTCTGGCGTCAGCACCACAAAGCAGCCCTATGACGTAGTTTGAGGGTAAAGAGAGATTTTGTTTGCTTAGTTTTAAAGCACAAGAAAGAAAGCCTCGAAAATGGCAAGTTTTACGTAATTCTCTTAATAGTGAATGCTAAAAATTATTTATATGTTTATGATAGTTTGTATAGTCATTGCTATTTTTTCAGTTTTATTTAGTTTAGCTGGTAAACTCGTATATTCATCGAAGTACGACCTTTGCTCACTCACTCAAACAACAATAGGAAATTATTGAAAATTATACTTTCTTGTGACATCTAGAATTATCGAACGTCGATAAATGTACGAGTTTACCAGCTAAACTAAAGTAATACTTAAAAAAGAACAATGACAATACCAGCTATAATAAACTTACTAGAAATAATTCTTAGCATTAACTAAATTAAACTAATTATGTAAAACTTACCATGTATTTTCGAGGCTTTATTTCTTGTGCTTTAAAATGAAGCAAACAAAATGGCTGTGCGGGGCTTCCCTTTACCCACAAACTACGTCATACTGTAGGTCTGCTTTGGGCTGTTGACGCCAAATTTTTTAAAAGGTCTATTGAACATTCTGTAATCTGTACACCTGTGCCTTCGGAATCCGATACGGGACCCCGAATGGATTCCGATTGCTAACACTACAACGAACTGGTTACACATTCGCCGCACTCCAATAACTCTCTCCGATACACAAGGGTTTCTTTATACACAAGTTAAAAATGGGATTATTGAACTCACGTTGTTGAGGCGTTGTCATTTTTATCACGTTTCCCAACGGTCCATAGCCAGCGGCCGTCTTGGCTTTAACACGAATTTCATATGTAGTGTTTGGCTTTAAACCAGTCAGACTTAACTTGAGTGTGTCACCATCAGGCACTATTTGATTCTGGGAGCATTGTTCAACATCATTAGAGATAATACTTCTGTAACAAACCATGTAACCAATGATTTTTTGACCAATTCCAGGTGGTGGCCTCCATGCAGCACTCAATTCCGTTGGACTTTCAGGAGAAACATTGATCAATTCTGGGGGTCGCTCTAAATAAAGAAACAAACTCCATATTAATAAAGCCATCACTTAATGATCTCTACATGTTGTAAATCAAGGTTAAAGCAATGAAAAAGGAGACAGAACACCTTCGTGGCAACAATTGTGTCAGGGAAGCAACTTAAGGTGGCTCCCTCTGGTTTGATTACAGCGCGCGAGCCATCGCCAAATTTTATGATATCAGCACGGGTAAATATTTTTTCGAACAATTCCAACAACGCTGTGAAGTTGGAAGAAATTCCACCGAAGGAAACGGGAGAAAAGACATAGAAAAAAGGAAAAATATTAAGAAGACTGCTAACATATTTTCAAACAATAAGAGACGATACTTCTGGAGAGAATCTTTTGCCTTGTGCGCAACTGTTTGCCATACAAATAGCTATAGTAGAGTTTATAACTACTGTAAAATTTATGATGAATTTTGTAGGGCTTCACATCTCTCAATGACAGGTTAAACAAACTGGTGTTATCTTAGAGTAAGCTGTCAATATAAATTAGCTCTGGCAGAGACGACTTCATAATCCATGTCAGTTTTTATTAAATGCAAAAGGGACTGGTGAATTCCATAATTTATATATGAGTATTTAAATTTAAATCAACATTCCTCTACAGTTAAATGTTTAAACAATATAAACAAAAATAGACTTAGAATCCATCACAGGGATTATCCACCATTGATTAGGCAGCATTATATCATGCATTTTCAACTTAGTTTCCATATACCTCTACAAATCTTTCCATTTCCAGTATATGCTACATTGCAAGTACATTTATACGTTCCAGGACCAATGTCGGTGCACGTGGCAAACTCGTGGCAATCGTCTTTTTCAGTACCACAAATTGTTATTGCTAATAAACATTGGAAAATTACAAATTACTATAATGTGTCAGTGTTTTTGCAGATAAAGTATTTCCATCATCTTTTCGCAATGGAAATTGCTGTCTCCACGGGAATGAGGAATTTTCATACTTTTGTCAACCTTTTGAAATAATTATTAAATATTCACAAACCTGTACAAGTCTTTCCATCTCCAGTATATCCTTCATTGCAAGTACATTTATACATTCCAGGACCAGTGTTAGTGCACGTGGCAAACTCGTGACAATCCTCTCTTTCAGTTCCGCATATTCTTATTGCTAACAAACATTGGAAAATCACAAATTACTGCTGTTTCCTTTCTAATGAAAACTCGAAGATAAAATTCATATCTTCGCACCACCGTGTAATATCCTTTATATATGATCGCCTTGATACGTGGTTTAGATTATTATCGAGTGGAACTCGGCAACAAACGACAGCAACCTCAATGTTTTTGACAACGGTGAATTCCGTATGTTATTTTAATAGAATGGTATTCCCGTTCGTTTGTTCGATTTGAAATTATGACCGCACGACCGTCAGATAACTCCTTCAATTCAGAAAATATTACAAACGTGAAGTTCGATTTGGCAAGAGTGTTGCTTGAATGGAAAATTTATAACTTCGCGAGGCTTGCTCTTTCGAGTAAATGTTGTTCGAATTTATGTATGTCGTTTCACATTGAATTTTGACATTGTAATACCGTAGGTTATTTTCATAATTCAAGGCTATATGATCGCCTTAGCTTGATACGTGGTTAAGATTCTACATTTTATCTATTTGATCCTCTATGCTATAATTATAGAAAATTTCTACCATCATTCTGTTGGCATGACTGATCCTGAACACTGCTCCAACCTCGTACCCACTGCTCTTGTGTCAGTCGAGAGGCAGCATTTCACTTCTGATAAGAACTCCTAGTTTAGTAATTTTACGCGCTTTGAGGTAGTGGCGTCATCAGCGTCCAATATTTTTTTGGAAACCTCCGTCCAACAATTCAAAATATTCGACGGAAATGAGACTAAAGCTGCCGGATATTGAGAATTAACTGCAGTATGTTGACCAATAAGTAACGAGAATGAAGTTTGAATGTATGATGTTTATTATTCAGATATTTATCGTTTATTATCCCGATCGTCGCAAGTTCTCGCTCGGAACTCGCTGTTCACTACAAGTGGTTCAGCATTTGATCCTAGTCGTCTTGTCTCAACAAGCTTCTGTAAGCTGCGTTCTCAGGTCTCTCGATTATTGACCTTAGGTGGATGTCGTTTAACTAGTTCATTGGCTCGCAGCGAGTTTTGAGCAACTTGAGGATTGTTGTGATACGTATTAAGTTTAATGATTATTGATGTTATTAACCAAGGCACTACAGTTTCACAAAAAGTATTTTCGACTAAATATTGTGCCGCACGAACGATTGTACAATTATTATCCTTGGCTATCCCTGTTTTTCCTTGTTCGTGTCCGTCAATGCACAGTGACTTTTTTTCTCGCGTTTATTTTAAACAAATGTTAATATATCATAAATTCTTTTCAACTCTACTCTGCTAAATAACGTACATGTCAACTCCTACATATACCAATGCATACCAGAGTAAATATTTTAATAACAATCTAGTTATGAACGAATTTTAACCGCAAACTATGATGCATTTTTATTTTATTACTTCTTAATTACTTACGTGTACAAATCTTCCCATCTCCAGTATATCCTTTATTACAAGTACATTCATAGGTTCCAGGACCAATGTCCGTGCACGTGGCAAACTCGTGGCAATTCTCTTTTTCAGTACCACAAATTGTTATTGCTAAATAAACATTGGGAAATTACAAATTACAATTACTATAATGTGTCAGTGTTTTTGCAGATAAAGTATTTCCATCATCTTTTCGCAATGGAAATTGCTGTCTCCACGGGAATGAGGAATTTTCATACTTTTGTCAACCTTGTGAAATAATCATTAAGTATTCACAAACCTGTACAAGTCTTTCCATCACCAGTATATCCTTCATTGCAAGTACATTCATAGGTTCCAGGACCAGTGTCGCTGCACGTGGCAAACTCGTGGCAATCCTCTCTTTCAGTTCCGCATATTCTTATTGCTAACAAACATTGGAAAATCACAAATTACTGCTGTTTCCTTGTCAATCATAAATTGTCATATTTTCATTAAAATTGTGAAATAATTATTAAATATTCACAAACCTGTACAAGTCTTTCCATCACCAGTATATCCTTCATTACAAGTACATTTATACATTCCAGGACCAGTGTTAGTGCACGTGGCAAAGTCGTGGCAATCGTCAAGATCACTACCACAAATTCTTATTGCTAATAAACATTGGAAAATCACAAATTACTATAATGTGTCAGTGTTTTTGAAGATAAAGTATTTTCATCATCTTTTCGTAATGATAATTGCGGTCTCCATGGCAATGACGAATTTTCATACTTTCGTCAACCTTTTGAAAGAATTATTAAATATTCACACCTGTACAAGTCTTCCCATCACCAGTATATCCTTCATTGCAAGTACATTTATATGTTCCAGGACCAATATCAGCGCACGTGGCAAACTCGTGACAATCCTCTCTTTCAGTTCCGCATATTCTTATTGCTAACAAACATTGGAAAATCACAAATTACTGCTGTTCCTTTCCAATGACGAATTGTCATATTTTCATCAACCTTGCAAAATAATTATGAAATATTCACAAACCTGTACACGTCTTCCCATCTCCACTATATCCTTTATTGCAAGTACATTTATATGTTCCAGGACCGGTGTCAGTGCACGTGGCAAACTCGTGACAGTCGTCGAGGTCACTACCACAAATTATTACAGCTAAAGAACATTGTTGGCAATGTTAATCAAAGACAGCCTGTGGCTAACTTGTGGATGCGATGATAAATCTATTTTTCTTAAAAGTTTCTAAAGTTGCTGTAGTTTCTAAAGTTGCTTGTATACTATGGGTATATGTAGAGGCCGCTCGAAGCATATTATAAAAAATGAAGATCATTCCGTTGCCTGTATTAAAAAGAGGTAGATTATCCACATAACCAACAATAAACAATTATTGGATGAGGCTGAGCATGATATCAAGAATTATCCAAACCGAGGTCAATGTTATCTGTCAATGTAATAATTCTTTCTAGCATATACCCAAAACCGTGGATAGTGCTTTTCGTGAAATCTGATTGGTTCCTCTAGCTCGGGATATCCTGCACTATTCACTGTTTCACAAAACAAGATGGTGCATGTCCTTCTCTTGAACAATTACTGTATGTAGGCAAATTATTTTAGGTAATATTTATGAAAAAGTAGTTGCAAAGAAAGAATAGGAAGTGCTCAAAAACCGCAGAACAACGAATGATGTGCTCCAAAAACAAATTCGATTAAACGGGCTGACTGTCAGTTTTCGTTCAAATATTTTGAAAGAAAAGTGTACTCCGTATAGCTCATATATCGATATTCGCCTTTATATAGTTTATAAGACAATTTGAATTGCCTTTCATATTGATAACATTTACAAACATTAAAAATAATTTCAGTTACAACAAAAACCAAGCAAAACCGAAAGAATTAGTACGATTTCGGCGATAAAAATTACTGCGATAAACTGCCCAAGAAAATGGCGAGTAATAAACTCATGAATACTAAACAAATGACATGAAAAACATACTACCGATTTAACTCTTTCCGGCTGAAAAAACATCCAAAATTGAACTACCTCTTTGTTCTATTGATATCTCAGGAAATATCCATAACTATTGCGAAACCTATGCCTTTTCTGAAAGCCCAATAAACCGGCCGTTACCAATGCTTTTGAGTTTTCCGAACAAGACACATTATGTTAATATAAATTAGCATTAATTATCATAAATCAGGTTGAAAAACTTCCATTTTTCTAGAAAAGACCATCTTGCACGCCCACGTAGCATCATGAAAATTCAAAATGCCACCAATCGCAGAGTTGTTTATGAAATCAAATCAAATTTGGCGTGTAAGTGGATCTCATGTCCCTGGCGCTTGTCGAATTTCAATTTTTAATCTTGCGTTACCGTGTGCCGTATTTTTCGATTGACGACTTCGGGGGTCTTCTATGACCCCTTTTGACTGGGCCGGACAGGAAAGAGTTAATATAACAGTAAACACTCACAGAAAACCTTTATAAATTAAAGGAAATTCAACGACTAAACGCATGAAACATTTAGCTGCACTGACCGAAATAAAAACGCTTATATAACTCATAAAAACGCTAAAAGAACAACTGTCGTTTACTCACTATAGAATTCATTAGTTATACATTATGCTCAGGTTTGCCCTGTACAATGTTAAAATATTTCCTTATAAGCTAAATTCCAGTGGTCTTTTGCCTTACTTTGATCCAACTTCGAAAGGTTTTCAAAACCACCGCCTGTTGTCAGCTTGTCAAAACTGATAAACTCCAAATATAGAAAGGCTACCTTGGGAGAATTTATACACTACGATTCACTTCCACTTCGGTGAATAATTGTTAATTATCATACATTCAAACTTCATTCTCGTTACTTATTGGTCAACACACTCCAGTTAATTCTCAATATCCAGCAGCTGTGGCGTCATTTCCGTCGAATACTGTGAATTATTGGACGGAGGTGTCAAAAAAATATTGGACGCTGATGACGCCACTACCCCCAAAGTGTGTAAAATTACTAAATAATAAAATGACTGGCAGTAAATTTGCCTCTCTCGACGAAGACAACAGTTAGGATGAAGACAGTGACGACAACGACGAAGACAACAGTTACCACATGTATAATAAAACAATTATTGGATTCGGCTTACGCATGATATTTAATAATTATTCACCACTATTCACTGACACTGAGGTGAATAATTGTTTTAGCATATGCCAAAACAATTTGATAAAAATTAAGTAAATTTCGGTGAGTTCATTATAATTTAGCCAGGAATTGTTGCGAGACGAAAGGCAAAACTAAATTCTCCCAAGGTGGCCTTTCCATATTTGTAGTTGTTTATCACTTTTGCCAAGCTGACAGCTGCCGGTCGTTTTGAAAACCTTTCAAAGTTGGATCAAACAAAGTAAGGCAAAACACCAATGGATTTTAGATCAAAGGAAATATTTTAATACTGTACATGGGAAAACCTGAGCAAACGACAGCTGTTGTTCTTTTCAAAAGATGAGTTCTATAAGCGTTTTTATTTCGGTCAGTGCAGTGACAATGTTTGACGTGTTTAATCGCTGAATTTCCTATAATTTATAAAGGTTTTCTGTGGGTGTTTACTGTTACTAAATGGGTAGTATGTTTCCGAGGTTATTTGTTTGGTATTCAGTTCATTATTCGCCAGTTTCTTGGGCAGTGTATCGCGGTAATCTTTATGGCCGAAACCGTACTAATTATTTAAGTTTTGCTTGGTTTTTGTTGTAACTGAAATGATTTTTAATGTTTGTAAATGTTATTAAATTCTATATGAAAGGAAATTCAAAGTGTCTCATAAACTATATAAGGCGACTATCGTTATATGAACTACGGAGTACACTTTTCTTTCAAAATATTTGAACGAAAACTGACAACAGTCAGTTCGTTCAATCGAGTTTGTTTTTGGAGCACATCATTCGTTGTTCTGCGGGTTTTGAGCACTTTCTATTCTCTCTTTGCAACTTCTTTTTCATTAATATTACCTATAATAATTTCCTTACAAACAGTAATTGTTTTCTACCTGCCTGCTTTGACTAATTTCTACCATTATATAAATAGAAAATCGTTCAACAAAAGGACACAATCTTGTTTTGCGAAACAATGAATAGTGCAGGATATCCCGAGCTAGATGAACCAATCAGATTGCACGAAAAGTACTATCCACTGTTTTTGTTGATATGCTAATGTTTACAATTCAGATATTTATTGTTTATTATCCCGATCATCGCAAGTTCTTGCTCGAAACTAGCTGCTCACTGCAAATGCATTTTTATTTTCTTACTTCTTAATTACTTACGTGTACAAATCTTCCCATCTCCAGTATATCCTTTATTACAAGAACATCCATAGGTTCCAGGACCAGTATCCGTGCACGTGGCAAACTCGTGGCAGTCGTCTTCAGAAGAACCACATATTTTCCTCACTAAATTCAAAATATATTCAAGTAATTTTAAAGACTATTAAAAGTGAAAAAATTAGATTATGTTGTGAACAGTGCGGGAAACAGCACACCAGATCCACAACCGTTGCAAGAAGATTCGACGTTAGAAAAACAAAAACGTTCCAACAAGACAGAACAAGACATACGCACAGACAGAACAAGACATACGCACAGACAGAACAAGACATACGCACAGACAGAAAAGGGACCGGCAAAGGTCAAACAGACAGACAGAGTATTTTGAGGCTTCACATCTCTCTATGACAAGATAAACAAAGTAAGCTGCCAATATAAATTAGCTCTGGCAAAGACGACTTAATAATCCATGTCAGTTTTTATTAAATGCAAAAAGGGACTGGTAAATTGCAAGTATTTAAGAGTATTTAAATTTAAATCAACATTCCTCTACAGTTAAATGTTTAAATAATATAAACAAAAATAGACTTAGAATCCATCACAGGGATTATTCACAATTGATTAGGCACTATTATCATGCATTTACAATTTAGTTTCCATACACTATACCTCTACAACTATTTCCATCTCCAGTATATCCTTCATTACAAGTACATTTATAGGTTCCAGGACCAGTGTCAGTGCAGGTAGCAAATTCATGGCAATCGTCTTTTTCAGTACCACATATTGTTATTGCTAATAAACATTGAAAAATAACAAATTACTATAATGTGTCAGTGTTTTTGAAGATAAAGTATTATGAAGATAAAGTATCATCTTTTCATCATTGAAGATAAAGTATCATCTTTTCGTAATGGCATTGCTGTCTCCATGGCAATGACCAATTTTCATACTTTTGTTAACCATTTGAAATAATTATTAAATATTCACAAACCTGTACACGCCTTCCCATCTCCAGTATATCCTTCATTACAAGTACATTTATAGGTTCCAGGACCAGCGTCAGTGCACGTGGCAAACTCGTGGCAATCCTCTCTTTCAGTTCCGCATATTCGTATTGCTAATAAACATTGGAAAATCACAAATTACTGCTGTTCCTTTCCAATGACGAATTGTCATATTTTCATCAACCTTGCGAAATAATTATGAAATATTCACAAACCTGTACACGTCTTCCCATCTCCACTATATCCTTTATTGCAAGTACATTTATATGTCCCAGGACCGGTGTCAGTGCACGTGGCAAACTCGTGACAGTCGTCGAGGTCACTACCACAAATCCGCACAGCTAAAGAACATGTTTGGCAATGTTAATCAAAGACAGCCTGTGGCTAACTCGTGGATGAGATGATAAATCTATTTTTCTTAAAAGTTTCTAAAGTTGCTGCAGCTTTGTATACTATCGGTATATGTAGAGGCTGCTCGAAGCATATAATAAAAATGAAATAATAAAAAATCATTCCGTTGCATGTATTAAAAAGATGGTAGATTATCCACGCAACCGACATTAAACAATTATTGGATGAGGCTGAGCATGATATCAAGAATTATACAAACCGAGGTTAATGTTATCTGCCGAAGCCGAAGGCTGAGAACATTGACTGAGTTCTGAATAATTCTTGATATCATGTGCAAGCCGAATCCAATAATTGTTTTATTATACATGTGGTAACTATTGTCTTCATCGTTGTCGTCACTGTCTTCATCCCAACTGTTGTCTTGGTCGAGAGGCAAATCTACTGGAAGCCATTTTTTTATTGCTGCCGACCCTCAGGGAGGCAGCACACTAATATTGACTTGGGTCGCTGTGTTTAGTGTCCAGACCTCTTAGCGGAACTATATATGTAAACCGAACATAGGCTCGGCACAGTGGATGTCCGGAGGATGTCTGTCCTGGAAGGCTGAGAGATTTATGGCCGTGCGACAATTTGCAATTTTAGCCTTCGAAACACGTGTGGTTATCACGTGGTTCCACCATGTAAAAAAGCGTTGACAAATATGGTGGTGACTATATGCGATTATCGTGGGGGACTTGTAAAAATGATTTCAAATACATATCAAACAAATCTTAATACACCAAGATCGAAGTGAGATATGGAAGAGTTGTAAACGCCAATCATTATAATTTCTATAGTTCTTTACAGTAAGAGAGTTTATTTAGAACTGAATTTTTCACTACATAAACAATTTAATATACTTATAGATTTGTTAGCAGCAGATAAGATATTGTTTGATAAACGATAGATAATAATGTTGGACATAAAGCTTGTGGTATTCACAGAACACATAAACCTTATTGTGGTATGCGCAGAACATTACTTGTCAATCCAATATATTTGCACTTCGCCCACTTATTTATATGGATATCAAGCAGCTCAGTGGTCAGAGCACTGGCACGTTAAACCACATACCTTGGGTTCGATTTGCCGTTGGGGCAGTCAGATCAATTTTTAAATAGTATTCTCAATTAACAATTGCTGCATTTCCCCCGCATTTTGGTTTAATTGACAGCGGGAAAACAACGGCAACGTGTCTACTCATTTTTGTATAAATCTTGTTTCCATATTGTTTCCGTAATACATTCGCCAGTAAAAGGTCCAACTGTAAGAACTCAGCTGGAAAGACAACATACACTAGTATATACATAACTGATTATAGAACACCAGTTTTGAGTCACCATTATTGCGGACAACAAATATCGCCAAAACGTTTTCATAAATTATTTTGAAAACTCCCGAAGTTCGAAAATATTTCCAACTCTGGCGTTCTGTTAATCAGTCATGTATATACTAGTGTATGTTGTCTTTCCAGCTGAGTTCTTACAGTTGGACTTTCATAACTAGATTTTTATTAAAATATTTAATCTGGTATGCATTGGTATGTAGGAGTTGACATGTACGTATTTAGCAGAGTAGTTTTGAGTCACCATTATTGCGGACAACAAGTATCGCCAAAACGTTTTCATAAATTATTTTGAAAACTGCAGAAGTTCGAAAATATTTCCAACTCTACTCTGCTAAATAACGTACATGTCAACTCCTACATACCAATGCATACCAGATTAAATATTTTAATAAAAATCTAGTTATGAACGAATTTTAAAACTATGATGCGTTTTTATTTTATTACTTCTTAATTACTTACGTGTACAAATCTTCCCATCTCCAGTATATCCTTTATTACAAGAACATTCATAGGTTCCAGGACCAATATCCGTGCACGTGGCAAACTCGTGGCAGTCGTCTTCAGAAGAACCACATATTTTCCTCACTAAATACAAAATATATTCAAGCAATTTAAAAGCCTATTAAAAGTGAAAAAAATGAGACTATGTTGAGAACAGGAAAGGAAACGGCACACGAGATCCACAACCGATTCAAGAAGAGCCAACGCTAGAAAAACAAAACCGTTCCGATAGAGAGACATACGGACAGACAGAAAAGGGACCGGAAAAGGTCAAACAGACAGAAAGAGTATAAAAAATCTAGAAATTAGAACAACCGACAGTAATAATGTCGACATCCAAAACCATCAAAACATAAATAATTGTTATTCACCGTCGTTATCTATGATATTAACAGTAGCTGGTTCCCTCAACGTTACTGCTGCAGCGACAGTACTAAGAGAGACTGTAAACGCTTCTGTCGGTTCAACTAGAGGATCATCAACCAAATCAATTTCGATTAATTTTGGTCCGGTTTCGCCTGGTTGGAATGTTATACTCTGCGTCTTTACTTCAAAATCGTCAAAGCCAGCAGATGATGGAATAACGGATACGCTGAAAATAAACGTTAAAAATGAACTTCGATCGTTATTGCTTATCCAACAAATAGAGGCAGCATGCAATTTCTATTAACATATCATATCTATATAAGAAAACTGTTTTATTTTTAATCCAGGTATATAATTTATCTAGAAAAGCTGATATTCTAAGTTTCATAGGGTTATACCAAGACCACACACAGCATTCAATTCATTACAAATTTATGTACCCATCTGCCTTCAATTCTATCATTTAATGGAAATTAACCAACCCCCCCCCCCCCCTCCCCAAAGGAGGTAATTTCACCAAGGTTTGGCCAAACAAAGAATATCATTGCTTTAGGGAAGAAAAAATCGAAAACATGTGTTTTATAAAAATTTTCTATCCATGTATTAGTATGGATTTGATTTCCTAGGCTCAACTTACTCAATCGTCACCGGAGTGGTGATCTGGCCTGATGTCAATTGAATTTCAATGGCAGGCTTTTCATTCTCTTTCACGTCATAAATACGCTGTGTAAAATCAATGACCACACCTGAAAAGTAGAAGTTTATAAAATGATTTTGTTTAAAACACATGATGCGAGGAACTCAAATTTTTCAGTGCAAACTTTCACGTACTACCCTTGTACTACCCTCAAGTTTATTATTATTATTATTATTATCATTATTATTATTATTATTATTATTGTTATTGTTAGTATTGTTATTGTTATTATTATTATGGCAGTATGACACGTATGAATGCTAGTTACATAAAAAGCAACAGGGAGCAAGTACGTAACCTATGTGCTGTCAACGGTTAATATAAAACAAATTATTGTAGCAGAATATCTACTAAAACTTAATAAGTCTAAATGTTTAAAAGTCACTAATATTATCTACCAAACTAATATCATAAAAATTATCGAAGGATTATCTATCTCATAGTGATGTTTGCCTTCTTATAATCAGGCTATATAAAGACTTTCATCCGATTTGACTTCCTTTCATGTAATGACTTTAAATGTTCGTGGGATGTTTAGAGTACTGGAGATCACTGATCCCTGCATCCTTAATAGTACGTCTCTCTACGAGGCCCAGCATATTTCGCATAGTAGTATCCAAATCTCTGGACCATCCTCCCAGGACATCAATAATCACATTGTGTTGTTCCGCTTGATACCCAGGGTACTGTTGTTTAAGTTCCCATCTCAGGGGGCCGTACTTTAGCGTTTTCTCCTCATCTTTCTTTTCACGGTTGTTAATCCACGAGCAGCTCATCTCTACAGCCATTACTTTCTTACTTTTGTGAGCTACGAACCGAGCATCTACTCTATTCGCTGTCATATGGTTGTACTCTGCATATACCGGCTTCATCATCTTGAAGAAGAGGGTTTTTAAGTCTGCGTTGTGTCTTGAGATGTACTTGTTTTGTGCCAGGGTTGAACACCCCGCTAACAAATGTGTAAGGATCTCCGCGTCCAACCACACAATCTGCACATGACGTCATCAATCTGGCTTGTCTTCGTTGTATGTGATGTGTACACCTTCGTTGGAGTTAATTGTTCGTAAAGCTCCATCATCCTAGCTATGTTGTGCGAGGGTGCATGTTTCCACTCCTTCAGACATGCCAAGCATCCTGTTTGGTTCAGTTTTTTATCATCCCATCTAGATTTTAGAAATTTCCCTTGCCACTTTTCACCTTGGATTTTATATCGAAGCTGTTCCTCAACTGTTGTCTACAGTTGTTTCTTAAGCTTCTCTCCCGATGCCATTTCCCCTTTGTGGTTACTGGACGTGGGGTGTGGGTGACTTAAGTTTACGGTGATTCCAATCTCGTTAGCATATTTTAACACATCCTTTACTAACGACTGATGGCCTTGTTCAACTGCTCTTTCTTCAAATTCCCGAACCAACTGTATGAGAGCGCTGGCATTGCAAATTGATTGGAAGCTAAGACACGGTTCTAATCGGATAGTGGGCTTGACTAAATGATCGATAATCTTTGGAGGTAGACTCTCGCTGCGCATTCTAGCACCAACTTCTCCCCTTGAATCAGCCTCTCTGGAACGCCCAAAAACTTGTATTGTGTCTCCTCTTTAAGGTATTCTATTACCGATGATTGATCTAGATTCAGATCCTCAGCCTCTTGCGTTTGAGCCCCTCTCATTATCCCCTCTATTACATTACATTTCTTGGGTTCCATTGGAGACCAATGACCTCCATCGCAGTTTTTGTTGATTTCAGGACTCTAATCGACTTCGTCTTGGATGCTGCGAAAACTTTAAGATCATCGACGCAGAGTAAACTCGTTATCTTAGAGCTTATCGGCTTGGATATCCTGTATCCTTCGGTGGAACTTGTGGGCACAGCGCATCTCCTCGAGGGAGACACTTGTCAAAGCGAATTGTTCGAGAGGACTCTTTACCGCATTTGGTGTTAACCACGATCTTTTTGTTCCAGCTTGCGCATAGGTAATATATAACTCTGCACTACCATACTGGAAATCTATGCACCTGCATCATCTTTTTTAACCATCCATCATGTTCTACGGAATCATATGCCTTTTTCACGTCCACCCACGCCATGCTCAAATATCGTTTACCTCTATGACAATCTAATGTGGCCATTCGATCAATTAACAGATTGTCCATTGTTCCATTACAGCCGATCTGTGCACCTCTTTGCTGTCCTTCCATCAATTCATAATCATCTAAGTGCTGATCCATTAGTCTTAAAGTGGTACTACGATCAATTTTTTACCTATCGATATTTTTACATATTTATAAAGCAGAGCTACTATATATTACTCGGTCGAAACCGTTTTGCGATTCGACGATGGCAAGTATTATTTTATTTTTGACATTTTTTCTAAATAATGGCTATAAATAACACTGACGATGAAGTTAGATATCAAAAACAAAATACAATAGACAGTCATACCTTCGCATATCTTTCCATCACCGACATAACCATCTTGGCAGGTACACTCGTACTTGCCTGGATCAGTGTCTTTGCATGTTGCAAAGGCGCTACAATCATCGTTGACGGTACCACATATACGAGCAACTGAAAAAATCCACACAGCACTGTAAGTTACTATGTTATAACTACTTTTCAAAATTTTAGTTACCAGTTCTTATTCCATTCAACTGGAATTTATTTGTATTTCTATGAAAAATCGTAATGGCCATTCAATAATCTTCATTCAACATCATATTTTCCACTTACCCGGACAGAATTTGCTGATGATATTCCCCACTGTATTGACTAAGTCCGTGTAATTGTGAGCAAGAATGGCATTATCTTCAACAATAACCATATCCTTGACCTCGTCAATCGCTTTTTGATTTTTCAGTCCAACACCAATTGCAAATACATCCATAGCCCTCTCAAAGAAAGGCTTCATAGCATCTCCAACGTACGTGAAACCTCTATCTCTTGTCTGTTCACCGTCTGTAATAACCATGATCATCTTTTTAACATCTGGATCATCAACTCGAAATCCTGCTTCCTTAATGGCAACCTCCTTATCGGCAACTGCTAAGCCTCTATGGGTTTTAGTTCGACCACCAGGAAATGGACCAGGCATCGTTTCTACAATGTCCTGAAATCTTCCAACATTTTGGCTTTCCTTTAATGTAAGTCTCCTTTCACCCTCTTCACTGAATGTAACTATAGCGCCCTGTCCAATCATCTCCCCCTTTTCGTTCCTATCCCCAATTTTCAGTCTCTCGCCGACAATTTTGAGGAATTTTCGCATATGATCATAATCACTTGGTCTGATACTCGATGATCTATCGAGTACGAAAATGATATCTGTCTTTTTCTTGCACTCCTTAGACACTGGTATTACTAAAAGGACGAAAATAAAAACTCAATAACAACGATGTGAAGGAAATTAACAAATCCATCCGTTCAATCCCCCACCCATCGAACTGTCCGTCATTATCAAAATATAATTTAAAGCTAGTACATTAAAAGATAATCACAAATGTATATAGCCTCTCTATGTAATGACCGCCTTCAACTTCCACTGATTAATAGAACGCCAGTTTTGAGTCACCATTATTGCGGACAATAAGTATCGCCAAAACGTTTTCATAAATTATTTTGAAAACTCCCCAAGTTCGAAAATATTTCCAACTCTACTCTGCTAAATAACATACATGTCAACTCCTACATACCAATGCATACCAGATTAAATATTTTAAAAAAAATCTAGTTATGAACGTCCAACTGTAAGAACTCAGCTGGAAAGACAACATACACTAGTATATACATAACTGATTAATAGAACGCCAGTTTTGAGTCACCATTATTGCGGACAACAAGTATCGCCAAAACGTTTTCATCAATTATTTTGAAAACTCCCGAAGTTCGAAAATATTTCCAACTCTGGCGTTCTATTAATCAGTCATGTATATACTAGTGTATGTCGTTCATAACTAGATTTTTATTAAAATATTTAATCTGGTATGCATTGGTATGTAGGAGTTGACATGTACGTTATTTAGCAGAGTAGAGTTGGAAATATTTTCGAACTTCGGGAGTTTTCAAAAGAATTTATGAAAACGTTTTGGCGATACTTGTTGTCCGCAATAATGGTGACTCAAAACTGGCGTTTCTTCAAACATTTAACCATGATTTAACAGAGCACAAAACCATCACCAGTAATTAACCTTTTCAATAAATCTGGCGTCAGCAGCACAAAGCAGCCCTATGAAGTAGTTTGAGGGTAAAGAGAAATTTTGTTTGCTTAGTTTTAAAGCACAAGAAAGAAAGCTTCGAAAATGGCAAGTTTTACGTAATTCTCTTTAGTGAATGCTAAAAATTATTTCTATGTTTATGATAGTTTGTATAGTCATTGCTATTTTTTCAGTTTTATTTAGTTTAGCTGGTAAACTCGTATATTCATCGAAGTACGACCTTTGCTCACTCACTCAAACAACAATAGGAAATTATTGAAAATTATACTTTCTTGTGACATCTAGAATTATCGAACGTCGATAAATGTACGAGTTTACCAGCTAAACTAAAGTAATACTTAAAAAAGAACAATGACAATACCAGCTATAATAAACTTACTAGAAATAATTCTTAGCATTAACTAAAGAGAATTATGTAAAACTTACCATGTATTTTCGAGGCTTTATTTCTTGTGCTTTAAAATGAAGCAAACAAAATGGCTGTGCGGGGCTTCCCTTTACCCACAAACTACGTCATAGTCTGCTTTGGGCTGTTGACGCCAAATTTATTAAAAGGTCTATTGAACATTCTGTAATCTGTACACCTGTGCCTTCGGAATCCGATACGGGACCCCGAATGGCTTCCGATTGCTAACACACAACGAACTGGTTACACATTCGCCGCACTCCAATAACTCTCTCCTATACACAAGGGTTTCTTTATACACAAGTTAAAAATGGGATTATTGAACTCACGTTGTTGAGGCGTTGTCATTTTTATCACGTTTCCCAACGGTCCATAGCCAGCGGCCGTCTTGGCTTTAACACGAATTTCATATGTAGTGTTTGGCTTTAAACCAGTCAGACTTAACTTGAGTGTGTCACCATCCGGCACTATTTGATTCTGGGAGCATTGTTTCAACATCATTAGAGATAATACTTCTGTAACAAACCATGTAACCAAGGATTTTTTGACCAATTCCAGGTGGTGGCCTCCATGCAGCACTCAATTCCGTTGGACTTTCAGGAGAAACATTGATCAATTCTGGGGGTCGCTCTAAATAAAGAAACAAACTCCATATTAATAAAGCCATCACTTAATGATCTCTACATGTTGTAAATCAAGGTTAAAGCAATGAAAAAGGAGACAGAACACCTTCGTTGCAACAATTAGATAGATAGTTTAATTAATCCAAGTTACATTGCAGTTAAGACTGAATTGCGTAACTTTACAAGTAATAGATTGGTACTATATAATTACATAAAAATTACCTACTATAAAAACGTTAACTTAAACTATGTACAATATGTATATAAACTGCGTAAAACTTCTATATATAAAAATGATATCACTATATTAATTCAGAACTGTTTTACACTTTATCATAAAGCTCACTACTATGGACGATAAAAGAGTTAGCATAACGTTTGGTTTTTGCAGTTGGTACATTAAAAGATCTATGTTTCCTGAGCTTGTATCTAGCATTAGTATTTCGTTGTGGTAATAAAACATGCAATTTGTTCTTCGACCTGCTTACAATTGACCTACAAAGGGCTTCGGTTAACCTTTCATGGTGTTCGTGAATTGATTCTATCATTCTAGGCCAGCGAGCGATAGGGCATCTTCATATCGGCAGTAAGGATAAACACAAGCTAGTGCTCTTCTCTGTATCCTCTCCAGGTCATCTTGTAAGTATTTGGGAAGCGAGTAGTGGAAGACAGGACAGGCGTAATCGATAGCAGAACGAATGCATGCGCAGTAATAAGCGACTATATCTTTTGGTGGGACCTTCGCTCTCTTAAGCTGCACAAGAAAGTACTGCTTGCGAGATGCTTTTTTTACTATCTCCTCGATATGATTGTTCCACGTAAGAGTGCTGTTAATGGTTACGCCAAGCAACTTTACTTTACTCACTGAGTTAATTGTGTCAGGGAAGCAACTTAAGGTGGCTCCCTCTGGTTTGATTACAGCGCGCGAGCCATCGCCAAATTTTATGATATCAGCACGGCTAAACATTTTTTCGAACAATTCCAACAACGCTGTGAAGTTGGAAGAAATTCCACCGAAGGAAACGGGAGAAAAGACACAGAAAAAAGGAAAAATATCAAGAAGACTGCTAACATATTTTCAACCAATTAGAGACGATACTTCTGGAGAGAATCTTTTGTCTTTTGCGCAACTGTTTGCCATACAAATAGCTATAGTAGAGTTTATAACAACTGTAAAATTTATGATGAATTTTGTAGGGCTTCACATCTCTCAATGACAGGTTAAACAAACTGGCGTTATCTTAGAGTAAGCTGCCAATATAAATTAGCTCTGGCAGAGACGACTTCATAATCCATGTCAGTTTTTATAAAAATGCAAAAGGGACTGGTGAATTCCATAATTTATATATGAGTATTTAAATTTAAATCAACTTTCCTCTACAGTTAAATGTTTAAACAATATAAACAAAAATAGACTTAGAATCCATCACAGGGATTATTCACCATTGATTAGGCAGCATTATATCATGCATTTTCAACTTAGTTTCCATATACCTCTACAAATCTTTCCATTTCCAGTATATGCTACATTGCAAGTACATTTATACGTTCCAGGACCAATGTCGGTGCACGTGGCAAACTCGTGGCAATCGTCTTTTTCAGTACCACAAATTGTTATTGCTAATAAACATTGGAAAATTACAAATTACTATAATGTGTCAGTGTTTTTGCAGATAAAGTATTTCCATCATCTTTTCGCAATGGAAATTTCTGTCTCCACGAGCATGAGGAATTTTTATACTTTTGTCAACCTTTTGAAATAATGATTAAATATTCACAAACCTGTACAAGTCTTTCCATCTCCAGTATATCCCTCATTGCAAGTACATTTATATGTTCCAGGACCAGTGTTGGTGCACGTGGCAAACTCGTGACAATCCTCTCTTTCAGTTCCGCATATTCTTATTGCTAACAAACATTGGAAAATTACAAATTACTGCCGTTTCCTTTCTAATGACGAATTGTCATATTTTCATTAAAATTGCGAAATAATTATGAAATATTCACAAACCTGTACACGTCCTCCCATCTCCACTATATCCTTTATTGCAAGTACATTTATATGTTCCAGGACCGGTATCAGTGCACGTGGCAAACTCGTGACAATCGTCGAGGTCACTTGCACAAATCCTTACAGCTAAAGAACATTTTTGGCAATGTTAATCAAAGACAGTCTGTGGCTAACTCGTGGATGCGATGTATAAAATAGATAAATCTATTTTTCTTAAAAGTTTCTAAAGTTGCTGCAGCTTTGTGTACTATCGGTATATAGAGGCTGCTCGAAGCATATAATAAAAATGAAATAATAATAAATCATTCCGTTGCATGTATTAAAAAGAGGTAGATTATCCACACAACCGACATTAAACAATTATTGAATGAGGCTGAGCATGATATCAATAATTATACAAACCGAGGTTAATGTCATCTGCCGAAGCCGAAGGCTGAGAGATTTATGGCCGTTATGGCCGTGCGACAATTTGCGATTTTAGCCTTCGAACACGTGTGGTTATCACGTGGTTCCACCATGTGTGGGGGACTTGTAAAAATGATTTCAAATACATATCAAACAAATCTTAATATATCAAGATCGAAGTGAGATATGGAAGAGTTGTAAAATCCAATCTTTATAATTTATATAGTTCTTTACAGTAAGAGAGTTTATTTCGAACTGAATTTTTCACTACATAAACAATTTAATATACTTATAGATTTGTTAGCAGCAGATAAGATATTGTTTGATAAACGATAGATAATAATGTTGGACATAAAGCTTGTGGTATTCACAGAACACATAAACCTTATTGTGGTATGCGCAGAACATTACTTGTCAATCCAATGTATTTGCGCTTCGCCCACTTATTTATATGGATATCAAGCAGCTCAGTGGTCAGAGTGCAATGACACATTAAACCAGATACATTGGGTTCGATTTGCCGTTGGGGCAGTCAGATGAATTTTTAAATATTATTCTCAATTAACAATTGCTGCATTACCCCGCATTTTGGTTTAATTGACAGCGGGAAAACAACGGCAACGTGTCTACTCATTTTTGTATAAATCTTGTTTCCATATTGTTTCCGTAATACATTCGCCAGTAAAACGTCCAACTGTAAGAACTCAGCTGGAAAGACAACATACACTAGTATATACATAACTGATTATAGAACACCAGTTTTGAGTCACCATTATTGCGGACAACAAGTATCGCCAAAACGTTTTCATAAATTATTTTGAAAACTCCCGAAGTTCGAAAATATTTCCAACTCTGGCGTTCTGTTAATCAGTCATGTATATACTAGTGTATGTTGTCTTTCCAGCTGAGTTCTTACAGTTGGACGTTCATTACTAGATTTTTATTAAAATATTTAATCTGGTATGCATTGGTATGTAGGAGTTGACATGTACGTATTTAGCAGAGTAGTTTTGAGTCACCATTATTGCGGACAACAAGTATCGCCAAAACGTTTTCATAAATTCTTTTGAAAACTGCAGAAGTTCGAAAATATTTACAACTCTACTCTGCTAAATAACGTACAGGTCAACTCCTA
The DNA here is from genome assembly GCA_035772405.1 of Chrysogorgia sp. JL179-B06. Classification (NCBI taxonomy): domain Eukaryota; kingdom Metazoa; phylum Cnidaria; class Anthozoa; order Scleralcyonacea; family Chrysogorgiidae; genus Chrysogorgia; species Chrysogorgia sp. JL179-B06. Next base: position 150,584 of record JAYKKM010000484.1, read on the forward strand.
CATACCAATGCATACCAGATTAAATATTTTAATAAAAATCTAGTTATGAACGAATTTTAAAACTATGATGCGTTTTTATTTTATTACTTCTTAATTACTTACGTGTACAAATCTTCCCATCTCCAGCATATCCTTTATTACAAGAACATTCATAGGTTCCAGGACCAATATCCGTGCACGTGGCAAACTCGTGGCAGTCGTCTTCAGAAGAACCACATATTTTCCTCACTAAATACAAAATATATTCAAGCAATTTAAAAGCCTATTAAAAGTGAAAAAAATGTTGAGAACAGGAAAGGAAACGGCACACGAGATCCACAACCGATTCAAGAAGAGCCAACGCTAGAAAAACAAAACCGTTCCGATAGAGAGACATACGGACAGACAGAAAAGGGACCGGAAAAGGTCAAACAGACAGAAAGAGTATAAAAAATCTAGAAATTAGAACAACCGACAGTAATAATATCGACATCCAAAACCATCAAAACATAAATAAATTTTATTCACCGTCGTTATCTATGATATTAACAGTAGCTGGTTCCCTCAACGTTACTGCTGCAGCGACAGTACTGAGAGAGACAGTAAACGCTTCTGTCTGTTCAACTAGAGGATCATCAACTAAATCAATTTCGATTAATTTTGGTCCAGATTCTCCTGGTTGGAATGTTATACTCTGCGTCTTTACTTCATAATCGTCAACTCCAGCAGATGATGGAATAACGGACACGCTAAAAACAAAAGTTAAAAATGCGCTTTATTTATTTCTTATCCAACAAATAAAGGCAGCATGCAGTTTTTATTCTAGATATAAGGAAACTGTTTAATTTCTTAAACCAGGGATATAATTTGTCTGGAAAAGCTAGTATCCTAAATTTCAGAGGGTTATACCAAGACTACACACAGCATCAAATTCATTACAAATTTACATTGCCATCATCCTTCAATTGTATCATTATTGGGAATTAACCCCAGAATGGAGGCTTCACCGAGGTTCGAAGATAAAAAATCCAGAACCTGCGTTTTCTAATAATTTTCTAGGTTCAACTTACTCAATCGTCACCGGAGAGGTGATTTGGCCTGACGTCAATTCAATTTCAATGGCGGGCTTTTCATTCTCTTTGACGTTATAAATACGCTGTGTAAAATCAATGACCACACCTGAAAACCAGAAGTTTTTGAAATCATTTTCTTATGAAATCATCATATGTAGAGGGACACACATTTTTCAGTGCAAACTTCACATGCCACCCTCATGCAATAAAGATTATTATTATTATTATTATTATTATTATTATTATTATTATTATTATTATTATTATTATTATTATTATTATTATTATTATTATTATTATTATTATTATCAGCTCATGCGGATAAGGTAAAGGAAACTAGAAATATTTCGTGACATTTTCACGCTTAAGATTTTCCTGAGACACATTTCGTTAAAAATGAAAGGAAACACTCTTTTCCGAAAGAAAAAGAAGAAGTATAACGAGGTCGATCCAGTTTTCCTTTCCACATTTCTTAATTGTTTGCCCGCTTTTATTTTTGACATTCTTTTTTTACATAATGGCTATAAAGAAAACATAAACACTGACGATGTAGTTAGATATCAAAAAGTACATACAATAGACAGTCATACCTTCGCATATCTTTCCATCACCGACATAACCATCTTTGCAGGTACACTCGTACTTGCCTGGACCAGTGTCGTTGCACGTTGCAAAGGCGCTGCAATCATCGTTTACGGTACCACATATACGAGAAACTGAAAACAATGCGCACGGTACTGTAAGTAACGATATAAAGCCAGCCAGGTAGTCATGGAATTATCAAGATAGACACACAGACAGATAGGAAAAGCACAAACAGACGTACAAAGACATAAATTTCAATATACTGTTAAAATTATTAAATAGAGGAACTGAGGGATGGAAAACTTCGCTTGAAAGACGACAATGTGTTTTGAAGTTTCGTGTCTAATTCCATAACTTAGATCAGATAAATTTAAAGCTATACTTCAAATAGTCAGACACACAGATATAAAGATACACAGACACACAATGTCACAAACACACAGACATATACACGGAGTATAACAAATCAGGAAATCAGAGCAACCGACTGTGATAGCGTATAACCGAAATGCAAAACCATCAAAAATAATTTGTATTCACCGTCGTTATCTATGATATTAACAGTAGCTGGTTCTTTCAACGTTACTGCTGCAGCGGCAGTACTAAGAGAGACTGTAAACGTTTCTGTCGGTTCAACTAGAGGATCATCAACCAAATCAATTTCGATTGATTTAGGTCCGGTTTCGCCTGGTTGGAATGTTATACTCTGCGTCTTCACTTCAAAATCGTCAAAGCCAGCAGATGATGGAATAACGGATACGCTGAAAATAAACGTTAAAAATGAACTTCGATCGTTTATTGCTTATCCAACAAATAGAGGCAGCAGGCAATTTCTATTAACATATCATATCTATATAAGAAAACTGTTTTATTTTTTAACTCAGGGATATAATTTATGTAGAAAAGCTGATATCCCAAGTTTCATAGGGTTATACCAAGACCACACACAGCATTCAATTCATTACAAATTTATATACCCATCTGCCTTCAATTCTATCATTTAATGGAAATTAACCCCCCCCCCCCCCCCCCCCCCCCCCCCAACGGAGGTAATTTCACCAGGGAAGAAAACATCGAAAACATGTGTTTTATAAAAAAATTCTATCCATGTATTAGTATGGATTTGATTTCCTAGGCTCAACTTACTCAATCGTCACCGGAGTGGTGATCTGGCCTGATGTCAATTGAATTTCAATGGCGGGCTTTTCATTCTCTTTGACGTCATAAATACGCTGTGTAAAATCAATGACCACACCTGAAAAGTTTATAAAATGATTTTGTTTAAAACACATGATGTGAGGAACTCAAATTTTTCAGTGCAAACTTTCACGTACTACCCTTGTACTACCCTCAAGTTTATTATTATTATTATTATTATTATTATCATTATTATTATTATTATTATTGTTATTGTTATTATTGTTATTGTTATTATTATTATTATTATGGCAGTATGACACGTATGAATGCTAGTTACATAAAAAGCAACAGGGAGCAAGTACGTAACCTATGTGCTGTCAAGGGTTAATATAAAACAAATTATTGTAGCAGAATATCTACTAAAACTTAATAAGTCTAAATGTTTAAAAGTCACTAATATTATCTACCAACTAATATCATAAAAATTATCGAAGGATTATCTATCTCATAGTGATGTTTGCCTTCTTATAATCAGGCTATATAAAGTCTTTCATCCGATTTGACTTCCTTTCATGTAATGACTTTAAATGTTCGTGGGATGTTTAGAGTACTGGAGATCACTGATCCCTGCATCCTTAATACTACGTCTCTCTACGAGGCCCAGCATATTTCGCATAGTAGTATCCAAATCTCTGGACCATCCTCCCAGGACATCAATAATCACATTGTGTTGTTCCGCTTGATATCCAGGGTACTGTTGTTTAAGTTCCCATCTCAGGGGGCCGTACTTTAGCGTTTTCTCCTCATCTTTCTTTTCACGGTTGTTAATCCACGAGCAGCTCATCTCTACAGCCATTACTTTCTTACTTTTGTGAGCTACGAACCGAGCATCTACTCTATTCGCTGTCATATGGTTGTACTCTGCATATACCAGCTTCATCATCTTGAAGAAGTTTTTAAGTCTGCGTTGTGTGTTGAGATGTACTTGTTTTGTGCCAGGGTTGAACACCCCGCTAACAAATATGTAAGGATCTCCGCGTCCAACCACACAATCTGCACATGACGTCATCAATCTGGCTTGTCTTCGTTGTATGTGATGTGTACACCTTCGTTGGAGTTAATTGTTCGTAAAGCTCCATCATCCTAGCTATGTTGTGCGAGGGTGCATGTTTCCACTCCTTCAGACATGCCAAGCATCCTGTTTGGTTCAGTTTTTTATCATCCCATCTAGATTTTAGAAATTTCCCTTGCCACTTTTCACCTTGGATTTTATATCGAAGCTGTTCCTCAACTGTTGTCTTCAGTTGTTTCTTAACCTTCTCTCCCGATGCCATTTCCCCTTTGTGGTTACTGGACGTTGGGGTGTGGGTGACTTAAGTTTACGGTGATTCCAATCTCGTTAGCATATTTTAACACATCCTTTACTAACGACTGATGGCCTTGTTCAACTGCTCTTTCTTCAAATTCCCGAACCAACTGTATGAGAGCGCTGGCATTGCAAATTGATTAGAAGCTAAGACACGGTTCTAATCGGATAGTGGGCTTGACTAAATGATCGATAATCTTTGGAGGTAGACTCTCGCTGCGCATTCTAGCACCAACTTCTCCCCTTGAATCAGCCTCTCTGGAACGCCCAAAAACTTGTATTGTGTCTCCTCTTTAAGGTATTCTATTACCGATGATTGATCTAGATTCAGATCCTCAGCCTCTTGCGTTTGAGCCCCTCTCATTATCCCCTCTATTACATTACATTTCTTGGGGTTCCATTGGAGACCAATGACCTCCATCGCAGTTTTTGTTGATTTCAGGACTCTACTCGACTTCGTCTTGGATGCTGCGAAAACTTTAAGATCATCGACGCAGAGTAAACTCGTTATCTTCGAGCTTATCGGCTTGGATATCCTGTATCCTTCGGTGGAACTTGTGGGCACAGCGCATCTCCTCGAGGGAGACACTTGTCAAAGCGAATTGTTCGAGAGGACTCTTTACCGCATTTGGTGTTAACCACGATCTTTTTGTTCCAGCTTGCGCATAGGTAATATATAACTCTGCACTACCATACTGGAAATCTATGCACCTGCATCATCTTTTTTAACCATCCATGGTCTACGGAATCATATGCCTTTTTCACGTCCACCCACGCCATGCTCAAATATCGTTTACCTCTATGACAATCTAATGTGGCCATTCGATCAATTAACAGATTGTCCATTGTTCCATTACAGCCGATCTGTGCACCTCTTTGCTGTCCTTCCATCAATTCATAATCATCTAAGTGCTGATCCATTAGTCTTAAAGTGGTACTACGATCAATTTTTTACCTATCGATATTTTTACGTATTTATAAAGCAGAGCTGCTATATATTACTCGGTCGAAACAGTTTTGCGATTCGACGATGGCAAGTATTATTTTATTTTTGACATTTTTTCTAAATAATGGCTATAAATAACACTGACGATGAAGTTAGATATCAAAAATAAAATACAATAGACAGTCAGTCATACCTTCGCATATCTTTCCATCACCGACATAACCATCTTTGCAGGTACACTCGTACTTGCCTGGATCAGTGTCTTTGCATGTTGCAAAGGCGCTACAATCATCGTTGACGGTACCACATATACGAGCAACTGAAAAAATCCACACAGCACTGTAAGTTACTATGTTATAACTACTTTTCAAAATTTTAGTTACCAGTTCTTATTCCATTCAACTGGAATTTATTTGTATTTCTATGAAAAATCGTAATGGCCATTCAATAATCTTCATTCAACATCATATTTTCCACTTACCCGGACAGAATTTGCTGATGATATTCCCCACTGTATTGACTAAGTCCGTGTAATTGTGAGCAAGAATGGCATTATCTTCAACAATAACCATATCCTTGACCTCGTCAATCGCTTTTTGATTTTTCAGTCCAACACCAATTGCAAATACATCCATAGCCCTCTCAAAGAAAGGCTTCATAGCATCTCCAACGTACGTGAAACCTCTATCTCTTGTCTGTTCACCGTCTGTAATAACCATGATCATCTTTTTAACATCTGGATCATCAACTCGAAATCCTGCTTCCTTAATGGCAACCTCCTTATCGGCAACTGCTAAGCCTCTATGGGTTTTAGTTCGTCCACCAGGAAATGGACCAGGCATCGTTTCTACAATGTCCTGAAATCTTCCAACATTTTGGCTTTCCTTTAATGTAAGTCTCTTTTCACCCTCTTCACTGAATGTAACTATAGCGCCCTGTCCAATCATCTCCCCCTTTTCGTTCCTATCCCCAATTTTCAGTCTCTCGCCGACAATTTTGAGGAATTTTCGCATATGATCATAATCACTTGGTCTGATACTCGATGATCTATCGAGTACGAAAATGATATCTGTCTTTTTCTTGCACTCCTTAGACACTGGTATTACTAAAAGGACGAAAATAAAAACTCAATAACAACGATGTGAAGGAAATTAACAAATCCATCCGTTCAATCCCCCACCCATCGAACTGTCCGTCATTATCAAAATATAATTTAAAGCTAGTATATTAAAAGATAATCACAAATGTATATAGCCTCTCTATGTAATGACCGCCTTCAACTTCCACTGATTAATAGAACGCCAGTTTTGAGTCACCATTATTGCGGACAATAAGTATCGCCAAAACGTTTTCATAAATTATTTTGAAAACTCCCCAAGTTCGAAAATATTTCCAACTCTACTCTGCTAAATAACATACATGTCAACTCCTACATACCAATGCATACCAGATTAAATATTTTAATAAAAATCTAGTTATGAACGTCCAACTGTAAGAACTCAGCTGGAAAGACAACATACACTAGTATATACATAACTGATTAATAGAACGCCAGTTTTGAGTCACCATTATTGCGGACAACAAGTATCGCCAAAACGTTTTCATCAATTATTTTGAAAACTCCCGAAGTTCGAAAATATTTCCAACTCTGGCGTTCTATTAATCAGTCATGTATATACTAGTGTATGTTGTCTTTCCAGCTGAGTTCTTACAGTTGGACGTTCATAACTAGATTTTTATTAAAATATTTAATCTGGTATGCATTGGTATGTAGGAGTTGACATGTACGTTATTTAGCAGAGTAGAGTTGGAAATATTTTCGAACTTCGGGAGTTTTCAAAAGAATTTATGAAAACGTTTTGGCGATACTTGTTGTCCGCAATAATGGTGACTCAAAACTGGCGTTTCTTCAAACATTTAACCATGATTTAACAGAGCACAAAACCATCACCAGTAATTAACCTTTTCAATAAATCTGGCGTCAGCAGCACAAAGCAGCCCTATGAAGTAGTTTGAGGGTAAAGAGAAATTTTGTTTGCTTAGTTTTAAAGCACAAGAAAGAAAGCCTCGAAAATGGCAAGTTTTACGTAATTCTCTTTAGTGAATGCTAAAAATTATTTCTATGTTTATGATAGTTTGTATAGTCATTGCTATTTTTTCAGTTTTATTTAGTTTAGCTGGTAAACTCGTATATTCATCGAAGTACGACCTTTGCTCACTCACTCAAACAACAATAGGAAATTATTGAAAATTATACTTTCTTGTGACATCTAGAATTATCGAACGTCGATAAATGTACGAGTTTACCAGCTAAACTAAAGTAATACTTAAAAAAGAACAATGACAATACCAGCTATAATAAACTTACTAGAAAGAATTCTTAGTATTAACTAAAGAGAATTACGTAAAACTTACCATGTATTTTCGACGCTTTCTTTCTTGTGCTTTAAAGGGGCAGTAAGACGCAAAAATCATTTATCCCAATTTGGGCTAAAGAGAAGTGCATTCGAAATAAGCAAGAATAGCGGTCTTACTTTGTCAATGTCTTATCTTGTTCCAGAGATATTTCAGTTTTTAAACGCTGTAAATGAGATACCTGATGACGTCATCTACTCCACTCAAATTCTAAAAATGAGGAATATCTTTGGAGATAGCGGCTAGATTTTGCTGAAACGTTCCAGATGTATGCTACTAAAAATGGTATTCTGCACTGTGCATAGTTAATGCTTTATACATTTTTCATTTTAGAGATTTCCTTTAGTTTAAATTTTGGAGTAGATGACGTCATAAATTTATTTGCATCTTTCAAAAACGTCAATATCTCTGGAACAACATAAGATATTGACTAAGTAAGAACGCTATTCTTCCTCATTTTTTTAGTACTAATAGATAAAATAAAAATTGGATAGCTGATTTTCGGTCTTACTACCCCTTGAAAATGAAGCAAACACAATGGCAGTGCGGGGCTTCCCTTTGTTGGCGCCAGACTTATTAAAAAGTCTTTTGATCATTCTGTAATCTGTACACCTGTGCCTTCGGAATCCGATACGGGAACGCGATTGGCTTCCGATTGCTAACACCACAACGAACTGGTTACACAATTGCCGCACTCCAATAACTCGCTCTTATTCGATGTTTCGCACATCCACAAGTTAAAAATGGGATTATTGAACTCACGTTGTTGAGGCGTTGTCATTTTTATCACGTTTCCCAACGGTCCATAGCCAGCGGCCGTCTTGGCTTTAACACGAATTTCATATGTAGTGTTTGGCTTTAAACCAGTCAGACTTAACTTGAGTGTGTCACCATCAGGCACTATTTGATTCTGGGAGCATTGTTCAACATCATTAGAGATAATACTTCTGTAACAAACCATGTAACCAAGGATTTTTTGACCAATTCCAGGTGGTGGCCTCCATGCAGCACTCAATTCCGTTGGACTTTCAGGAGAAACATTGATCAATTCTGGGGGTCGCTCTAAATAAAGAAACAAACTCCATATTAATAAAGCCATCACTTAATGATCTCTACATGTTGTAAATCAAGGTTAAAGCAATGAAAAAGGAGACAGAACACCTTCGTGGCAACAATTAGATAGATAGTTTAATTAATCCAAGTTACATTGCAGTTAAGACTGAATTGCGTAACTTTACAAGTAATAGATTGGTACTATATAATTACATAAAAATTACCTACTATAAAAACGTTAACTTAAACTATGTACAATATGTATAAACTGCGTAAAACTTCTATATATATAAATGATATCACTATATTAATTCAGAACTGTTTTACACTTTATCATAAAGCTCACTACTATGGACGATAAGAGAGTTAGCATAACGTTTGGTTTTTGCAGTTGGTACATTAAAAGATCTATGTTTCCTGAGCTTGTATCTAGCATTAGTATTTCGTTGTGGTAATAAAACATGCAATTTGTTCTTCGACCTGCTTACAATTGACCTAAAAAGGGCTTTGGTTAACCTTTCATGGTATTCGTGAATTGATTCTATCATTCTAGGCCAGCGAGCGATAGGGCATCTTCATATCGGCAGTAAGGATAAACACAGGCTAGTGCTCTTCTCTGTATCCTCTCCAGGTCATCTTGTAAGTATTTGGGAAGCGAGTAGTGGAAGACAGGACAGGCGTAATCGATAGCAGAACGAATGCATGCGCAGTAATAAGCGACTATATCTTTTGGTGGGACCTTCGCTCTCTTAAGCTGCACAAGAAAGTACTGCTTGCGAGATGCTTTTTTTACTATCTCCTCGATATGATTGTTCACGTAAGAGTGCTGTTAATGGTTACGCCAAGTAACTTTACTTTACTCACTGAGTTAATTGTGTCAGGGAAGCAACTTAAGGTGGCTCCCTCTGGTTTGATTACAGCGCGCGAGCCATCGCCAAATTTTATGATATCAGCACGGCTAAACATTTTTTCGAACAATTCCAACAACGCTGTGAAGTTGGAAGAAATTCCACCGAAGGAAACGGGAGAAAAGACACAGAAAAAAGGAAAAATATCAAGAAGACTGCTGACATATTTTCAACCAATAAGAGACGATACTTCTGGAGAGAATCTTTTGTCTTTTGCGCAACTGTTTGCCATACAAATAGCTATAGTAGAGTTTATAACTACTGTAAAATTTATGATGAATTTTGTAGGGCTTCACATCTCTCAATGACAGGTTAAACAAACTGGCGTTATCTTAGAGTAAGCTGCCAATATAAATTAGCTCTGGCAGAGACGACTTCATAATCCATGTCAGTTTTTATAAAAATGCAAAAGGGACTGGTGAATTCCATAATTTATATACGAGTATTTAAATTTAAATCAACATTCCTCTACAGTTAAATGTTTAAACAATATAAACAAAAATAGACTTAGAATCCATCACAGGGATTATTCACCATTGATTAGGCAGCATTATATCATGCATTTTCAACTTAGTTTCCATATACCTCTACAAATCTTTCCATTTCCAGTATATGCTACATTGCAAGTACATTTATACGTTCCAGGACCAATGTCGGTGCACGTGGCAAACTCGTGGCAATCGTCTTTTTCAGTACCACAAATTGTTATTGCTAATAAACATTGGAAAATTACAAATTACTATAATGTGTCAGTGTTTTTGCAGATAAAGTATTTCCATCATCTTTTCGCAATGGAAATTTCTGTCTCCACGGGAATGAGGAATTTTTATACTTTTGTCAACCTTTTGAAATAATGATTAAATATTCACAAACCTGTACAAGTCTTTCCATCTCCAGTATATCCCTCATTGCAAGTACATTTATATGTTCCAGGACCAGTGTTGGTGCACGTGGCAAACTCGTGACAATCCTCTCTTTCAGTTCCGCATATTCTTATTGCTAACAAACATTGGAAAATTACAAATTACTGCCGTTTCCTTTCTAATGACGAATTGTCATATTTTCATTAAAATTGCGAAATAATTATGAAATATTCACAAACCTGTACACGTCCTCCCATCTCCACTATATCCTTTATTGCAAGTACATTTATATGTTCCAGGACCGGTATCAGTGCACGTGGCAAACTCGTGACAATCGTCGAGGTCACTTGCACAAATCCTTACAGCTAAAGAACATTTTTGGCAATGTTAATCAAAGACAGCCTGTGGCTAACTCGTGGATGCGATGTATAAAATAGATAAATCTATTTTTCTTAAAAGTTTCTGCAGCTTTGTGTACTATCGGTATATGTAGAGGCTGCTCGAAGCATATAATAAAAATGAAATAATAAAAAATCATTCCGTTGCATGTATTAAAAAGAGGTAGATTATCCACACAACCGACATTAAACAATTATTGAATGAGGCTGAGCATGATATCAATAATTATACAAACCGAGGTTAATGTCATCTGCCGAAGCCGAAGGCTGAGAGATTTATGGCCGTTATGGCCGTGCGACAATTTGCGATTTTAGCCTTCGAACACGTGTGGTTATCACGTGGTTCCACCATGTAACAAAGCGCTGACAAATATGGTGGTGACTATATGCGATTATCGTAGGACTTGTAAAAATGATTTCAAATACATATCAAACAAATCTTAATATATCAAGATCGAAGTGAGATATGGAAGAGTTGTAAAATCCAATCTTTATAATTTATATAGTTCTTTACAGTAAGAGAGTTTATTTCGAACTGAATTTTTCACTACATAAACAATTTAATATACTTATAGATTTGTTAGCAGCAGATAAGATATTGTTTGATAAACGATAGATAATAATGTTTGACATAAAGCTTGTGGTATTCACAGAACACATAAACCTTATTGTGGTATGCGCAGAACATTACTTGTCAATCCAATGTATTTGCGCTTCGCCCACTTATTTATATGGATATCAAGCAGCTCAGTGGTCAGAGTGCAATGACACATTAAACCAGATACATTGGGTTCGATTTGCCGTTGGGGCAGTCAGATGAATTTTTAAATATTATTCTCAATTAACAATTGCTGCATTTCCCCGCATTTTGGTTTAATTGACAGCGGGAAAACAACGGCAACGTGTCTACTCATTTTTGTATAAATCTTGTTTCCATATTGTTTCCGTAATACATTCGCCAGTAAAACGTCCAACTGTAAGAACTCAGCTGGAAAGACAACATACACTAATATATACATAACTGATTATAGAACGCCAGTTTTGAGTCACCATTATTGCGGACAACAAGTATCGCCAAAACGTTTTCATAAATTATTTTGAAAACTCCCGAAGTTCGAAAATATTTCCAACTCTGGCGTTCTGTTAATCAGTCATGTATATACTAGTGTATGTTGTCTTTCCAGCTGAGTTCTTACAGTTGGACGTTCATAACTAGATTTTTATTAAAATATTTAATCTGGTATGCATTGGTATGTAGGAGTTGACATGTACGTATTTAGCAGAGTAGTTTTGAGTCACCATTATTGCGGACAACAAGTATCGCCAAAACGTTTTCATAAATTCTTTTGAAAACTGCAGAAGTTCGAAAATATTTCCAACTCTACTCTGCTAAATAACGTACATGTCAACTCCTACATACCAATGCATACCAGATTAAATATTTTAATAAAAATCTAGTTATGAACGAATTTTAAAACTATGATGCGTTTTTATTTTATTACTTCTTAATTACTTACGTGTACAAATCTTCCCATCTCCAGTATATCCTTTATTACAAGAACATTCATAGGTTCCAGGACCAATATCCGTGCACGTGGCAAACTCGTGGCAGTCGTCTTCAGAAGAACCACATATTTTCCTCACTAAATACAAAATAGATTCAAGCAATTTAAAAGCCTATTAAAAGTGAAAAAAATGAGACTATGTTGAGAACAGGAAAGGAAACGGCACACGAGATCCACAACCGATTCAAGAAGAGCCAACGCTAGAAAAACAAAACCGTTCCGATAGAGAGACATACGGACAGACAGAAAAGGGACCGGAAAAGGTCAAACAGACAGAAAGAGTATAAAAAATCTAGAAATTAGAACAACCGACAGTAATAATGTCGACATCCAAAACCATCAAAACATAAATAATTTTTATTCACCGTCGTTATCTATGATATTAACAGTAGCTGGTTCCCTCAACGTTACTGCTGCAGCGACAGTACTGAGAGAGACAGTAAACGCTTCTGTCGGTTCAACTAGAGGATCATCAACTAAATCAATTTCGATTAATTTTGGTCCAGATTCTCCTGGTTGGAATGTTATACTCTGCGTCTTTACTTCATAATCGTCAACTCCAGCAGATGATGCAATAACGGACACGCTAAAAACAAAAGTTAAAAATGCGCTTTATTTATTTCTTATCCAACAAATAAAGGCAGCATGCAGTTTTTATTCTAGAAATAAGGAAACTGTTTAATTTCTTAAACCAGGGATATAATTTGTCTGGAAAAGCTAGTATCCTAAATTTCAGAGGGTTATACCAAGACTACACACAGCATTAAATTCATTACAAATTTACATTGCCATCATCCTTCAATTGTATCATTATTGGGAATTAACCCCAGAATGGAGGCTTCACCGAGGTTCGAAGATAAAAAATCCAGAACCTGCGTTTTCTAATAATTTTCTAGGTTCAACTTACTCAATCGTCACCGGAGAGGTGATTTGGCCTGACGTCAATTGAATTTCAATGGCGGGCTTTTCATTCTCTTTGACGTTATAAATACGCTGTGTAAAATCAATGACCACACCTGAAAAGTAGAAGTTTATAAAATGATTTTGTTTAAAACACATGATGTGTGGAACTCAAATTTTTCAGTGCAAACTTTCACGTACTACCCTTGTACTACCCTCAAGTTTATTATTATTATTATCATTATTATTATTATTATTATTATTGTTATTGTTATTATTGTTATTGTTATTATTATTATTATTATGGCAGTATGACACGTATGAATGCTAGTTACAAAAAAAGCAACAGGGAGCAAGTACGTAACCTATGTGCTGTCAAGGGTTAATATAAAACAAATTATTGTAGCAGAATATCTACTAAAACTTAATAAGTCTAAATGTTTAAAAGTCACTAATATTATCTACCAACTAATATCATAAAAATTATCGAAGGATTATCTATCTCATAGTGATGTTTGCCTTCTTATAATCAGGCTATATAAAGTCTTTCATCCGATTTGACTTCCTTTCATGTAATGACTTTAAATGTTCGTGGGATGTTTAGAGTACTGGAGATCACTGATCCCTGCATCCTTAATAGTACGTCTCTCTACGAGGCCCAGCATATTTCGCATAGTAGTATCCAAATCTCTGGACCATCCTCCCAGGACATCAATAATCACATTGTGTTGTTCCGCTTGATACCCAGGGTACTGTTGTTTTAAGTTCCCATCTCAGGGGGCCGTACTTCAGCGTTTTCTCCTCATCTTTCTTTTCACGGTTGTTAATCCACGAGCAGCTCATCTCTACAGCCATTACTTTCTTACTTTTGTGAGCTACGAACCGAGCATCTACTCTATTCGCTGTCATATGGTTGTACTCTGCACATACCGGCTTCATCATCTTGAAGAAGTTTTTAAGTCTGCGTTGTGTCTTGAGATGTACTTGTTTTGTGCCAGGGTTGAACACCCCGCTAACAAATGTGTAAGGATCTCCGCGTCCAACCACACAATCTGCACATGACGTCATCAATCTGGCTTGTCTTCGTTGTATGTGATGTGTACACCTTCGTTGGAGTTAATTGTTCGCAAAGCTCCATCATCCTAGCTATGTTGTGCGAGAGTGCATGTTTCCACTCCTTCAGACATGCCAAGCATCCTGTTTGGTTCAGTTTTTTATCATCCCATCTAGATTTTAGAAATTTCCCTTGCCACTTTTCACCTTGGATTTTATATCGAAGCTGTTCCTCAACTGTTGTCTTCAGTTGTTTCTTAACCTTCTCTCCCGATGCCATTTCCCCTTTGTGGTTAATGGACGTTGGGGTGTGGGTGACTTAAGTTTACGGTGATTCCAATCTCGTTAGCATATTTTAACACATCCTTTACTAACGACTGATGGCCTTGTTCAACTGCTCTTTCTTCAAATTCCCGAACCAACTGTATGAGAGCGCTGGCATTGCAAATTGATTAGAAGCTAAGACACGGTTCTAATCGGATAGTGGGCTTGACTAAATGATCGATAATCTTTGGAGGTAGACTCTCGCTGCGCATTCAAGCACCAACTTCTCCCCTTGAATCAGCCTCTCTGGAACGCCCAAAAACTTGTATTGTGTCTCCTCTTTAAGGTATTCTATTACCGATGATTGATCTAGATTCAGATCCTCAGCCTCTTGCGTTTGAGCCCCTCTCATTATCCCCTCTATTACATTACATTTCTTGGGGTTCCATTGGAGACCAATGACCTCCATCGCAGTTTTTGTTGATTTCAGGACTCTACTCGACTTCGTCTTGGATGCTGCGAAAACTTTAAGATCATCGACGCAGAGTAAACTCGTTATCTTCGAGCTTATCGGCTTGGATATCCTGTATCCTTCGGTGGAACTTGTGGGCACAGCGCATCTCCTCGAGGCAGACACTTGTCAAAGCGAATTGTTCGAGAGGACTCTTTACCGCATTTGGTGTTAACCACGATCTTTTTGTTCCAGCTTGCGCATAGGTAATATATAACTCTGCACTACCATACTGGAAATCTATGCACCTGCATCATCTTTTTTAACCATCCATGGTCTACGGAATCATATGCCTTTTTCACGTCCACCCACGCCATGCTCAAATATCGTTTACCTCTATGACAATCTAATGTGGCCATTCGATCAATTAACAGATTGTCCATTGTTCCATTACAGCCGATCTGTGCACCTCTTTGCTGTCCTTCCATCAATTCATAATCATCTAAGTGCTGATCCATTAGTCTTAAAGTGGTACTACGATCAATTTTTTACCTATCGATATTTTTACGTATTTATAAAGCAGAGCTGCTATATATTACTCGGTCGAAACAGTTTTACGATTCGACGATGGCAAGTATTATTTTATTTTTGACATTTTTTCTAAATAATGGCTATAAATAACACTGACGATGAAGTTAGATATCAAAAATAAAATACAATAGACAGTCAGTCATACCTTCGCATATCTTTCCATCACCGACATAACCATCTTTGCAGGTACACTCGTACTTGCCTGGATCAGTGTCTTTGCATGTTGCAAAGGCGCTACAATCATCGTTGACGGTACCACATATACGAGAAACTGAAAAAATCCACACAGCACTGTAAGTTACTATGTTATAACTACTTTTCAAAATTTTAGTTACCAGTTCTTATTCCATTCAACTGGAATTTATTTGTATTTCTATGAAAAATCGTAATGGCCATTCAATAATCTTCATTCAACATCATATTTTCCACTTACCCGGACAGAATTTGCTGATGATATTCCCCACTGTATTGACTAAGTCCGTGTAATTGTGAGCAAGAATGGCATTATCTTCAACAATAACCATATCCTTGACCTCGTCAATCGCTTTTTGATTTTTCAGTCCAACACCAATTGCAAATACATCCATAGCCCTCTCAAAGAAAGGCTTCATAGCATCTCCAACGTACGTGAAACCTCTATCTCTTGTCTGTTCACCGTCTGTAATAACCATGATCATCTTTTTAACATCTGGATCATCAACTCGAAATCCTGCTTCCTTAATGGCAACCTCCTTATCGGCAACTGCTAAGCCTCTATGGGTTTTAGTTCGACCACCAGGAAATGGACCAGGCATCGTTTCTACAATGTCCTGAAATCTTCCAACATTTTGGCTTTCCTTTAATGTAAGTCTCTTTTCACCCTCTTCACTGAATGTAACTATAGCGCCCTGTCCAATCATCTCCCCCTTTTCGTTCCTATCCCCAATTTTCAGTCTCTCGCCGACAATTTTGAGGAATTTTCGCATATGATCATAATCACTTGGTCTGATACTCGATGATCTATCGAGTACGAAAATGATATCTGTCTTTTTCTTGCACTCCTTAGACACTGGTATTACTAAAAGGACGAAAATAAAAACTCAATAACAACGATGTGAAGGAAATTAACAAATCCATCCGTTCAATCCCCCACCCATCGAACTGTCCGTCATTATCAAAATATAATTTAAAGCTAGTATATTAAAAGATAATCACAAATGTATATAGCCTCTCTATGTAATGACCGCCTTCAACTTCCACTGATTAATAGAACGCCAGTTTTGAGTCACCATTATTGCGGACAATAAGTATCGCCAAAACGTTTTCATCAATTATTTTGAAAACTCCCGAAGTTCGAAAATATTTCCAACTCTGGCGTTCTATTAATCAGTCATGTATATACTAGTGTATGTTGTCTTTCCAGCTGAGTTCTTACAGTTGGACGTTCATAACTAGATTTTTATTAAAATATTTAATCTGGTATGCATTGGTATGTAGGAGTTGACATGTACGTTATTTAGCAGAGTAGAGTTGGAAATATTTTCGAACTTCGGGAGTTTTCAAAAGAATTTATGAAAACGTTTTGGCGATACTTGTTGTCCGCAATAATGGTGACTCAAAACTGGCGTTTCTTCAAACATTTAACCATGATTTAACAGAGCACAAAACCATCACCAGTAATTAACCTTTTCAATAAATCTGGCGTCAGCAGCACAAAGCAGCCCTATGAAGTAGTTTGAGGGTAAAGAGAAATTTTGTTTGCTTAGTTTTAAAGCACAAGAAAGAAAGCCTCGAAAATGGCAAGTTTTACGTAATTCTCTTTGGTGAATGCTAAAAATTATTTCTATGTTTATGATAGTTTGTATAGTCATTGCTATTTTTTCAGTTTTACTTTAGTTTAGCTGGTAAACTCGTATATTCATCGAAGTACGACCTTTGCTCACTCACTCAAACAAGAACAGGAAATTATTGAAAATGATACTTTCTTGTGACATCTAGAATTATCGAACGTCGATGAATGTACGAGTTTACCAGCTAAACTAAAGTAATACTTAAAAAAAACAATGACAACACAAACTATAATAAACTTACTAGAAAGAATTCTTAGTATTAACTAAAGAGAATTACGTAAAACTTACCATGTATTTTCGACGCTTTCTTTCTTGTGCTTTAAAGGGGCAGTAAGACGCAAAAATCATTTATCCCAATTTGGGCTAAAGAGAAGTGCATTCGAAATAAGCAAGAATAGCGGTCTTACTTTGTCAATGTCTTATCTTGTTCCAGAGATATTTCAGTTTTTAAACGCTGTAAATGAGATACCTGATGACGTCATCTACTCCACTCAAATTCTAAAAATGAGGAATATCTTTGGAGATAGCGGCTAGATTGTGCTGAAACGTTCCAGATGTATGCTACTAAAAATGGTATTCTGCACTGTGCATAGTTAATGCTTTATACATTTTTCATTTTAGAGATTTCCTTTAGTTTAAATTTTGGAGTAGATGACGTCATAAATTTATTTGCATCTTTCAAAAACGTCAATATCTCTGGAACAACATAAGATATTGACTAAGTAAGAACGCTATTCTTCCTCATTTTTTTAGTACTAATAGATAAAATAAAAATTGGATAGACGATTTTCGGTCTTACTACCCCTTGAAAATGAAGCAAACACAATGGCAGTGCGGGGCTTCCCTTTGTTGGCGCCAGACTTATTAAAAAGTCTTTTGATCATTCTGTAATCTGTACACCTGTGCCTTCGGAATCCGATACGGGAACGCGATTGGCTTCCGATTGCTAACACCACAACGAACTGGTTACACAATTGCCGCACTCCAATAACTCGCTCTTATTCGATGTTTCGCACATCCACAAGTTAAAAATGGGATTATTGAACTCACGTGGTTGAGGTGTTGTCATTTTTATTACGTTTCCCAACGGTCCATAGCCAGCGGCCGTCTTGGCTTTAACACGAATTTCATATGTAGTGTTTGGCTTTAAACCAGTCAGACTTAACTTGAGTGTGTCATCATCAGGCGCTATTTTTAATTTATGAGTTTGTGATGATAATGCCATATTCATTAGACATGAAATAGTTGAGGATTGATGTGCTGAGAATTGATGATGTTATAACTATTGATGTTTTTTTAACCAAAGCACTAGTTGCAAAAAGCATTTGAGACTAAAAATTGTGGCACAGGATAACGATTGTACAATTATTGTACTTTATGTAAATATCCAAAACTCCCAGAGGTCAAGACGAAGTTACGTTCCCTGCATGATTAATTAATTATTGCTGTTATGCCTTGTTCGTGTCCGTCGGGCTACTCGTCAGCACATTTCGATCTTACGGCCTATAATCGCAAGCTCGTAAACTGTCCAAGGATATTTTTAACTGCTATAAAAGTGTCTTATTACATTCGTTGCCAAAATGTTGTCGAGCGTGCATGTTAGTTCGGTGAAACATTCTGCTTCGTTCACTGTGCGCTAGAGTATTTAGTAGGTTGTTCTGTTGACTTCAAACATTTAACCATGATTTAACAGAGCACAAAACCATCACCAGTGATTGACCTTTTCAATAAGTCTGGCGTCAGCACCACAAAGCAGCTCTATGACGTAGGTTTGAGTGTAAAGAGAGATTTTGTTTGCTTAGTTTTAAAGCACAAGAAAGAAAGCCTCGAAAATGGCAAGTTTTACGTTATTCTCTTTAGTGAATGCTAAAAATTATTTCTATGTTTATGATAGTTTGTATAGTCATTGCTATTTTTTCAGTTTTATTTAGTTTAGCTGGTAAACTCGTATATTCATCGAAGTATGACCTTTGCTCACTCACTCAAACAACAATAGGAAATTATTGAAAATTATACTTTCTTGTGACATCTAGAATTATCGAACGTCGATGAATGTACGAGTTTACCAGCTAAACTAAAGTAATACTTAAAAAGAAGAATGACAATACCAGCTATAATAAACTTACTAGAAAGAATTCTTAGCATTAACTAAAGAGAATCATTTAAAACTTACCATGTATTTTCGAGGCTTTATTTCTTGTGCTTTAAAATGAAGCAAACAAAATGGCTGTGCGGGGCTTCCCTTTACCCACAAACTACGTCATAGGTCTGCTTTGGGCTGTTGACGCCAAATTTATTAAAAGGTCTATTGAACATTCTGTAATCTGTACACCTGTGCCTTCGGAATCCGATACGGGACCACGAATGGCTTCGATTGCTAACACCACAACGAATTGGTTACACAATTGCCGCACTCCAATAACTCGCTCTTATTCGATGTTTCGCACATCCACAAGTTAAAAATGGGATTATTGAACTCACGTTGTTGAGGCGTTGTCATTTTTATCACGTTTCCCAACGGTCCATAGCCAGCGGCCGTCTTGGCTTTAACACGAATTTCATATGTAGTGTTTGGCTTTAAACCAGTCAGACTTAACTTGAGTGTGTCACCATCAGGCACTATTTGATTCTGGGAGCATTGTTCAACATCATTAGAGATAATACTTCTGTAACAAACCATGTAACCAAGGATTTTTTGACCAATTCCAGGTGGTGGCCTCCATGCAGCACTCAATTCCGTTGGACTTTCAGGAGAAACATTGATCAATTCTGGGGGTCGCTCTAAATAAAGAAACAAACTCCATATTAATAAAGCCATCACTTAATGATCTCTACATGTTGTAAATCAAGGTTAAAGCAATGAAAAAGGAGACAGAACACCTTCGTGGCAACAATTAGATAGATAGTTTAATTAATCCAAGTTACATTGCAGTTAAGACTGAATTGCGTAACTTTACAAGTAATAGATTGGTACTATATAATTACATAAAAAATTACCTACTATAAAAACGTTAACTTAAACTATGTACAATATGTATATAAACTGCGTAAAACTTCTATATATAAAAATGATATCACTAAATTAATTCAGAACTGTTTTACACTTTATCATAAAGCTCACTACTATGGATGATAAAAGAGTTAGCATAACGTTTGGTTTTTGCAGTTGGTACATTAAAAGATCTATGTTTCCTGAGCTTGTATCTAGCATTAGTATTTCGTTGTGGTAATAAAACATGCAATTTGTTCTTCGACCTGCTTACAATTGACCTAAAAAGGGCTTTGGTTAACCTTTCATGGTGTTCGTGAATTGATTCTATCATTCTAGGCCAGCGAGCGATAGGGCATCTTCATATCGGCAGTAAGGATAAACACAGGCTAGTGCTCTTCTCTGTATCCTCTCCAGGTCATCTTGTAAAGTATTTGGGAAGCGAGTAGTGGAAGACAGGACAGGCGTAATCGATAGCAGAACGAATGCATGCGCAGTAATAAGCGACTATATATTTTGGTGGGACCTTCGCTCTCTTAAGCTGCACAAGAAAGTACTGCTTGCGAGATGCTTTTTTTACTATCTCCTCGATATGATTGTTCCACGTAAGAGTGCTGTTAATGGTTACGCCAAGTAACTTTACTTTACTCACTGAGTTAATTGTGTCAGGGAAGCAACTTAAGGTGGCTCCCTCTGGTTTGATTACAGCGCGCGAGCCATCGCCAAATTTTATGATATCAGCACGGCTAAACATTTTTTCGAACAATTCCAACAACGCTGTGAAGTTGGAAGAAATTCCACCGAAGGAAACGGGAGAAAAGACACAGAAAAAAGGAAAAATATCAAGAAGACTGCTGACATATTTTCAACCAATAAGAGACGATACTTCTGGAGAGAATCTTTTGTCTTTTGCGCAACTGTTTGCCATACAAATAGCTATAGTAGAGTTTATAACTACTGTAAAATTTATGATGAATTTTGTAGGGCTTCACATCTCTCAATGACAGGTTTAAACAAACTGGCGTTATCTTAGAGTAAGCTGCCAATATAAATTAGCTCTGGCAGAGACGACTTCATAATCCATGTCAGTTTTTATAAAAATGCAAAAGGGACTGGTGAATTCCATAATTTATATATGAGTATTTAAATTTAAATCAACATTCCTCTACAGTTAAATGTTTAAACAATATAAACAAAAATAGACTTAGAATCCATCACAGGGATTATTCACCATTGATTAGGCAGCATTATATCATGCATTTTCAACTTAGTTTCCATATACCTCTACAAATCTTTCCATTTCCAGTATATGCTACATTGCAAGTACATTTATACGTTCCAGGACCAATGTCGGTGCACGTGGCAAACTCGTGGCAATCGTCTTTTTCAGTACCACAAATTGTTATTGCTAATAAACATTGGAAAATTACAAATTACTATAATGTGTCAGTGTTTTTGCAGATAAAGTATTTCCATCATCTTTTCGCAATGGAAATTTCTGTCTCCACGGGAATGAGGAATTTTTATACTTTTGTCAACCTTTTGAAATAATGATTAAATATTCACAAACCTGTACAAGTCTTTCCATCTCCAGTATATCCCTCATTGCAAGTACATTTATATGTTCCAGGACCAGTGTTAGTGCACGTGGCAAACTCGTGACAATCCTCTCTTTCAGTTCCGCATATTCTTATTGCTAACAAACATTGGAAAATCACAAATTACTGCTGTTTCCTTTCTAATGACGAATTGTCATATTTGCATTAAAATTGCGAAATAATTATGAAATGTTCACAAACCTGTACACGTCTTCCCATCTCCACTATATCCTTTATTGCAAGTACATTTATATGTCCCAGGACCGGTGTCAGTGCACGTGGCAAACTCGTGACAGTCGTCGAGGTCACTTGCACAAATCCTTACAGCTAAAGAACATTTTTGGCAATGTTAATCAAAGATAGCCTGTGGCTAACTTGTGGATGCGATGATAAATCTATTTTACTTAAAAGTTTCTAAAGTTTCTGTAACTTTGTATACTATGGATATATGTAGAGGCCGCTCGAAGCATATAATAAAAAATGAAGATAATTCCGTTGCATGTATTAAAAAGAGGTAGATTATCCACATAACCGACATTAAACAATTATTGGATGAGGCTGAGCATGATATCAAGAATTATCCAAACGGAGGTCAATGTTATCTGGCGAAGCCGAAGGCTGATAACATTGACTGAGGTCTGAATAATTCTTGATATCATGTGCAAGCCGAATCCAATAATTGTTTTATTATACATGTGGTAACTATTGTCTTCATCGTTGTCGTCACTGTCTTCATCCTAACTGTTGTCTTGGTCGAGAGGCAAATCTACTGGAAGCCATTTTTTGTATTGCTGCCGACCCTCAGGGAGGCAGCACACTAATATTGACTTGAGTCGCTGTGTTTAGTGTCCAGACCTCTTCGCGGAACTATATATGTAAAGCGAACATAGGCTCGGCACAGTGGATGTCCGGAGGATGTCTGTCCTGTTTTATGACGTTTTGTGACGTAGGTTTCAGTTTCGGATATTATTCGTTTGTTCGATTTGAAATATGAACGCCAGATAAGTCGCTCAATTCAGAAATATTACAAACGTGAAGTTCGATTTGGCAAAAGTGTCGCTTGAATGGAAAATTTATAACTTCAAGAGGCTTGCTCGTTTCGAGTAAATGTTGTTCGAATTAGATGTATGACGTTCAAATGGTCATATTGAATTTTGACATTATAAACGCGCCATATGATTACCATATGTTATTTTAATATTAGAAGGCTATAATGGGCTTTATTATATAGATGGGAGTGTTTTACTAAGAAATATGCAGTGACATATTTTCCATATCCTTACTAGTGAAGATATCGATCACGTGATTAAACATTTTCCCACCTTTTGCCACCCAATCTATATAATAAAAAGAAAATTACAACGTGGCTTGAAGATATGAATTTTATCTGCTCGTGGTAAAAACAATATTTTACTCATTCGCTACGCTCATTCGTAAAATATTGTTTTCACAACTCGAAGATAAAATTCATATCTTCGCACCACCGTGTAATATCCTTTATATATGATCGCCTTGATACGTGGTTTAGATTATTATCGAGTGGAACTCGGCAACAAACGACAGCAACCTCAATGTTTTTGACAACGGTGAATTCCGTATGTTATTTTAATAGAATGGTATTCCCGTTCGTTTGTTCGATTTGAAATTATGACCGCACGACCGTCAGATAACTCCTTCAATTCAGCAAATATTACAATCGTGAAGTTCGATTTGGCAAGAGTGTTGCTTGAATTGAAAATTTATAACTTCGCGAGGCTTTCTCTTTCGAGTAAATGTTGTTCGAATTGATGTATGTCGTTCGAAAGGTCACATTGAATTTTGACATTGTAATACCGTAGGTTATTTTCATAATTCAAGGCTATATGATCGCCTTAGCTTGATACGTGGTTCAGATTCTACATTCTATTTATTTGATCCTCTATGCTCTAGAAAATTTCTAGCATCATTCTGTTGGCATGTCTGATCCTGAACACTGCTCCAACCTCGTACCCACTGCTCTTGTGTCAGTCGAGAGGCAGCGTTTCGCTTCTGATAAGAACTCCTAGTTTAGTAATTTTACGCGCTTTGAGGTAGTGGCGTCATCAGCGTCCAATATTTTTTTGGAAACCTCCGTCCAATAATTCAAAATATTCGACGGAAATGACGCTACAGCTGCCGGATATTGAGAATTAACTGGGGTATGTTGACGAATAAGTAACGAGAATGAAGTTTGAATGTATGATGTTTATTATTCAGATATTTATCGTTTATTATCCAGATCATCGCAAGTTCTTTCTCGGAACTCGCTGTTCACTACAAGTGGTTCAGCATTTGATCCCAGTCGTCTTGTCTCAACAAGCTTCTGTAAGCTGCGTTCTCAGGTCTCTCGATTATTGACCTTAGGTGGATGTCGTTTAACTTGTTCATTGGCTCGCAGCGAATTTTGAGCAACTTGAGGATTGTTGTGATACGTATTAATTTTAATGATTATTGATGTTATTAACCAAGGCACTACAGTTTCACAAAAAGTATTTTGTACTAAATATTGTGCCGCACGAACGATTGTACAATTATTATCCTTGGCTATCCCTGTTTTTCCTTGTTCGTGTCCGTCAATGCACAGTGACTTTTTTATCGCGTTTATTTTAAACAAATGTTAATATATCATAAATTCTTTTAAACTCTACTCTGCTAAATAGCGTACATATTAACTCCTACATATACCAATGCTTACCAGAGTAAATATTTTAATAACAATCTAGTTATGAACGAATTTTAACCGCAAACTATGATGCATTTTTATTTTATTACTTCTTAATTACTTACCTGTAC
Organism: Chrysogorgia sp. JL179-B06; assembly: GCA_035772405.1. Lineage (NCBI taxonomy): Eukaryota > Metazoa > Cnidaria > Anthozoa > Scleralcyonacea > Chrysogorgiidae > Chrysogorgia > Chrysogorgia sp. JL179-B06. The sequence goes on from JAYKKM010000484.1 coordinate 175,361, forward strand.
AATTCTTCCCATTTCCAGTATATCCTTTATTACAAGAACATTCATAGGTTCCAGGACCAATATCCGTGCACGTGGCAAACTCGTGGCAGTCGTCTTCAGAAGAACCACATATTTTCCTCACTAAATACAAAATATATTCAAGCAATTTAAAAGCCTATTAAAAGTGAAAAAAATGAGACTATGTTGAGAACAGGAAAGGAAACGGCACACGAGATCCACAACCGATTCAAGAAGAGCCAACGCTAGAAAAACAAAACCGTTCCGATAGAGAGACATACGGACAGACAGAAAAGGGACCGGAAAAGGTCAAACAGACAGAAAGAGTATAAAAAATCTAGAAATTAGAACAACCGACAGTAATAATGTCGACATCCAAAACCATCAAAACATAAATAATTTTTATTCACCGTCGTTATCTATGATATTAACAGTAGCTGGTTCCCTCAACGTTACTGCTGCAGCGACAGTACTGAGAGAGACAGTAAACGCTTCTGTCGGTTCAACTAGAGGATCATCAACTAAATCAATTTCGATTAATTTTGGTCCAGATTCTCCTGGTTGGAATGTTATACTCTGCGTCTTTACTTCATAATCGTCAACTCCAGCAGATGATGGAATAACGGACACGCTAAAAACAAAAATTAAAAATGCGCTTTATTTATTTCTTATCCAACAAATAAAGGCAGCATGCAGTTTTTATTCTAGATATAAGGAAACTGTTTAATTTCTTAAACCAGGGATATAATTTCTCTGGAAAAGCTAGTATCCTAAATTTCAGAGGGAATTATACCAAGACTACACACAGCATTAAATTCATTACAAATTTACATTGCCATCATCCTTCAATTGTATCATTATTGGGAATTAACCCCCAGAATGGAGGCTTCACCGAGGTTCAAAGATAAAAAATCCAGAACCTGCGTTTTCTAATAATTTTCTAGGTTCAACTTACTCAATCGTCACCGGAGAGGTGATTTGGCCGGACGTCAATTGAATTTCAATGGCGGGCTTTTCATTCTCTTTGACGTTATAAATACGCTGTGTAAAATCAATGACCACACCTGAAAAGTAGAAGTTTATAAAATGATTTTGTTTAAAACACATGATGTGAGGAACTCAAATTTTTCAGTGCAAACTTTCACGTACTACCCTCGTACTACCCTCGTACTACCCTCAAGTTTATTATTATTATTATTATTATTATTATTATTATTATTATTATTATTATTATTATTATTGTTATTGTTATTGTTATTATTATTGTTATTGTTATTATTATTATTATTATAGCAGTATGACACGTATGAATGCTAGTTACATAAAAAGCAACAGGGAGCAAGTACGTAACCTATGTGCTGTCAAGGGTTAATATAAAACAAATTATTGTAGCAGAATATCTTAAAACTTAATAAGTCTAAATGTTTAAGAGTCACTAATATTATCTACCAACTAATATCATAAAAATTATCGAAGGATTATCTATCTGATAGTGATGTTTGCCTTCTTATAATCAGGCTATATAAAGTCTTTCATCCGATTTGACTTCCTTTCATGTAATGACTTTAAATGTTCGTGGGATGTTTAGAGTACTGGAGATCACTGATCCCTGCATCCTTAATAGTACGTCTCTCTACGAGGCCCAGCATCTTTCGCATAGTAGTATCCAAATCTCTGGACCATCCTCCCAGGACATCAATAATCACATTGTGTTGTTCCGCTTGATACCCAGGGTACTGTTGTTTAAGTTCCCATCTCAGGGGCCCGTACTTTAGCGTTTTCTCCTCATCTTTCTTTTCACGGTTGTTAATCCACGGGCAGCTCATTTCTACAGCCATTACTTTCTTACTTTTGTGAGCTACGAACCGAGCATCTACTCTATTCGCTGTCACATGGTTGTACTCTGCATATACCGGCTTCATCATCTTGAAGAAGAGGGTTTTTAAGTCTGCGTTGTGTCTTGAGATGTACTTGTTTTGTGCCAGGGTTGAACACCCCGCTAACAAATGTGTAAGGATCTCCGCGTCCAACCACACAATCTGCACATGACGTCATCAATCTGGCTTGTCTTCGTTGTATGTGATGTGTACACCTTCGTTGGAGTTAATTGTTCGTAAAGCTCCATCATCCTAGCTATGTTGTGCGAGGTTGCATGTTTCCACTCCTTCAGACATGCCAAGCATCCTGTTTGGTTCAGTTTTTTATCATCCCATCTAGATTTTAGAAATTTCCCTTGCCACTTTTCACCTTGGATTTTTATATCGAAGCTGTTCCTCAACTGTTGCCTTCAGTTGTTTCTTAACCTTCTCTCCCGATGCCATTTCCCCTTTGTGGTTACTGGACGTGGGGTGTGGGTGACTTAAGTTTACGGTGATTCCAATCTCGTTAGCATATTTTAACACATCCTTTACTAACGACTGATGGCCTTGTTCAACTGCTCTTTCTTCAAATTCCCAAACCAACTGTATGAGAGCGCTGGCATTGCAAATTGATTGGAAGCTAAGACACGTAGGTAGATTCTCGCTGCGCATTCTAGCACCAACTTCTCCCCTTGAATCAGCCTCTCTGGAACGCCCAAAAACTTGTATTGTGTCTCCTCTTTAAGGTATTCTATTACCGATGATTGATCTAGATTCAGATCCTCAGCCTCTTGCGTTTGAGGCCCTCTCATTATCCCCTCTATTACATTACATTTCTTGGGGTTCCATTGGAGACCAATGACCTCCATCGCAGCTTTTGTTGATTTCAGGACTCTACTCGACTTCGTCTTGGATGCTGCGAAAACTTTAAGATCATCGACGTAGAGTAAACTCGTTATCTTCGAGCTTATCGGCTTGGATATCCTGTATCCTTCGAGGGAGACACTTGTTAAAGCGAATTGTTCGAAAGGACTCTTTACCGCATTTGGTGTTAACCACGATCTTTTTTGTTCCAGCTTGCGCATAGGTAATATATAACTCTGCACTACCATACTGGAAATCTATGCACCTGCATCATCTTTTTTAACCATCCATGGTCTACGGAATCATATGCCTTTTTCACGTCCACCCACGCCATGCTCAAATATCGTTTACCTCTATGACAATCTAATATGGCCATTCGATCAATTAACAGATTGTCCATTGTTCCATTACAGCCGATCTGTGCACCTCTTTGCTGTCCTTCCATCAATTCATAATCATCTAAGTGCTGATCCATTAGTCTTAAAGTGGTACTACGATCAAATTTTTACCTATCGATATTTTGATGTATTTATAAAGCAGAGCTGCTAAATATTACTCGGTCGAAAACCGTTTTGCGATTCGACGATGGCACGTATTATTTTATTTTTGACATTTTTTCTAAATAATGGCTATAAATAACACTGACGATGAAGTTAGATATCAAAAAGAAAATACAATAGACAGTCATACCTTCGCATATCTTTCCATCACCGACATAACCATCTTTGCAGGTACACTCGTACTTGCCTGGATCAGTGTCTTTGCATGTTGCAAAGGCGCTACAATCATCGTTGACGGTACCACATATACGAGCAACTGAAAAAATCCACACAGCACTGTAAGTTACTATGTTATAACTACTTTTCAAAATTTTAGTTACCAGTTCTTATTCCGTTCACATGGAATTTATTTGTATTTCTATGAAAAATCGTAATGGCCATTCAATAATCTTCATTCAACATCATATTTTGCACTTACCCGGACAGAATTTGCTGATGATATTCCCCACTGTATTGACTAAGTCCGTGTAATTGTGAGCAAGAATGGCATTATCTTCAACAATAACCATATCCTTGACCTCGTCAATCGCTTTTTGATTTTTCAGTCCAACACCAATTGCAAATACATCCATAGCCCTCTCAAAGAAAGGCTTCATAGCATCTCCAACGTACGTGAAACCTCTATCTCTTGTCTGTTCACCGTCTGTAATAACCATGATCATCTTTTTCACATCTGGATCATCAATTCGAAATCCTGCTTCCTTAATGGCAACCTCCTTATCGGCAACTGCTAAGCCTCTGTGGGTTTTAGTTCGACCACCAGGAAATGGACCAGGCATCGTTTCTACAATGTCCTGAAACCTTCCAACATTTTGGCTTTCCTTTAATGTAAGTCTCTTCTCACCCTCTTCACTGAATGTAACTATAGCGCCCTGTCCAATCATCTCCCCCTTTTCGTTCCTATCCCCAATTTTCAGTCTCTCGCCGACAATTTTGAGGAATTTTCGCATATGATCATAATCACTTGGTCTGATACTCGATGATCTATCGAGTACGAAAATGATATCTGTCTTTTTCTTGCACTCCTTAGACACTGGTATTACTAAAAGGACGAAAATAAAAACTCAATAACAACGATGTGATGGAAATTAACAAATCCATCCGTTCAATCCCCCACCCATCGAACTGTCCGTCATTATCAAAATATCATTTAAAGTTAGTATATTAAAAGATAATCACAAATGTATATAGCCTCTCTATGTAATGACCGCCTTCAACTTCCACTGATTAATAGAACGCCAGTTTTTAGTCACCATTATTGCGGACAACAAGTATCGCCAAAATGTTTTCATAAATTATTTTGAAAACTCCCGAAGTTCGAAAATATTTCCAACTCTGGCGTTTCTATTAATCAGTCATGTATATACTAGTGTATGTTGTCTTTCCAGCTGAGTTCTTACAGTTGGACGTTCATAACTAGATTTTTATTAAAATATTTAATCTGGTATACATTGGTATGTAGGAGTTGACATGTACGTTATTTAGCAGAGTAGAGTTGGAAATATTTTCGAACTTCTGGAGTTTTCAAAATAATTTATGAAAACGTTTTGGCGATGCTTGTTGTCCGCAATAATGGTGAGTCAAAACTACTCTGCCAAATAACGTACATGTCAACTCCTACATACCAATGCATACCAGAATAAATATTTTAATAAAAATCTAGTTATGAACGTCCAATTGTAAGAACTCAGCTGGAAAGACAACATACACTAGTATATACATAACTGATTAATAGAACGCCAGTTTTGAGTCACCATTATTGCGGACAACAAGTATCGCCAAAACGTTTTCATAAATTATTTTGAAAACTCCCGAAGTTCGAAAATATTTCCAACTCTACTATGCTAAATAACGTACATGTCAACTCCTATTTACCAATGCATACCAGATTAAATATTTTTATAAAAATCTTGTTATGAACGTCCAACTGTAAGAACTCAGCTGGAAAGACAACATACACTAGTATATACATGACTGATTAATAGAACGCCAGAGTTGGAAATATTTTCGAACTTCGGGAGTTTTCAAAATAATTGATGAAAACGTTTTGGCGATACTTATTGTCCGCAATAATGGCGACTCAAAACTGGCGTTCTATTAATCAGTTATGTATATACTAGTGTATGTTGTCTTTCCAGCTGAGTTCTTACAATTGGACGTTCATAACTAGATTTTTATTAAAATATTTATTCTGGTATGCATTGGTATGTAGGAGTTGACATGTACGTTATTTAGCAGAGTAGTTTTGAGTCACCATTATTGCGGACAACAAGCATCGCCAAAACGTTTTCATAAATTATTTTGAAAACTCCAGAAGTTCGAAAATATGTCCAACTCTACTCTGCTAAATAACGTACATGTCAACTCCTACATACCAATGCATACCAGATTAAATATTTTAATAAAAATCTAGTTATGAACGAATTTTAAAACTATGATGCGTTTTTATTTTATTACTTCTTAATTACTTACGTGTACAAATCTTCCCATCTCCAGTATATCCTTTATTACAAGAACATTCATAGGTTCCAGGACCAATATCCGTGCACGTGGCAAACTCGTGGCAGTCGTCTTCAGAAGAACCACATATTTTCCTCACTAAATACAAAATATATTCAAGCAATTTTAAAGCCTATTAAAAGTGAAAAAAATGAGACTATGTTGAGAACAGGAAAGGAAACGGCGCACGAGATCCACAACCGATTCAAGAAGAGCCAACGCTAGAAAAACAAAACCGTTCCAACAAGATAGAGAGACATACGGACAGACAGAAAAGGGACCGGAAAAGGTCAAACAGACAGAAAGAGTATAAAAAATCTAGAAATTAGAACAACCGACAGTAATAATGTCGACATCCAAAACCATCAAAACATAAATAATTTTTATTCACCGTCGTTATCTATGATATTAACAGTAGTTGGTTCCCTCAACGTTACTGCTGCAGCGACAGTACTGAGAGAGACAGTAAACGCTTCTGTCGGTTCAACTAGAGGATCATCAACTAAATCAATTTCGATTAATTTTGGTCCAGATTCTCCTGGTTGGAATGTTATACTCTGCGTCTTTACTTCATAATCGTCAACTCCAGCAGATGATGGAATAACGGACACGCTAAAAACAAAAGTTAAAAATGCGCTTTATTTATTTCTTATCCAACAAATAAAGGCAGCATGCAGTTTTTATTCTAGATATAAGGAAACTGTTTAATTTCTTAAACCAGGGATATAATTTGTCTGGAAAAGCTAGTATCCTAAATTTCAGAGGGTTATACCAAGACTATACACAGCATTAAATTCATTACAAATTTACATTGCCATCATCCTTCAATTGTATCATTATCGGGAATTAACCCCAGAATGGAGGCTTCACCGAGGTTCAAAGATAAAAAATCCAGAACCTGCGTTTTCTAATAATTTTCTAGGTTCAACTTACTAAATCGTCACCGGAGAGGTGATTTGGCCTGACGTCAATTGAATTTCAATGGCGGGCTTTTCATTCTCTTTGACGTTATAAATACGCTGTGTAAAATCAATGACCACACCTGAAAACGAGAAGTTTTTGAAATCATTTTCTTATGAAATCATCATATGTAGAGGGACACACATTTTTCAGTGCAAACTTCACGTGCCACCCTCATGCAATAAAGATTATTATTATTATTATTATTATTATTATTATTATTATTATTATTATTATTATTATTATTATTATTATTATTATTATTATTATTATTATTATTATTATTATTATTATTATTATTATGATTATTATTATCAGCTCATGCGGATAAGGTAAAGGAAACTAGAAATATTTCGTGACATTTTCAAGCTTAAGCTTTTCCTGAGACACATTTCGTTAAAAATTAAAGGAAACACTCTTTTCCGAAAGAAAAAGAAGAAGTATAACGAGGTCGATCCAGTTTTCCTTTCCACATTTGTTAATTGTTTGCCCGCTTTTATTTTTGACATTCTTTTTTACATAATGGATATAAAGAAAACATAAACACTGACGATGTAGTTAGATATCAAAAAGTACATACAATAGACAGTCATACCTTCGCATATCTTTCCATCACCGACATAACCATCTTTGCAGGTACACTCGTACTTGCCTGGACCAGTGTCGTTGCACGTTGCAAAGGCGCTGCAATCATCGTTTACGGTACCACATATACGAGAAACTGAAAACAATGCGCACGGTACTGTAAGTAACGATATAAAGCCAGCCAGGTAGCCATGGAATTATCAAGATAGACGAAGAGACACACAGACAGATAGGAAAAGCACAAACAGACGTACAAAGACATAAATTTCAATATACTGTTAAAATTATTATATAGAGGAACTGAGGGATGGAAAACTTCGTTTGAAAGACGACAATGTGTTTTGAAGTTTCGTGTCTAATTCCATAACTTAGATCAGATAAATTTAAAGCTATACTTCAAATAGTCACACACACAGATATAAAGATACACAGACACACAATGTCACAAACACACAGACATATACACGGAGTATAACAAATCAGGAAATCAGAGCAACCGACTGTGATAGCGTATAACCGAAATGCAAAACCATCAAAAATAATTTGTATTCACCGTCGTTATCTATGATATTAACAGTAGCTGGTTCTTTAAACGTTACTGCTGCAGCGGCAGTACTAAGAGAGACTGTAAACGCTTCTGTCGGTTCAACTAGAGGATCATCAACCAAATCAATTTCGATTGATTTAGGTCCGGTTTCGCCTGGTTGGAATGTTATACTCTGCGTTTTCACTTCAAAATCGTCAAAGCCAGCAGATGATGGAATAACGGATACGCTGAAAATAAACGTTAAAAATGAACTTCGATCGTTTATTGCTTATCCAACAAATAGAGGCAGCATGCAATTTCTATTAACATATCATATCTATATAAGAAAACTTTTATTTTTTAATGCAGGGATATAATTTATCTAGAAAAACTGATATCCTCAGTTTCATAGGGTTATACCAAGACCACACACAGCATTCAATTCATTACAAATTTATATACCCATCTGCCTTCAATTCTATCATTTAATGGAAATTAACCCCCACCCCCCAACGGAAGTAATTTCACCAGGGAAGAAAAAATCGAAAACATGTGTTTTATAAAAAATTTCTATGCATGTATTAGTATGGATTTGATTTCCTAGGCTCAACTTACTCAATCGTCACCGGAGTGGTGATCTGGCCAGATGTCAGTTGAATTTCAATGGCAGGCTTTTCATTCTCTTTGACGTCATAAATACGCTGTGTAAAATCAATGACCACACCTGAAAAGTAGAAGTTTATAAAATGATTTTGTTTAAAACACATGATGTGAGGAACTCAAATTTTTCAGTGCAAACTTTCACGTACTACCCTCGTACTACCCTCGTACTACCCTCAAGTTTATTATTATTATTATTATTATTATTATTATTATTATTATTATTATTATTATTATTATTATTGTTATTGTTACTATTATTGTTATTGTTATTATTATTATTATTATTATAGCAGTATGACACGTATGAATGCTAGTTACATAAAAAGCAACAGGGAGCAAGTACGTAACCTATGTGCTGTCAAGGGTTAATATAAAACAAATTATTGTAGCAGAATATCTTAAAACTTAATAAGTCTAAATGTTTAAGAGTCACTAATATTATCTACCAACTAATATCATAAAAATTATCGAAGGATTATCTATCTCATAGTGATGTTTGCCTTCTTATAATCAGGCTATATAAAGTCTTTCATCCGATTTGACTTCCTTTCATGTAATGACTTTAAATGTTCGTGGGATGTTTAGAGTACTGGAGATCACTGATCCCTGCATCCTTAATAGTACGTCTCTCTACGAGGCCCAGCATCTTTCGCATAGTAGTATCCAAATCTCTGGACCATCCTCCCAGGACATCAATAATCACATTGTGTTGTTCCGCTTGATACCCAGGGTACTGTTGTTTAAGTTCCCATCTCAGGGGGCCGTACTTTAGCGTTTTCTCCTCATCTTTCTTTTCACGGTTGTTAATCCACGAGCAGCTCATTTCTACAGCCATTACTTTCTTACTTTTGTGAGCTACGAACCGAGCATCTACTCTATTCGCTGTCACATGGTTGTACTCTGCATATACCGGCTTCATCATCTTGAAGAAGAGGGTTTTTAAGTCTGCGTTGTGTCTTGAGATGTACTTGTTTTGTGCCAGGGTTGAACACCCCGCTAACAAATGTGTAAGGATCTCCGCGTCCAACCACACAATCTGCACATGACGTCATCAATCTGGCTTGTCTTCGTTGTATGTCGTTGGAATTAATTGTTCGTAAAGCTCCATCATCCTAGCTATGTTGTGCGAGGGTGCATGTTTCCACTCCTTCAGACATGCCAAGCATCCTGTTTGGTTCAGTTTTTTATCATCCCATCTAGATTTTAGAAATTTCCCTTGCCACTTTTCACCTTGGATTTTATATCGAAGCTGTTCCTCAACTGTTGTCTTCAGTTGTTTCTTAACCTTCTCTCCCGATGCCATTTCCCCTTTGTGGTTACTGGACGGGGGTGTGGGTAGCATATTTTAACACATCCTTTACTAACGACTGATGGCCTTGTTCAACTGCTCTTTCTTCAAATTCCCGAACCAACTGTATGAGAGCACTGGCATTGCAAATTGATTGGAAGCTAAGACACGGTTCTAATCGGATAGTGGGCTTGAATAAATGATCGATAATCTTTGGAGGTAGACTCTCGCTGCGCATTCTAGCACCAACTTCTCCCCTTGAATCAGCCTCTCTGGAACGCCCAAAAACTTGTATTGTGTCTCCTCTTTAAGGTATTCTATTACCGATGATTGATCTAGATTCAGATCCTCAGCCTCTTGCGTTTGAGCCCCTCTCATTATCCCCTCTATTACATTACATTTCTTGGGATTCCATTGGAGACCAATGACCTCCATCGCAGTTTTTGTTGATTTCAGGACTCTACTCGACTTCGTCTTGGATGCTGCGAAAACTTTAAGATCATCGACGCAGAGTAAACTCGTTATCTTCGAGCTTATCGGCTTGGATATCCTGTATCCTTCGGTGGAACTTGTGGGCACAGCGCATCTCCTCGAGGGAGACACTCGCCATCTTTTTTAACCATCCATGGTCTACGGAATCATATGCCTTTTTCACGTCCACCCACGCCATGCTCAAATATCGTTTACTTCTATGACAATCTAATGTGGCCATTCGATCAATTAACAGATTGTCCATTGTTCCATTACAGCCGATCTGTGCACCTCTTTGCTGTCCTTCCATCAATTCATAATCATCTAAGTGCTGATCCATTAGTGTTAAAGTGGTACTACGATCAAATTTTTACCTATCGATATTTTTACGTATTTATAAAGCAGAGCTGCTAAATATTACTCGGTCGAAACCGTTTGGCGATTCGACGATGGCAAGTATTATTTTATTTTTGACATTTTTTCTAAATAATGGCTATAAATAACACTGACGATGAAGTTAGATATCAAAAAGAAAATACAATAGACAGTCATACCTTCGCATATCTTTCCATCACCGACATAACCATCTTTGCAGGTACACTCGTACTTGCCTGGATCAGTGTCTTTGCATGTTGCAATGGCGCTACAATCATCGTTGACGGTACCACATATACGAGCAACTGAAAAAATCCACACAGCACTGTAAGTTACTATGTTATAACTACTTTTCAAAAATTTAGTTACCAGTTCTTATTCCATTCAACTGGAATTTATTTGTATTTCTATGAAAAATCGTAATGGCCATTCAATAATCTTCATTCAACATCATATTTTCCACTTACCCGGACAGAATTTGCTGATGATATTCCCCACTGTATTGACTAAGTCCGTGTAATTGTGAGCAAGAATGGCATTATCTTCAACAATAACCATATCCTTGACCTCGTCAATCGCTTTTTGATTTTTCAGTCCAACACCAATTGCAAATACATCCATAGCCCTCTCAAAGAAAGGCTTCATAGCATCTCCAACGTACGTGAAACCTCTATCTCTTGTCTGTTCACCGTCTGTAATAACCATGATCATCTTTTTAACATCTGGATCATCAACTCGAAATCCTGCTTCCTTAATGGCAACCTCCTTATCGGCAACTGCTAAGCCTCTATGGGTTTTAGTACGACCACCAACAAATGGACCAGGCATCGTTTCTACAATGTCCTGAAACCTTCCAACATTTTGGCTTTCCTTTAATGTAAGTCTCTTCTCACCCTCTTCACTGAATGTAACTATAGCGCCCTGTCCAATCATCTCCCCCTTTTCGTTCCTATCCCCAATTTTCAGTCTCTCGCCGACAATTTTGAGGAATTTTCGCATATGATCATAATCACTTGGTCTGATACTCGATGATCTATCGAGTACGAAAATGATATCTGTCTTTTTCTTGCACTCCTTAGACACTGGTATTACTAAAAGGACGAAAATAAAAACTCAATAACAACGATGTGAAGGAAATTAACAAATCCATCCGTTCAATCCCCCACCCATCGAACTGTCCGTCATTATCAAAATATAATTTAAAGCTAGTATATTAAAAGATAATCACAAATGTATATAGCCTCTCTATGTAATGACCGCCTTCAACTTCCACTGATTAATAGAACGCCAGTTTTGAGTCACCATTATTGCGGACAATAAGTATCGCCAAAACGTTTTCATAAATTATTTTGAAAACTCCCGAAGTTCGAAAATATTTCCAGCTCTACTCTGCAAAATAACGTACATGTCAACTCCTACATACCAATGCATACCAGATTAAATATTTTAATAACAATCTAGTTATGAACGTCCAACTGTAAGAACTCAGCTGGAAAGACAACATACACTAGTATATACATAACTGATTAATAGAACGCCAGTTTTGAGTCACCATTATTGCGGACAACAAGTATCGCCAAAACGTTTTCATAAATTATTTTGAAAACTCCTGAAGTTCGAAAATATTTCCAACTCTGGCGTTCTATTAATCAGTCATGTATATACTAGTGTATGTTGTCTTTCCAGCTGAGTTCTTACAGTTGGACGTTCATAACTAGATTTTTATTAAAATATTTAATCTGGTATGCATTGGTATGTAGGAGTTGACATGTACGTTATTTAGCAGAGTAGAGTTGGAAATATTTTCGAACTTCGGGAGTTTTCAAAAGAATTTATGAAAACGTTTTGGCGATACTTGTTGTCTGCAATAATGGTGACTCAAAACTGGCGTTTCTTCAAACATTTAACCATGATTTAACAGAGCAAAAAACCATCACCAGTAATTAACCTTTTCAATAAATCTGGCATCAGCAGCACAAAGCAGCCCTATGAAGTAGTTTGAGGGTAAAGTGAAATTTTGTTTGCTTAGTTTTAAGGCACAAGAAAGAAAGCCTCGAAAATGGCAAGTTTTACGTAATTCTCTTTAGTGAATGCTAAAAATGATTTCTATGTTTATGATAGTTTGTATAGTCATTGCTATTTTTTCAGTTTTACTTTAGTTTAGCTGGTAAACTCGTATATTCATCGAAGTACGACCTTTGCTCACTCACTCAAACAACAACAGGAAATTATTGAAAATTATACTTTCTTGTGACATCTAGAATTATCGAACGTCGATGAATGTACGAGTTTACCAGCTAAACTAAAGTAATACTTAAAAAAAACAATGACAACACAAACTATAATAAACATACTAGAAAGAATTCTTAGTATTAACTAAAGAGAATTACGTAAAACTTACCATGTATTTTCGACGATTTCTTTCTTGTGCTTTAAAGGGGCAGTAAGACGCAAAAATCATTTATCCCAATTTGGGCTAAAGAGAACTGCATTCGAAATAAGCAAGAATAGCGGTCTTACTTTGTTATCTTGTTCCAGAGATATTTCAGTTTTTGAACGCTGTAAATGAGATACCTGATGACGTCATCTACTCCACTCAAATTCTAAAAATGAGGAATATCTTTGGAGATAGCGGCTAGATTGTGCTGAAACGTTCCAGATGTATGCTACTAAAAATGGTATTCTGCACTGTGTATAGTTAATGCTTTATACATTTTTCATTTTAGAGATTTCCTTTAGTTTAAATTTTGGAGTAGATGACGTCATAAATTTATTTGCATCTTTCAAGAACGTCAATGTCTCTGGAACAACATAAGATATTGACTAAGTAAGAACGCTATTCTTCCTCATTTTTTTAGTACTAATAGATAAAATAAAAATTGGATAGACGATTTTCGGTCTAACTACCCCTTGAAAATGAAGCAAACACAATGGCAGTGCGGGGCTTCCCTTTGTTGGCGCCAGACTTATTAAAAAGTCTTTTGATCATTCTGTAATCTGTACACCTGTGCCTTCGGAATCCGATACGGGAACGCGATTGACTTCCGATTGCTAACACCACAACGAACTGGTTACACAATTGCCGCACTCCAATAACTCGCTCTTATTCGATGTTTCGCACATCCACAAGTTAAAAATGGGATTATTGAACTCACGTGGTTGAGGCGTTGTCATTATTATTACGTTTCCCAACGGTCCATAGCCAGCGGCCGTCTTGGCTTTAACACGAATTTCATATGTAGTGTTTGGCTTTAAACCAGTCAGACTTAACTTGAGTGTGTCACCATCAGGCACTATTTGATTCTGGGAGCATTGTTCAACATCATTAGAGATAATACTTCTGTAACAAACCATGTAACCAAGGATTTTTTGACCAATTCCAGGTGGTGGCCTCCATGCAGCACTCAATTCCGTTGGACTTTCAGGAGAAACATTGATCAATTCTGGGGTCGCTCTAAATAAAGAAACAAACTCCATATTAATAAAGCCATCACTTAATGATCTCTACATGTTGTAAATCAAGGTTAAAGCAATGAAAAAGGAGACAGAACACCTTCGTGGCAACAATTAGATAGATAGTTTAATTAATCCAAGTTACATTGCAGTTAAGACTGAATTGCGTAACTTTACAAGTAATAGATTGGTACTATATAATTACATAAAAATTACCTACTATAAAAACGTTAACTTAAACTATGTACAATATGTATATAAACTGCGTAAAACTTCTATATATAAAAATGATATCACTAAATTAATTCAGAACTGTTTTACACTTTATCATAAAGCTCACTACTATGGATGATAAAAGAGTTAGCATAACGTTTGGTTTTTGCAGTTGGTACATTAAAAGATCTATGTTTCCTGAGCTTGTATCTAGCATTAGTATTTCGTTGTGGTAATAAAACATGCAATTTGTTCTTCGACCTGCTTACAATTGACCTAAAAAGGGCTTTGGTTAACCTTTCATGGTGTTCGTGAATTGATTCTATCATTCTAGGCCAGCGAGCGATAGGGCATCTTCATATCGGCAGTAAGGATAAACACAGGCTAGTGCTCTTCTCTGTATCCTCTCCAGGTCATCTTGTAAGTATTTGGGAAGCGAGTAGTGGAAGACAGGACAGGCGTAATCGATAGCAGAACGAATGCATGCGCAGTAATAAGCGACTATATATTTTGGTGGGACCTTCGCTCTCTTAAGCTGCACAAGAAAGTACTGCTTGCGAGATGCTTTTTTTACTATCTCCTCGATATGATTGTTCCACGTAAGAGTGCTGTTAATGGTTACGCCAAGTAACTTTACTTTACTCACTGAGTTAATTGTGTCAGGGAAGCAACTTAAGGTGGCTCCCTCTGGTTTGATTACAGCGCGCGAGCCATCGCCAAATTTTATGATATCAGCACGGCTAAACATTTTTTCGAACAATTCCAACAACGCTGTGAAGTTGGAAGAAATTCCACCGAAGGAAACGGGAGAAAAGACACAGAAAAAAGGAAAAATATCAAGAAGACTGCTGACATATTTTCAACCAATAAGAGACGATACTTCTGGAGAGAATCTTTTGTCTTTTGCGCAACTGTTTGCCATACAAATAGCTATAGTAGAGTTTATAACTACTGTAAAATTTATGATGAATTTTGTAGGGCTTCACATCTCTCAATGACAGGTTAAACAAACTGGCGTTATCTTAGAGTAAGCTGCCAATATAAATTAGCTCTGGCAGAGACGACTTCATAATCCATGTCAGTTTTTATAAAAATGCAAAAGGGACTGGTGAATTCCATAATTTATATATGAGTATTTAAATTTAAATCAACATTCCTCTACAGTTAAATGTTTAAACAATATAAACAAAAATAGACTTAGAATCCATCACAGGGATTATTCACCATTGATTAGGCAGCATTATATCATGCATTTTCAACTTAGTTTCCATATACCTCTACAAATCTTTCCATTTCCAGTATATGCTACATTGCAAGTACATTTATACGTTCCAGGACCAATGTCGGTGCACGTGGCAAACTCGTGGCAATCGTCTTTTTCAGTACCACAAATTGTTATTGCTAATAAACATTGGAAAATTACAAATTACTATAATGTGTCAGTGTTTTTGCAGATAAAGTATTTCCATCATCTTTTCGCAATGGAAATTTCTGTCTCCACGGGAATGAGGAATTTTTATACTTTTGTCAACCTTTTGAAATAATGATTAAATATTCACAAACCTGTACAAGTCTTTCCATCTCCAGTATATCCCTCATTGCAAGTACATTTATATGTTCCAGGACCAGTGTTAGTGCACGTGGCAAACTCGTGACAATCCTCTCTTTCAGTTCCGCATATTCTTATTGCTAACAAACATTGGAAAATCACAAATTACTGCTGTTTCCTTTCTAATGACGAATTGTCATATTTGCATTAAAATTGCGAAATAATTATGAAATGTTCACAAACCTGTACACGTCTTCCCATCTCCACTATATCCTTTATTGCAAGTACATTTATATGTCCCAGGACCGGTGTCAGTGCACGTGGCAAACTCGTGACAGTCGTCGAGGTCACTTGCACAAATCCTTACAGCTAAAGAACATTTTTGGCAATGTTAATCAAAGATAGCCTGTGGCTAACTTGTGGATGCGATGATAAATCTATTTTACTTAAAAGTTTCTAAAGTTTCTGTAACTTTGTATACTATGGATATATGTAGAGGCCGCTCGAAGCATATAATAAAAAATGAAGATAATTCCGTTGCATGTATTAAAAAGAGGTAGATTATCCACATAACCGACATTAAACAATTATTGGATGAGGCTGAGCATGATATCAAGAATTATCCAAACGGAGGTCAATGTTATCTGGCGAAGCCGAAGGCTGATAACATTGACTGAGGTCTGAATAATTCTTGATATCATGTGCAAGCCGAATCCAATAATTGTTTTATTATACATGTGGTAACTATTGTCTTCATCGTTGTCGTCACTGTCTTCATCCTAACTGTTGTCTTGGTCGAGAGGCAAATCTACTGGAAGCCATTTTTTGTATTGCTGCCGACCCTCAGGGAGGCAGCACACTAATATTGACTTGAGTCGCTGTGTTTAGTGTCCAGACCTCTTCGCGGAACTATATATGTAAAGCGAACATAGGCTCGGCACAGTGGATGTCCGGAGGATGTCTGTCCTGTTTTATGACGTTTTGTGACGTAGGTTTCAGTTTCGGATATTATTCGTTTGTTCGATTTGAAATATGAACGCCAGATAAGTCGCTCAATTCAGAAATATTACAAACGTGAAGTTCGATTTGGCAAAAGTGTCGCTTGAATGGAAAATTTATAACTTCAAGAGGCTTGCTCGTTTCGAGTAAATGTTGTTCGAATTAGATGTATGACGTTCAAATGGTCATATTGAATTTTGACATTATAAACGCGCCATATGATTACCATATGTTATTTTAATATTAGAAGGCTATAATGGGCTTTATTATATAGATGGGAGTGTTTTACTAAGAAATATGCAGTGACATATTTTCCATATCCTTACTAGTGAAGATATCGATCACGTGATTAAACATTTTCCCACCTTTTGCCACCCAATCTATATAATAAAAAGAAAATTACAACGTGGCTTGAAGATATGAATTTTATCTGCTCGTGGTAAAAACAATATTTTACTCATTCGCTACGCTCATTCGTAAAATATTGTTTTCACAACTCGAAGATAAAATTCATATCTTCGCACCACCGTGTAATATCCTTTATATATGATCGCCTTGATACGTGGTTTAGATTATTATCGAGTGGAACTCGGCAACAAACGACAGCAACCTCAATGTTTTTGACAACGGTGAATTCCGTATGTTATTTTAATAGAATGGTATTCCCGTTCGTTTGTTCGATTTGAAATTATGACCGCACGACCGTCAGATAACTCCTTCAATTCAGCAAATATTACAATCGTGAAGTTCGATTTGGCAAGAGTGTTGCTTGAATTGAAAATTTATAACTTCGCGAGGCTTTCTCTTTCGAGTAAATGTTGTTCGAATTGATGTATGTCGTTCGAAAGGTCACATTGAATTTTGACATTGTAATACCGTAGGTTATTTTCATAATTCAAGGCTATATGATCGCCTTAGCTTGATACGTGGTTCAGATTCTACATTCTATTTATTTGATCCTCTATGCTCTAGAAAATTTCTAGCATCATTCTGTTGGCATGTCTGATCCTGAACACTGCTCCAACCTCGTACCCACTGCTCTTGTGTCAGTCGAGAGGCAGCGTTTCGCTTCTGATAAGAACTCCTAGTTTAGTAATTTTACGCGCTTTGAGGTAGTGGCGTCATCAGCGTCCAATATTTTTTTGGAAACCTCCGTCCAATAATTCAAAATATTCGACGGAAATGACGCTACAGCTGCCGGATATTGAGAATTAACTGGGGTATGTTGACGAATAAGTAACGAGAATGAAGTTTGAATGTATGATGTTTATTATTCAGATATTTATCGTTTATTATCCAGATCATCGCAAGTTCTTTCTCGGAACTCGCTGTTCACTACAAGTGGTTCAGCATTTGATCCCAGTCGTCTTGTCTCAACAAGCTTCTGTAAGCTGCGTTCTCAGGTCTCTCGATTATTGACCTTAGGTGGATGTCGTTTAACTTGTTCATTGGCTCGCAGCGAATTTTGAGCAACTTGAGGATTGTTGTGATACGTATTAATTTTAATGATTATTGATGTTATTAACCAAGGCACTACAGTTTCACAAAAAGTATTTTGTACTAAATATTGTGCCGCACGAACGATTGTACAATTATTATCCTTGGCTATCCCTGTTTTTCCTTGTTCGTGTCCGTCAATGCACAGTGACTTTTTTATCGCGTTTATTTTAAACAAATGTTAATATATCATAAATTATTTTAAACTCTACTCTGCTAAATAGCGTACATATTAACTCCTACATATACCAATGCTTACCAGAGTAAATATTTTAATAACAATCTAGTTATGAACGAATTTTAACCGCAAACTATGATGCATTTTTATTTTATTACTTCTTAATTACTTACCTGTACAATTCTTCCCATTTCCAGTATATCCTTTATTACAAGAACATTCATAGGTTCCAGGACCAATATCCGTGCACGTGGCAAACTCGTGGCAGTCGTCTTCAGAAGAACCACATATTTTCCTCACTAAATACAAAATATATTCAAGCAATTTAAAAGCCTATTAAAAGTGAAAAAAATGAGACTATGTTGAGAACAGGAAAGGAAACGGCACACGAGATCCACAACCGATTCAAGAAGAGCCAACGCTAGAAAAACAAAACCGTTCCGATAGAGAGACATACGGACAGACAGAAAAGGGACCGGAAAAGGTCAAACAGACAGAAAGAGTATAAAAAATCTAGAAATTAGAACAACCGACAGTAATAATGTCGACATCCAAAACCATCAAAACATAAATAATTTTTATTCACCGTCGTTATCTATGATATTAACAGTAGCTGGTTCCCTCAACGTTACTGCTGCAGCGACAGTACTGAGAGAGACAGTAAACGCTTCTGTCGGTTCAACTAGAGGATCATCAACTAAATCAATTTCGATTAATTTTGGTCCAGATTCTCCTGGTTGGAATGTTATACTCTGCGTCTTTACTTCATAATCGTCAACTCCAGCAGATGATGGAATAACGGACACGCTAAAAACAAAAATTAAAAATGCGCTTTATTTATTTCTTATCCAACAAATAAAGGCAGCATGCAGTTTTTATTCTAGATATAAGGAAACTGTTTAATTTCTTAAACCAGGGATATAATTTCTCTGGAAAAGCTAGTATCCTAAATTTCAGAGGGAATTATACCAAGACTACACACAGCATTAAATTCATTACAAATTTACATTGCCATCATCCTTCAATTGTATCATTATTGGGAATTAACCCCCAGAATGGAGGCTTCACCGAGGTTCAAAGATAAAAAATCCAGAACCTGCGTTTTCTAATAATTTTCTAGGTTCAACTTACTCAATCGTCACCGGAGAGGTGATTTGGCCGGACGTCAATTGAATTTCAATGGCGGGCTTTTCATTCTCTTTGACGTTATAAATACGCTGTGTAAAATCAATGACCACACCTGAAAAGTAGAAGTTTATAAAATGATTTTGTTTAAAACACATGATGTGAGGAACTCAAATTTTTCAGTGCAAACTTTCACGTACTACCCTCGTACTACCCTCGTACTACCCTCAAGTTTATTATTATTATTATTATTATTATTATATTATTATTATTATTATTATTATTATTATTATTGTTATTGTTATTGTTATTATTATTGTTATTGTTATTATTATTATTATTATAGCAGTATGACACGTATGAATGCTAGTTACATAAAAAGCAACAGGGAGCAAGTACGTAACCTATGTGCTGTCAAGGGTTAATATAAAACAAATTATTGTAGCAGAATATCTTAAAACTTAATAAGTCTAAATGTTTAAGAGTCACTAATATTATCTACCAACTAATATCATAAAAATTATCGAAGGATTATCTATCTGATAGTGATGTTTGCCTTCTTATAATCAGGCTATATAAAGTCTTTCATCCGATTTGACTTCCTTTCATGTAATGACTTTAAATGTTCGTGGGATGTTTAGAGTACTGGAGATCACTGATCCCTGCATCCTTAATAGTACGTCTCTCTACGAGGCCCAGCATCTTTCGCATAGTAGTATCCAAATCTCTGGACCATCCTCCCAGGACATCAATAATCACATTGTGTTGTTCCGCTTGATACCCAGGGTACTGTTGTTTAAGTTCCCATCTCAGGGGCCCGTACTTTAGCGTTTTCTCCTCATCTTTCTTTTCACGGTTGTTAATCCACGGGCAGCTCATTTCTACAGCCATTACTTTCTTACTTTTGTGAGCTACGAACCGAGCATCTACTCTATTCGCTGTCACATGGTTGTACTCTGCATATACCGGCTTCATCATCTTGAAGAAGAGGGTTTTTAAGTCTGCGTTGTGTCTTGAGATGTACTTGTTTTGTGCCAGGGTTGAACACCCCGCTAACAAATGTGTAAGGATCTCCGCGTCCAACCACACAATCTGCACATGACGTCATCAATCTGGCTTGTCTTCGTTGTATGTGATGTGTACACCTTCGTTGGAGTTAATTGTTCGTAAAGCTCCATCATCCTAGCTATGTTGTGCGAGGTTGCATGTTTCCACTCCTTCAGACATGCCAAGCATCCTGTTTGGTTCAGTTTTTTATCATCCCATCTAGATTTTAGAAATTTCCCTTGCCACTTTTCACCTTGGATTTTATATCGAAGCTGTTCCTCAACTGTTGCCTTCAGTTGTTTCTTAACCTTCTCTCCCGATGCCATTTCCCCTTTGTGGTTACTGGACGTGGGGTGTGGGTGACTTAAGTTTACGGTGATTCCAATCTCGTTAGCATATTTTAACACATCCTTTACTAACGACTGATGGCCTTGTTCAACTGCTCTTTCTTCAAATTCCCAAACCAACTGTATGAGAGCGCTGGCATTGCAAATTGATTGGAAGCTAAGACACGTAGGTAGATTCTCGCTGCGCATTCTAGCACCAACTTCTCCCCTTGAATCAGCCTCTCTGGAACGCCCAAAAACTTGTATTGTGTCTCCTCTTTAAGGTATTCTATTACCGATGATTGATCTAGATTCAGATCCTCAGCCTCTTGCGTTTGAGGCCCTCTCATTATCCCCTCTATTACATTACATTTCTTGGGGTTCCATTGGAGACCAATGACCTCCATCGCAGCTTTTGTTGATTTCAGGACTCTACTCGACTTCGTCTTGGATGCTGCGAAAACTTTAAGATCATCGACGTAGAGTAAACTCGTTATCTTCGAGCTTATCGGCTTGGATATCCTGTATCCTTCGAGGGAGACACTTGTTAAAGCGAATTGTTCGAAAGGACTCTTTACCGCATTTGGTGTTAACCACGATCTTTTTTGTTCCAGCTTGCGCATAGGTAATATATAACTCTGCACTACCATACTGGAAATCTATGCACCTGCATCATCTTTTTTAACCATCCATGGTCTACGGAATCATATGCCTTTTTCACGTCCACCCACGCCATGCTCAAATATCGTTTACCTCTATGACAATCTAATATGGCCATTCGATCAATTAACAGATTGTCCATTGTTCCATTACAGCCGATCTGTGCACCTCTTTGCTGTCCTTCCATCAATTCATAATCATCTAAGTGCTGATCCATTAGTCTTAAAGTGGTACTACGATCAAATTTTTACCTATCGATATTTTGATGTATTTATAAAGCAGAGCTGCTAAATATTACTCGGTCGAAACCGTTTTGCGATTCGACGATGGCACGTATTATTTTATTTTTGACATTTTTTCTAAATAATGGCTATAAATAACACTGACGATGAAGTTAGATATCAAAAAGAAAATACAATAGACAGTCATACCTTCGCATATCTTTCCATCACCGACATAACCATCTTTGCAGGTACACTCGTACTTGCCTGGATCAGTGTCTTTGCATGTTGCAAAGGCGCTACAATCATCGTTGACGGTACCACATATACGAGCAACTGAAAAAATCCACACAGCACTGTAAGTTACTATGTTATAACTACTTTTCAAAATTTTAGTTACCAGTTCTTATTCCGTTCACATGGAATTTATTTGTATTTCTATGAAAAATCGTAATGGCCATTCAATAATCTTCATTCAACATCATATTTTGCACTTACCCGGACAGAATTTGCTGATGATATTCCCCACTGTATTGACTAAGTCCGTGTAATTGTGAGCAAGAATGGCATTATCTTCAACAATAACCATATCCTTGACCTCGTCAATCGCTTTTTGATTTTTCAGTCCAACACCAATTGCAAATACATCCATAGCCCTCTCAAAGAAAGGCTTCATAGCATCTCCAACGTACGTGAAACCTCTATCTCTTGTCTGTTCACCGTCTGTAATAACCATGATCATCTTTTTCACATCTGGATCATCAATTCGAAATCCTGCTTCCTTAATGGCAACCTCCTTATCGGCAACTGCTAAGCCTCTGTGGGTTTTAGTTCGACCACCAGGAAATGGACCAGGCATCGTTTCTACAATGTCCTGAAAACCTTCCAACATTTTGGCTTTCCTTTAATGTAAGTCTCTTCTCACCCTCTTCACTGAATGTAACTATAGCGCCCTGTCCAATCATCTCCCCCTTTTCGTTCCTATCCCCAATTTTCAGTCTCTCGCCGACAATTTTGAGGAATTTTCGCATATGATCATAATCACTTGGTCTGATACTCGATGATCTATCGAGTACGAAAATGATATCTGTCTTTTTCTTGCACTCCTTAGACACTGGTATTACTAAAAGGACGAAAATAAAAACTCAATAACAACGATGTGATGGAAATTAACAAATCCATCCGTTCAATCCCCCACCCATCGAACTGTCCGTCATTATCAAAATATCATTTAAAGTTAGTATATTAAAAGATAATCACAAATGTATATAGCCTCTCTATGTAATGACCGCCTTCAACTTCCACTGATTAATAGAACGCCAGTTTTTAGTCACCATTATTGCGGACAACAAGTATCGCCAAAATGTTTTCATAAATTATTTTGAAAACTCCCGAAGTTCGAAAATATTTCCAACTCTGGCGTTCTATTAATCAGTCATGTATATACTAGTGTATGTTGTCTTTCCAGCTGAGTTCTTACAGTTGGACGTTCATAACTAGATTTTTATTAAAATATTTAATCTGGTATACATTGGTATGTAGGAGTTGACATGTACGTTATTTAGCAGAGTAGAGTTGGAAATATTTTCGAACTTCTGGAGTTTTCAAAATAATTTATGAAAACGTTTTGGCGATGCTTGTTGTCCGCAATAATGGTGAGTCAAAACTACTCTGCCAAATAACGTACATGTCAACTCCTACATACCAATGCATACCAGAATAAATATTTTAATAAAAATCTAGTTATGAACGTCCAATTGTAAGAACTCAGCTGGAAAGACAACATACACTAGTATATACATAACTGATTAATAGAACGCCAGTTTTGAGTCACCATTATTGCGGACAACAAGTATCGCCAAAACGTTTTCATAAATTATTTTGAAAACTCCCGAAGTTCGAAAATATTTCCAACTCTACTATGCTAAATAACGTACATGTCAACTCCTATTTACCAATGCATACCAGATTAAATATTTTTATAAAAATCTTGTTATGAACGTCCAACTGTAAGAACTCAGCTGGAAAGACAACATACACTAGTATATACATGACTGATTAATAGAACGCCAGAGTTGGAAATATTTTCGAACTTCGGGAGTTTTCAAAATAATTGATGAAAACGTTTTGGCGATACTTATTGTCCGCAATAATGGCGACTCAAAAACTGGCGTTCTATTAATCAGTTATGTATATACTAGTGTATGTTGTCTTTCCAGCTGAGTTCTTACAATTGGACGTTCATAACTAGATTTTTATTAAAATATTTATTCTGGTATGCATTGGTATGTAGGAGTTGACATGTACGTTATTTAGCAGAGTAGTTTTGAGTCACCATTATTGCGGACAACAAGCATCGCCAAAACGTTTTCATAAATTATTTTGAAAACTCCAGAAGTTCGAAAATATGTCCAACTCTACTCTGCTAAATAACGTACATGTCAACTCCTACATACCAATGCATACCAGATTAAATATTTTAATAAAAATCTAGTTATGAACGAATTTTAAAACTATGATGCGTTTTTATTTTATTACTTCTTAATTACTTACGTGTACAAATCTTCCCATCTCCAGTATATCCTTTATTACAAGAACATTCATAGGTTCCAGGACCAATATCCGTGCACGTGGCAAACTCGTGGCAGTCGTCTTCAGAAGAACCACATATTTTCCTCACTAAATACAAAATATATTCAAGCAATTTTAAAGCCTATTAAAAGTGAAAAAAATGAGACTATGTTGAGAACAGGAAAGGAAACGGCGCACGAGATCCACAACCGATTCAAGAAGAGCCAACGCTAGAAAAACAAAACCGTTCCAACAAGATAGAGAGACATACGGACAGACAGAAAAAGGGACCGGAAAAGGTCAAACAGACAGAAAGAGTATAAAAAATCTAGAAATTAGAACAACCGACAGTAATAATGTCGACATCCAAAACCATCAAAACATAAATAATTTTTATTCACCGTCGTTATCTATGATATTAACAGTAGTTGGTTCCCTCAACGTTACTGCTGCAGCGACAGTACTGAGAGAGACAGTAAACGCTTCTGTCGGTTCAACTAGAGGATCATCAACTAAATCAATTTCGATTAATTTTGGTCCAGATTCTCCTGGTTGGAATGTTATACTCTGCGTCTTTACTTCATAATCGTCAACTCCAGCAGATGATGGAATAACGGACACGCTAAAAACAAAAGTTAAAAATGCGCTTTATTTATTTCTTATCCAACAAATAAAGGCAGCATGCAGTTTTTATTCTAGATATAAGGAAACTGTTTAATTTCTTAAACCAGGGATATAATTTGTCTGGAAAAGCTAGTATCCTAAATTTCAGAGGGTTATACCAAGACTATACACAGCATTAAATTCATTACAAATTTACATTGCCATCATCCTTCAATTGTATCATTATCGGGAATTAACCCCAGAATGGAGGCTTCACCGAGGTTCAAAGATAAAAAATCCAGAACCTGCGTTTTCTAATAATTTTCTAGGTTCAACTTACTAAATCGTCACCGGAGAGGTGATTTGGCCTGACGTCAATTGAATTTCAATGGCGGGCTTTTCATTCTCTTTGACGTTATAAATACGCTGTGTAAAATCAATGACCACACCTGAAAACGAGAAGTTTTTGAAATCATTTTCTTATGAAATCATCATATGTAGAGGGACACACATTTTTCAGTGCAAACTTCACGTGCCACCCTCATGCAATAAAGATTATTATTATTATTATTATTATTATTATTATTATTATTATTATTATTATTATTATTATTATTATTATTATTATTATTATTATTATTATTATTATTATTATTATTATTATTATGATTATTATTATCAGCTCATGCGGATAAGGTAAAGGAAACTAGAAATATTTCGTGACATTTTCAAGCTTAAGCTTTTCCTGAGACACATTTCGTTAAAAATTAAAGGAAACACTCTTTTCCGAAAGAAAAAGAAGAAGTATAACGAGGTCGATCCAGTTTTCCTTTCCACATTTGTTAATTGTTTGCCCGCTTTTATTTTTGACATTCTTTTTTACATAATGGATATAAAGAAAACATAAACACTGACGATGTAGTTAGATATCAAAAAGTACATACAATAGACAGTCATACCTTCGCATATCTTTCCATCACCGACATAACCATCTTTGCAGGTACACTCGTACTTGCCTGGACCAGTGTCGTTGCACGTTGCAAAGGCGCTGCAATCATCGTTTACGGTACCACATATACGAGAAACTGAAAACAATGCGCACGGTACTGTAAGTAACGATATAAAGCCAGCCAGGTAGCCATGGAATTATCAAGATAGACGAAGAGACACACAGACAGATAGGAAAAGCACAAACAGACGTACAAAGACATAAATTTCAATATACTGTTAAAATTATTATATAGAGGAACTGAGGGATGGAAAACTTCGTTTGAAAGACGACAATGTGTTTTGAAGTTTCGTGTCTAATTCCATAACTTAGATCAGATAAATTTAAAGCTATACTTCAAATAGTCACACACACAGATATAAAGATACACAGACACACAATGTCACAAACACACAGACATATACACGGAGTATAACAAATCAGGAAATCAGAGCAACCGACTGTGATAGCGTATAACCGAAATGCAAAACCATCAAAAATAATTTGTATTCACCGTCGTTATCTATGATATTAACAGTAGCTGGTTCTTTAAACGTTACTGCTGCAGCGGCAGTACTAAGAGAGACTGTAAACGCTTCTGTCGGTTCAACTAGAGGATCATCAACCAAATCAATTTCGATTGATTTAGGTCCGGTTTCGCCTGGTTGGAATGTTATACTCTGCGTTTTCACTTCAAAATCGTCAAAGCCAGCAGATGATGGAATAACGGATACGCTGAAAATAAACGTTAAAAATGAACTTCGATCGTTTATTGCTTATCCAACAAATAGAGGCAGCATGCAATTTCTATTAACATATCATATCTATATAAGAAAACTTTTATTTTTTAATGCAGGGATATAATTTATCTAGAAAAACTGATATCCTCAGTTTCATAGGGTTATACCAAGACCACACACAGCATTCAATTCATTACAAATTTATATACCCATCTGCCTTCAATTCTATCATTTAATGGAAATTAACCCCCACCCCCCAACGGAAGTAATTTCACCAGGGAAGAAAAAATCGAAAACATGTGTTTTATAAAAAATTTCTATGCATGTATTAGTATGGATTTGATTTCCTAGGCTCAACTTACTCAATCGTCACCGGAGTGGTGATCTGGCCAGATGTCAGTTGAATTTCAATGGCAGGCTTTTCATTCTCTTTGACGTCATAAATACGCTGTGTAAAATCAATGACCACACCTGAAAAGTAGAAGTTTATAAAATGATTTTGTTTAAAACACATGATGTGAGGAACTCAAATTTTTCAGTGCAAACTTTCACGTACTACCCTCGTACTACCCTCGTACTACCCTCAAGTTTATTATTATTATTATTATTATTATTATTATTATTATTATTATTATTATTATTATTATTATTGTTATTGTTACTATTATTGTTATTGTTATTATTATTATTATTATTATAGCAGTATGACACGTATGAATGCTAGTTACATAAAAAGCAACAGGGAGCAAGTACGTAACCTATGTGCTGTCAAGGGTTAATATAAAACAAATTATTGTAGCAGAATATCTTAAAACTTAATAAGTCTAAATGTTTAAGAGTCACTAATATTATCTACCAACTAATATCATAAAAATTATCGAAGGATTATCTATCTCATAGTGATGTTTGCCTTCTTATAATCAGGCTATATAAAGTCTTTCATCCGATTTGACTTCCTTTCATGTAATGACTTTAAATGTTCGTGGGATGTTTAGAGTACTGGAGATCACTGATCCCTGCATCCTTAATAGTACGTCTCTCTACGAGGCCCAGCATCTTTCGCATAGTAGTATCCAAATCTCTGGACCATCCTCCCAGGACATCAATAATCACATTGTGTTGTTCCGCTTGATACCCAGGGTACTGTTGTTTAAGTTCCCATCTCAGGGGGCCGTACTTTAGCGTTTTCTCCTCATCTTTCTTTTCACGGTTGTTAATCCACGAGCAGCTCATTTCTACAGCCATTACTTTCTTACTTTTGTGAGCTACGAACCGAGCATCTACTCTATTCGCTGTCACATGGTTGTACTCTGCATATACCGGCTTCATCATCTTGAAGAAGAGGGTTTTTAAGTCTGCGTTGTGTCTTGAGATGTACTTGTTTTGTGCCAGGGTTGAACACCCCGCTAACAAATGTGTAAGGATCTCCGCGTCCAACCACACAATCTGCACATGACGTCATCAATCTGGCTTGTCTTCGTTGTATGTCGTTGGAATTAATTGTTCGTAAAGCTCCATCATCCTAGCTATGTTGTGCGAGGGTGCATGTTTCCACTCCTTCAGACATGCCAAGCATCCTGTTTGGTTCAGTTTTTTATCATCCCATCTAGATTTTAGAAATTTCCCTTGCCACTTTTCACCTTGGATTTTATATCGAAGCTGTTCCTCAACTGTTGTCTTCAGTTGTTTCTTAACCTTCTCTCCCGATGCCATTTCCCCTTTGTGGTTACTGGACGGGGGTGTGGGTAGCATATTTTAACACATCCTTTACTAACGACTGATGGCCTTGTTCAACTGCTCTTTCTTCAAATTCCCGAACCAACTGTATGAGAGCACTGGCATTGCAAATTGATTGGAAGCTAAGACACGGTTCTAATCGGATAGTGGGCTTGAATAAATGATCGATAATCTTTGGAGGTAGACTCTCGCTGCGCATTCTAGCACCAACTTCTCCCCTTGAATCAGCCTCTCTGGAACGCCCAAAAACTTGTATTGTGTCTCCTCTTTAAGGTATTCTATTACCGATGATTGATCTAGATTCAGATCCTCAGCCTCTTGCGTTTGAGCCCCTCTCATTATCCCCTCTATTACATTACATTTCTTGGGATTCCATTGGAGACCAATGACCTCCATCGCAGTTTTTGTTGATTTCAGGACTCTACTCGACTTCGTCTTGGATGCTGCGAAAACTTTAAGATCATCGACGCAGAGTAAACTCGTTATCTTCGAGCTTATCGGCTTGGATATCCTGTATCCTTCGGTGGAACTTGTGGGCACAGCGCATCTCCTCGAGGGAGACACTCGCCATCTTTTTTAACCATCCATGGTCTACGGAATCATATGCCTTTTTCACGTCCACCCACGCCATGCTCAAATATCGTTTACTTCTATGACAATCTAATGTGGCCATTCGATCAATTAACAGATTGTCCATTGTTCCATTACAGCCGATCTGTGCACCTCTTTGCTGTCCTTCCATCAATTCATAATCATCTAAGTGCTGATCCATTAGTGTTAAAGTGGTACTACGATCAAATTTTTACCTATCGATATTTTTACGTATTTATAAAGCAGAGCTGCTAAATATTACTCGGTCGAAACCGTTTGGCGATTCGACGATGGCAAGTATTATTTTATTTTTGACATTTTTTCTAAATAATGGCTATAAATAACACTGACGATGAAGTTAGATATCAAAAAGAAAATACAATAGACAGTCATACCTTCGCATATCTTTCCATCACCGACATAACCATCTTTGCAGGTACACTCGTACTTGCCTGGATCAGTGTCTTTGCATGTTGCAATGGCGCTACAATCATCGTTGACGGTACCACATATACGAGCAACTGAAAAAATCCACACAGCACTGTAAGTTACTATGTTATAACTACTTTTCAAAAATTTAGTTACCAGTTCTTATTCCATTCAACTGGAATTTATTTGTATTTCTATGAAAAATCGTAATGGCCATTCAATAATCTTCATTCAACATCATATTTTCCACTTACCCGGACAGAATTTGCTGATGATATTCCCCACTGTATTGACTAAGTCCGTGTAATTGTGAGCAAGAATGGCATTATCTTCAACAATAACCATATCCTTGACCTCGTCAATCGCTTTTTGATTTTTCAGTCCAACACCAATTGCAAATACATCCATAGCCCTCTCAAAGAAAGGCTTCATAGCATCTCCAACGTACGTGAAACCTCTATCTCTTGTCTGTTCACCGTCTGTAATAACCATGATCATCTTTTTAACATCTGGATCATCAACTCGAAATCCTGCTTCCTTAATGGCAACCTCCTTATCGGCAACTGCTAAGCCTCTATGGGTTTTAGTACGACCACCAACAAATGGACCAGGCATCGTTTCTACAATGTCCTGAAACCTTCCAACATTTTGGCTTTCCTTTAATGTAAGTCTCTTCTCACCCTCTTCACTGAATGTAACTATAGCGCCCTGTCCAATCATCTCCCCCTTTTCGTTCCTATCCCCAATTTTCAGTCTCTCGCCGACAATTTTGAGGAATTTTCGCATATGATCATAATCACTTGGTCTGATACTCGATGATCTATCGAGTACGAAAATGATATCTGTCTTTTTCTTGCACTCCTTAGACACTGGTATTACTAAAAGGACGAAAATAAAAACTCAATAACAACGATGTGAAGGAAATTAACAAATCCATCCGTTCAATCCCCCACCCATCGAACTGTCCGTCATTATCAAAATATAATTTAAAGCTAGTATATTAAAAGATAATCACAAATGTATATAGCCTCTCTATGTAATGACCGCCTTCAACTTCCACTGATTAATAGAACGCCAGTTTTGAGTCACCATTATTGCGGACAATAAGTATCGCCAAAACGTTTTCATAAATTATTTTGAAAACTCCCGAAGTTCGAAAATATTTCCAGCTCTACTCTGCAAAATAACGTACATGTCAACTCCTACATACCAATGCATACCAGATTAAATATTTTAATAACAATCTAGTTATGAACGTCCAACTGTAAGAACTCAGCTGGAAAGACAACATACACTAGTATATACATAACTGATTAATAGAACGCCAGTTTTGAGTCACCATTATTGCGGACAACAAGTATCGCCAAAACGTTTTCATAAATTATTTTGAAAACTCCTGAAGTTCGAAAATATTTCCAACTCTGGCGTTCTATTAATCAGTCATGTATATACTAGTGTATGTTGTCTTTCCAGCTGAGTTCTTACAGTTGGACGTTCATAACTAGATTTTTATTAAAATATTTAATCTGGTATGCATTGGTATGTAGGAGTTGACATGTACGTTATTTAGCAGAGTAGAGTTGGAAATATTTTCGAACTTCGGGAGTTTTCAAAAGAATTTATGAAAACGTTTTGGCGATACTTGTTGTCTGCAATAATGGTGACTCAAAACTGGCGTTTCTTCAAACATTTAACCATGATTTAACAGAGCAAAAAACCATCACCAGTAATTAACCTTTTCAATAAATCTGGCATCAGCAGCACAAAGCAGCCCTATGAAGTAGTTTGAGGGTAAAGTGAAATTTTGTTTGCTTAGTTTTAAGGCACAAGAAAGAAAGCCTCGAAAATGGCAAGTTTTACGTAATTCTCTTTAGTGAATGCTAAAAATGATTTCTATGTTTATGATAGTTTGTATAGTCATTGCTATTTTTTCAGTTTTACTTTAGTTTAGCTGGTAAACTCGTATATTCATCGAAGTACGACCTTTGCTCACTCACTCAAACAACAACAGGAAATTATTGAAAATTATACTTTCTTGTGACATCTAGAATTATCGAACGTCGATGAATGTACGAGTTTACCAGCTAAACTAAAGTAATACTTAAAAAAAACAATGACAACACAAACTATAATAAACATACTAGAAAGAATTCTTAGTATTAACTAAAGAGAATTACGTAAAACTTACCATGTATTTTCGACGATTTCTTTCTTGTGCTTTAAAGGGGCAGTAAGACGCAAAAATCATTTATCCCAATTTGGGCTAAAGAGAACTGCATTCGAAATAAGCAAGAATAGCGGTCTTACTTTGTTATCTTGTTCCAGAGATATTTCAGTTTTTGAACGCTGTAAATGAGATACCTGATGACGTCATCTACTCCACTCAAATTCTAAAAATGAGGAATATCTTTGGAGATAGCGGCTAGATTGTGCTGAAACGTTCCAGATGTATGCTACTAAAAATGGTATTCTGCACTGTGTATAGTTAATGCTTTATACATTTTTCATTTTAGAGATTTCCTTTAGTTTAAATTTTGGAGTAGATGACGTCATAAATTTATTTGCATCTTTCAAGAACGTCAATGTCTCTGGAACAACATAAGATATTGACTAAGTAAGAACGCTATTCTTCCTCATTTTTTTAGTACTAATAGATAAAATAAAAATTGGATAGACGATTTTCGGTCTAACTACCCCTTGAAAATGAAGCAAACACAATGGCAGTGCGGGGCTTCCCTTTGTTGGCGCCAGACTTATTAAAAAGTCTTTTGATCATTCTGTAATCTGTACACCTGTGCCTTCGGAATCCGATACGGGAACGCGATTGACTTCCGATTGCTAACACCACAACGAACTGGTTACACAATTGCCGCACTCCAATAACTCGCTCTTATTCGATGTTTCGCACATCCACAAGTTAAAAATGGGATTATTGAACTCACGTGGTTGAGGCGTTGTCATTATTATTACGTTTCCCAACGGTCCATAGCCAGCGGCCGTCTTGGCTTTAACACGAATTTCATATGTAGTGTTTGGCTTTAAACCAGTCAGACTTAACTTGAGTGTGTCACCATCAGGCACTATTTGATTCTGGGAGCATTGTTCAACATCATTAGAGATAATACTTCTGTAACAAACCATGTAACCAAGGATTTTTTGACCAATTCCAGGTGGTGGCCTCCATGCAGCACTCAATTCCGTTGGACTTTCAGGAGAAACATTGATCAATTCTGGGGGTCGCTCTAAATAAAGAAACAAACTCCATATTAATAAAGCCATCACTTAATGATCTCTACATGTTGTAAATCAAGGTTAAAGCAATGAAAAAGATGGCGTCTGTTTGTTTCGATATTGTTTCAGCCCATAACTTTTTAAATTGAAGCCCTAAAAAGGTGTAGGATATATCGAAAAAAGCACTTGGTATGAACTTTAATATAATACCTGTATATACAAGCAGTGTATTGTATAAAGACATTTTTAATGATAATGCCATATTCATTAGACATGAAATAGTTGAGGATTGATGTGCTGAGAATTGATGATGTTATAACTATTGATGTTTTTTAACCAAAGCACTAGTTGCAAAAAGCATTTGCGACTAAAAATTGTGGCACAGGATAACGATTGTACAATTATTGTACTTTATGTAAATATCCAAAACTCCCAGAGGTCAAGACGAAGTTACGTTCCCTGCATGATTAATTAATTATTGCTGTTATGCCTTGTTCGTGTCCGTCGGGCTACTCGTCAGCACCTTTCGATCTTACGGCCTATAATCTCATAAACTCGTAAACTGTCCAAGGATATTTTCAACTGCTATAAAAGTGTCTTATTACATTCGTTGCCAAAATGTTGTCGAGCGTGCATGTTAGTTCGGTGAAACATTCTGCTTCGTTCACTGTGCGCTAGAGTATTTAGTAGGTTGTTCTGTTGACTCAAACATTTAACCATGATTTAACAGAGCACAAAACCATCACCAGTAATTGACCTTTTCAATAAGTCTGGCGTCAGCACCACAAAGCAGCCCTATGACGTAGTTTTGAGGGTAAAGAGAGATTTTGTTTGCTTAGTTTTAAAGCACAAGAAAGAAAGCCTCGAAAATGGCAAGTTTTACGTAATTCTCTTTAGTGAATGCTAAAAATTATTTCTATGTTTATGATAGTTTGTATAGTCATTGCTATTTTTTCAGTTTTATTTAGTTTAGCTGGTAAACTCGTATATTCATCGAAGTACGACCTTTGCTCACTCACTCAAACAACAATAGGAAATTATTGAAAATTATACTTTCTTGTGACATCTAGAATTATCGAACGTCGATAAATGTACGAGTTTACCAGCTAAACTAAAGTAATACTTAAAAAAGAACAATGACAATACCAGCTATAATAAACTTACTAGAAAGAATTCTTAGCATTAACTAAAGAGAATTATGCAAAACGTACCATGTATTTTCGAGGCTTTATTTCTTGTGCTTTAAAATGAAGCAAACAAAATGGCTGTGCGGGGTTTCCTTTACCCACAAACTACGTCATAGGTCTGCTTTGGGCTGTTGACGCCAAATTTATTAAAAGGTCTATTGAACATTCTGTAATCTGTACACCTGTGCCTTCGGAATCCGATACGGGACCCCGAATGGCTTCCAATTGCTAACACACAACGAACTGGTTACACATTCGCCGCACTCCAATAACTCTCTCCTATACACAAGGGTTTCTTTATACACAAGTTAAAAATGGGATTATTGAACTCACGTTGTTGAGGCGTTGTCATTTTTATCACGTTTCCCAACGGTCCATAGCCAGCGGCCGTCTTGGCTTTAACACGAATTTCATATGTAGTGTTTGGCTTTAAACCAGTCAGACTTAACTTGAGTGTGTCACCATCAGGCACTATTTGATTCTGGGAGCATTGTTCAACATCATTAGAGATAATACTTCTGTAACAAACCATGTAACCAAGGATTTTTTGACCAATTCCAGGTGGTGGCCTCCATGCAGCACTCAATTCCGTTGGACTTTCAGGAGAAACATTGATCAATTCTGGGGGTCGCTCTAAATAAAGAAAACAAACTCCATATTAATAAAGCCATCACTTAATGATCTCTACATGTTGTAAATAAAGGTTAAAGCAATGAAAAAGGAGACAGAACACCTTCGTGGCAACAATTAGATAGATAGTTTAATTAATCCAAGTTACATTGCAGTTAAGACTGAATTGCGTAACTTTACAAGTAATAGATTGGTACTATATAATTACATAAAAATTACCTACTATAAAAACGTTAACTTAAACTATGTACAATATGTATAAACTGCGTAAAACTTCTATATATATAAATGATATCACTATATTAATTCAGAACTGTTTTACACTTTATCATAAAGCTCACTACTATGGATGATAAAAGAGTTAGCATAACGTTTGGTTTTTGCAGTTGGTACATTAAAAGATGTATGTTTCCTGAGCTTGTATCTAGCATTAGTATTTCGTTGTGGTAATAAAACATGCAATTTGTTCTTCGACCTGCTTACAATTGACCTAAAAAGGGCTTTGGTTAACCTTTCATGGTGTTCGTGAATTGATTCTATCATTCTAGGCCAGCGAGCGATACGGCATCTTCATATCGGCAGTAAGGATAAACACAGGCTAGTGCTCTTCTCTGTATCCTCTCCAGGTCATCTTGTAAGTATTTGGGAAGCGAGTAGTGGAAGACAGGACAGGCGTAATCGATAGCAGAACGAATGCATGCGCAGTAATAAGCGACTATATATTTTGGTGGGACCTTCGCTCTCTTAAGCTGCACAAGAAAGTACTGCTTGCGAGATGCTTTTTTTACTATCTCCTCGATATGATTGTTCCACGTAAGAGTGCTGTTAATGGTTACGCCAAGTAACTTTACTTTACTCACTGAGTTAGTTGTGTCAGGGAAGCAACTTAAGGTGGCTCCCTCTGGTTTGATTACAGCGCGCGAGCCATCGCCAAATTTTATGATATCAGCACGGGTAAATATTTTTTCGAACAATTCCAACAACGCTGTGAAGTTGGAAGAAATTCCACCGAAGGAAACGGGAGAAAAGACACAGAAAAAAGGAAAAATATCAAGAAGACTGCTAACATATTTTCAACCAATAAGAGACGATACTTCTGGAGAGAATCTTTTGTCTTTTGCTTGTGCGCAACTGTTTGCCATACAAATAGCTATAGTAGAGTTTATAACTACTGTAAAATTTATGATGAATTTTGTAGGGCTTCACATCTCTCAATGATAGGTTAAACAAACTGGCGTTATCTTAGAGTAAGCTGCCAATATAAATTAGCTCTGGCAGAGACGACTTCATGATCCATGTCAGTTTTTATTAAATGCAAAAGGGACTGGTGAATTCCATAATTTATATATGAGTATTTAAATTTAAATCAACATTCCTCTACAGTTAAATGTTTTAAACAATATAAACAAAAATAGATTTAGAATCCATCACAGGGATTATTCACCATTGATTAGGCAGAATTATATCATGCATTTTCAACTTAGTTTCCATATACCTCTACAAATCTTTCCATTTCCAGTAGATGCTACATTGCAAGTACATTTATACGTTCCAGGACCAATGTCGGTGCACGTGGCAAACTCGTGGCAATCGTCTTTTTCAGTACCACAAATTGTTATTGCTAATAAACATTGGAAAATTACAAATTACTATAATGTGTCAGTGTTTTTGCAGATAAAGTATTTCCATCATCTTTTCGCAATGGAAATTGCTGTCTCCACGGGAATGAGGAATTTTCATACTTTTGTCAACCTTTCGAAACAATGATTAAATATTCACAAACCTGTACAAGTCTTTCCATCTCCAGTATATCCCTCATTGCAAGTACATTTATATGTTCCAGGACCGGTGTCAGTGCACGTGGCAAACTCGTGACACTCGTCGAGGTCACTTGCACAAATCCTTACAGCTAAAGAACATTTTTGGCAATGTTAATCAAAGACAGCCTGTGGCTAACTCGTGGATGCGATGATAAATCTAGTTTTCTTAAAAGTTTCTAAAGTTGCTGCAGCTTTGTATACTATCGGTATATGTAGAGGCTGCTCGAAGCATATAATAAAAATGAAATATTGCATGTATTAAAAAGAGGTAGATTATCCACACAACCGACATTAAACAATTATTGAATGAGGCTGAGCATGATATCAATAATTATACAAACCGAGGTTAATGTTATCTGCCGAAGCCGAAGGCTGAGAGATTTATGGCCGTTATGGCCGTGCGACAATTTGCGATTTTAGCCTTCGAACACGTGTGGTTATCACGTGGTTCCTGCACCATGTAACAAAGCGCTGACAAATATGGTGGTGACTATATGCGATTATCGTGGGGGACTTGTAAAAATGATTTCAAATACATATCAAACAAATCTTAATATATCAAGATCGAAGTGAGATATGGAAGAGTTGTAAAATCCAATCTTTATAATTTATATAGTTCTTTACAGTAAAAGAGTTTATTTCGAACTGAATTTTTCATTGCATAAACACTTTAATATACTTATAGATTTGTTAGCAGCAGATAAGATATTGTTTGATAAACGATAGATAATGTTGGACATAAGGCTTGTGGTATTCACAGAACACATAAACCTGTGGTATGCGCAGAATATTACTTGTCAATCCAATGTATTTGCGCTTCGCCTACTTCTTTATATGGATATCAAGCAGCTCAGTGGTCAGAGTGCAATGACACATTAAACCAGATACATTGGGTTCGATTTGTCGTTGGGGCAGTCAGATGAATTTTTAAATATTATTCTCAATTAACAATTGCTGCATTTCCCCGCATTTTGGTTTAATTGACAGCGGGAAAACAACGGCAACGTGTCTACTCATTTTTGTATAAATCTTGTTTCTATATTGTTTCCGTAATACATTCGCCAGTAAAACGTCCAACTGTAAGAACTCAGCTGGAAAGACAACATACACTAGTATATACATAACTGATTATAGAACGCCAGTTTTGAGTCACCATTATTGCGGACAACAAGTATCGCCAAAACGTTTTCATAAATTATTTTGAAAACTTCCGAAGTTCGAAAATATTTCCAACTCTGGCGTTCTGTTAATCAGTCATGTATATACTAGTGTATGTTGTCTTTCCAGCTGAGTTCTTACAGTTGGACGTTCATAACTAGATTTTTATTGAAATATTTAATCTGGTATGCATTGGTATGTAGGAGTTAACATGTACGTATTTAGCAGAGTAGTTTTGAGTCACCATTATTGCGGACAAGTATCGCCAAAACGTTTTCATAAATTCCTTTGAAAACTGCAGAAGTTCGAAAATATTTCCAACTCTACTCTGCTAAATAACGTACATGTCAACTCCTACATACCAATGCATACCAGATTAAATATTTTAATAAAAATCTAGTTATGAACGAGTTTTAAAACTATGATGCGTTTTTATTTTATTACTTCTTAATTACTTACGTGTACAAATCTTCCCATCTCCAGTATATCCTTTATTACAAGAACATTCATAGGTTCCAGGACCAATATCCGTGCACGTGGCAAACTCGTGGCAGTCGTCTTCAGGAGAACCACATATTTTCCTCACTAAATTCAAAATATATTCAAGTAATTTAAAAGCCTATTAAAAGTGAAAAAAATGAGACTATGTTGAGAACAGGAAAGGAAACGGCACAAGAGATCCACAACCGATTCAAGAAGAGCCAACGCTAGAAAAACAAAACCGTTCCGATAGAGAGACATACGGACAGACAGAAAAGGGACCGGAAAAGGTCAAACAGACAGAAAGAGTATAAAAAATCTAGAAATTAGAACAACCGACAGTAATAATGTCGACATCCAAAACCATCAAAACATAAATAATTTGTATTCACCGTCGTTATCTATGATATTAACAGTAGCTGGTTCCCTCAACGTTACTGCTGCAGCGACAGTACTGAGAGAGACAGTAAACGCTTCTGTCGGTTCAACTAGAGGATCATCAACTAAATCAATTTCGATTAATTTTGGTCCAGATTCTCCTGGTTGGAATGTTATACTCTGCGTCTTTACTTCATAATCGTCAACTCCAGCAGATGATGGAATAACGGACACGCTAAAAACAAAAGTTAAAAATGCGCTTTATTTATTTCTTATCCAACAAATAAAGGCAGCATGCAGTTTTTATTCTAGATATAAGGAAACTGTTTAATTTCTTAAACCAGGGATATAATTTCTCTGGAAAAGCTAGTATCCTAAATTTCAGAGGGTTATACCAAGACTACACACAGCATTAAATTCATTACAAATTTACATTGCCATCATCCTTCAATTGTATCATTATTGGGAATTAACCCCCAGAATGGAGGCTTCACCGAGGTTCGAAGATAAAAAATCCAGAACCTGCGTTTTCTAATAATTTTCTAGGTTCAACTTACTCAATCGTCACGGGAGAGGTGATTTGGCCAGACGTCAATTGAATTTCAATGGCGGGCTTTTCATTCTCTTTGACGTTATAAATACGCTGTGTAAAATCAATGACCACACCTGAAAACCAGAAGTTTTTGAAATCATTTTCTTATGAAATCATCATATGTAGAGGGACACACATTTTTCAGTGCAAACTTCACGTGCCACCCTCATGCAATAAAGATTATTATTATTATTATTATTATTATTATTATTATTATTATTATTATTATTATTATTATTATTATTATTATTATTATTATTATTATTATTATTAAGTCTTTAAGTTTTTATTATTATTAAGTCTTAGCATTACCGGTACGAATGGGCGGTCTAGGACTCATAAATCCTTGCGAAGAAGCAGCCACAGAGTATGCAGCATCGATACAGATAACAGCACCTCTGGTGGAAAGAATTACATCACAGACACAAGAATTGCCAGATGACTCACGTATAGAAGAATTGAAGAAAATCGCGAGAAAGGGGAAAAACTATGCTTTAAATGAAAAAGTTAAAATCTTGAAGAATGCAGTATCTGAAAAGACAAAAAGATCATTGGAATTTGCAGCCGAAAAAGGAGCTTCTACTTGGCTAACAGTAATTGCAATTTCAGAGATGAATTTCAACTTAAATAAGAGGGAATTCCGTGATGCCTTAAACCTAAGATATGATTGGAGTATCAGCGACAGCCCTTCGATGTGTGTATGTGGGGAGACGTTTACTATAGATCACGCAATGATATGTAAACGCGGAGGCTTCATAAATCAACGCCACAATGAACTAAGAGATCTGGAAGCTGAACTCTTGAACATGGTATGCAACGACGTTGAGATTGAACCCACTCTACAAAATGTCAATGGAGAGACCCTAAACCCGGGCGCAAATATATCTGCTGGAGCGCGGCTAGATGTTCATGCAAGGGCCTTTTGCGAAAGACAAAGATCTGCCTTTTTTGATGTCCGGGTTTGTCACCCAAACGCAGAATCTTATCAAGATCTAAGTCCCAAACAAATTTACAGAAAGCACGAAAACGACAGCTATACTCACACACAATTTCGTGGATAAGTGCAAAGATATCATTCTCCATCGTTAGATCTGCCTTGTTATGTTTAAGAGGCTCGAGAACAATTAGAAGAGTACAATCCAACATTAAAGACATAGACTTAGATATAGAGACCGTGATGGCAAGAATTCATTAGTTTTGTAAATTTTTATTATTATCAGTTAGTTAGATAATCTTATATATATTGGACTTTAGTTTTAAATTATTATTATTTTTATATGTATTTATTGTAAATAATTATCATAATATAGTTTGAATATATGGACAGCAAATTTTAAGAAATAATAACTATTCTATATTGAACAAATTTTATCATCAGTACCTTGAATGTAAAATATTTTGATATTATTGTTATAAAGGAAATTAAATATTAATTATTAACATTATTATTATTATTATTATTATTATTATTATTATTATTATTATCAGCTCATGCGGATAAGGTAAAGGAAACTAGAAATATTTCGTGACATTTTCACGAGCTTTTCACGAGACATTTTCACGAGCTTTTTCATTTTTCACGAGACATTTTCACGAGCTAGAAATATTTCGTGAGCTTTTCCTGAGACACATTTCGTTAAAAATGAAAGGAAACACTCTTTTCCGAAAGAAAAAGAAGAAGTATAACGAGGTCGATCCAGTTTTCCTTTCCACATTTGTTAATTGTTTGCCCGCTTTTATTTTTGACATTCTTTTTTACATAATGGCTATAAAGAAAACATAAACACTGACGATGTAGTTAGATATCAAAAAGTACATACAATAGACAGTCATACCTTCGCATATCTTTCCATCACCGACATAACCATCTTTGCAGGTACACTCGTACTTGCCTGGACCAGTGTCGTTGCACGTTGCAAAGGCGCTGCAATCATCGTTTACGGTACCACATATACGAGAAACTGAAAACAATGCGCACGGTACTGTAAGTAACGATATAAAGCCAGCCAGGTAGCCATGGAATTATCAAGATAGACGAAGAGACACACAGACAGATAGGAAAAGCACAAACAGACGTACAAAGACATAAATTTTAATATACTGTTAAAATTATTATATAGAGGAACTGAGGGATGGAAAACTTCGTTTGAAAGACGACAATGTGTTTTGAAGTTTCGTGTCTAATTCCATAACTTAGATCAGATAAATTTAAAGCTATACTTCAAATAGTCACACACACAGATATAAAGATACACAGACACACAATGTCACAAACACACAGACATATACACGGAGTATAACAAATCAGGAAATCAGAGCAACCGACTGTGATAGCGTATAACCGAAATGCAAAACCATCAAAAATAATTTGTATTCACCGTCGTTATCTATGATATTAACAGTAGCTGGTTCTTTAAACGTTACTGCTGCAGCGGCAGTACTAAGAGAGACTGTAAACGCTTCTGTCGGTTCAACTAGAGGATCATCAACCAAATCAATTTCGATTGATTTAGGTCCGGTTTCGCCTGGTTGGAATGTTATACTCTGCGTTTTCACTTCAAAATCGTCAAAGCCAGCAGATGATGGAATAACGGATACGCTGAAAATAAACGTTAAAAATGAACTTCGATCGTTTATTGCTTATCCAACAAATAGAGGCAGCATGCAATTTCTATTAACATATCATATCTATATAAGAAAACTGTTTTATTTTTTAATGCAGGGCTATAATTTATCTAGAAAAACTGATATCCTCAGTTTCATAGGGTTATACCAAGACCACACACAGCATTCAATTCATTACAAATTTATATACCCATCTGCCTTCAATTCTATCATTTAATGGAAATTAACCCCGCCCCCCAACGGAGGTAATTTCACCAAGGTTTGGCCAAACAATGAATATCATTGCTAGGGAAGAAAAAATCGAAAACATGTGTTTTATAAAAAATTTCTATCCATGTATTAGTATGGATTTGATTTCCTAGGCTCAACTTACTCAATCGTCACCGGAGTAGTGATCTGGCCTGATGTCAGTTGAATTTCAATGGCAGGCTTTTCATTCTCTTTGACGTCATAAATACGCTGTGTAAAATCAATGACCACACCTGAAAAGTAGAAGTTTATAAAATGATTTTGTTTAAAACACATGATGTGAGGAACTCAAATTTTTCAGTGCAAACTTTCACGTACTACCCTCGTACTACCCTCGTACTACCCTCAAGTTTATTATTATTATTATTATTATTATTATTATTATTATTATTATTATTATTATTATTATTATTATTGTTATTATTATTATTATTGTTATTATTATTATTATTATAGCAGTATGACACGTATGAATGCTAGTTACATAAAAAGCAACAGGGAGCAAGTACGTAACCTATGTGCTGTCAAGGGTTAATATAAAACAAATTATTGTAGCAGAATATCTTAAAACTTAATAAGTCTAAATGTTTAAGAGTCACTAATATTATCTACCAACTAATATCATAAAAATTATCGAAGGATTATCTATCTCATAGTGATGTTTGCCTTCTTATAATCAGGCTATATAAAGTCTTTCATCCGATTTGACTTCCTTTCATGTAATGACTTTAAATGTTCGTGGGATGTTTAGAGTACTGGAGATCACTGATCCCTGCATCCTTAATAGTACGTCTCTCTACGAGGCCCAGCATCTTTCGCATAGTAGTATCCAAATCTCTGGACCATCCTCCCAGGACATCAATAATCACATTGTGTTGTTCCGCTTGATACCCAGGGTACTGTTGTTTAAGTTCCCATCTCAGGGGGCCGTACTTTAGCGTTTTCTCCTCATCTTTCTTTTCACGGTTGTTAATCCACGGGCAGCTCATTTCTACAGCCATTACTTTCTTACTTTTGTGAGCTACGAACCGAGCATCTGCTCTATTCGCTGTCACATGGTTGTACTCTGCATATACCGGCTTCATCATCTTGAAGAAGAGGGTTTTTAAGTCTGCGTTGTGTCTTGAGATGTACTTGTTTTGTGCCAGGGTTGAACACCCCGCTAACAAATGTGTAAGGATCTCCGCGTCCAACCACACAATCTGCACATGACGTCATCAATCTGGCTTGTCTTCGTTGTATGTGATGTGTACACCTTCGTTGGAGTTAATTGTTCGTAAAGCTCCATCATCCTAGCTATGTTGTGCGAGGTTGCATGTTTCCACTCCTTCAGACATGCCAAGTATCCTGTTTGGTTCAGTTTTTTATCATCCCATCTAGATTTTAGAAATTTCCCTTGCCACTTTTCACCTTGGATTTTATATCGAAGCTGTTCCTCAACTGTTGCCTTCAGTTGTTTCTTAACCTTCTCTCCCGATGCCATTTCCCCTTTGTGGTTACTGGACGTGGGGTGTGGGTGACTTAAGTTTACGGTGATTCCAATCTCGTTAGCATATTTTAACACATCCTTTACTAACGACTGATGGCCTTGTTCAACTGCTCTTTCTTCAAATTCCCGAACCAACTGTATGAGAGCACTGGCATTGCAAATTGATTGGAAGCTAAGACTCGGTTCTAATCGGATAGTGGGCTTGACTAAAGTATCGATAATCTTTGGAGTAGACTCTCGCTGCGCATTCTAGCACCAACTTCTCCCCTTGAATCAGCCTCTCTGGAACGCCCAAAAACTTGTATTATGTCTCCTCTTTAAGGTATTCTATTACCGATGATTGATCTAGATTCAGATCCTCAGCCTCTTGCGTTTGAGCCCCTCTCATTATCCCCTCTATTACATTACATTTCTTGGGGTTCCATTGGAGACCAATGACCTCCATCGCAGCTTTTGTTGATTTCAGGACTCTACTCGACTTCGTCTTGGATGCTGCGAAAACTTTAAGATCATCGACGTAGAGTAAACTCGTTATCTTCGAGCTTATCGGCTTGGATATCCTGTATCCTTCGAGGGAGACACTTGTTAAAGCGAATTGTTCG
Organism: Chrysogorgia sp. JL179-B06; assembly: GCA_035772405.1. Classification (NCBI taxonomy): domain Eukaryota; kingdom Metazoa; phylum Cnidaria; class Anthozoa; order Scleralcyonacea; family Chrysogorgiidae; genus Chrysogorgia; species Chrysogorgia sp. JL179-B06. The sequence goes on from JAYKKM010000484.1 coordinate 219,376, forward strand.
AAAGGACTCTTTACCGCATTTGGTGTTAACCACGATCTTTTTTGTTCAAGCTTGCGCATAGGTAATATATAACTCTGCACTACCATACTGGAAATCTATGCACCTGCATCATCTTTTTTAACCATCCATGGTCTACGGAATCATATGCCTTTTTCACGTCCACACACGCCATGCTCAAATATCGTTTACCTCTATGACAATCTAATATGGCCATTCGATCAATTAACAGATTGTCCATTGTTCCATTACAGCCGATCTGTGCACCTCTTTGCTGTCCTTCCATCAATTCATAATCATCTAAGTGCTGATCCATTAGTCTTAAAGTGGTACTACGATCAAATTTTTACCTATCGATATTTTACGTATTTATAAAGCAGAGCTGCTAAATATTACTCGGTCGAAACCGTTTTGCGATTCGACGATGGCACGTATTATTTTATTTTTGACATTTTTTCTAAATAATGGCTATAAATAACACTGACGATGAAGTTAGATATCAAAACGAAAATACAATAGACAGTCATACCTTCGCATATCTTTCCATCACCGACATAACCATCTTTGCAGGTACACTCGTACTTGCCTGGATCAGTGTCTTTGCATGTTGCAAAGGCGCTACAATCTTCGTTGACGGTACCACATATACGAGCAACTGAAAAAATCCACACAGCACTGTAAGTTACTATGTTATAACTACTTTTCAAAATTTTAGTTACCAGTTCTTATTCCGTTCACATGGAATTTATTTGTATTTCTATGAAAAATCGTAATGGCCATTCAATAATCTTCATTCAACATCATATTTTGCACTTACCCGGACAGAATTTGCTGATGATATTCCCCACTGTATTGACTAAGTCCGTGTAATTGTGAGCAAGAATGGCATTATCTTCAACAATAACCATATCCTTGACCTCGTCAATCGCTTTTTGATTTTTCAGTCCAACACCAATTGCAAATACATCCATAGCCCTCTCAAAGAAAGGCTTCATAGCATCTCCAACGTACGTGAAACCTCTATCTCTTGTCTGTTCACCGTCTGTAATAACCATGATCATCTTTTTCACATCTGGATCATCAATTCGAAATCCTGCTTCCTTAATGGCAACCTCCTTATCGGCAACTGCTAAGCCTCTGTGGGTTTTAGTTCGACCACCAGGAAATGGACCAGGCATCGTTTCTACAATGTCCTGAAACCTTCCAACATTTTGGCTTTCCTTTAATGTAAGTCTCTTCTCACCCTCTTCACTGAATGTAACTATAGCGCCCTGTCCAATCATCTCCCCCTTTTCGTTCCTATCCCCAATTTTCAGTCTCTCGCCGACAATTTTGAGGAATTTTCGCATATGATCATAATCACTTGGTCTGATACTCGATGATCTATCGAGTACGAAAATGATATCTGTCTTTTTCTTGCACTCCTTAGACACTGGTATTACTAAAAGGACGAAAATAAAAACTCAATAACAACGATGTGATGGAAATTAACAAATCCATCCGTTCAATCCCCCACCCATCGAACTGTCCGTCATTATCAAAATATCATTTAAAGTTAGTATATTAAAAGATAATCACAAATGTATATAGCCTCTCTATGTAATGACCGCCTTCAACTTCCACTGATTAATAGAACGCCAGTTTTTAGTCACCATTATTGCGGACAATAAGTATCGCCAAAATGTTTTCATAAATTATTTTGAAAACTCCCGAAGTTCGAAAATATTTCCAACTCTGGCGTTCTATTAATCAGTCATGTATATACTAGTGTATGTTGTCTTTCCAGCTGAGTTCTTACAGTTGGACGTTCATAACTAGATTTTTATTAAAATATTTAATCTGGTATACATTGGTATGTAGGAGTTGACATGTTACGTTATTTAGCAGAGTAGAGTTGGAAATATTTTCGAACTTCTGGAGTTTTCAAAATAATTTATGAAAACGTTTTGGCGATGCTTGTTGTCCGCAATAATGGTGAGTCAAAACTACTCTGCCAAATAACGTACATGTCAACTCCTACATACCAATGCATACCAGAATAAATATTTTAATAAAAATCTAGTTATGAACGTCCAATTGTAAGAACTCAGCTGGAAAGACAACATACACTAGTATATACATGACTGATTAATAGAACGCCAGAGTTGGAAATATTTTCGAACTTCGGGAGTTTTCAAAATAATTTATGAAAACGTTTTGGCGATACTTGTTGTCCGCAATAATGGCGACTCAAAACTGGCGTTCTATTAATCAGTTATGTATATACTAGTGTATGTTGTCTTTCCAGCTGAGTTCTTACAATTGGACGTTCATAACTAGATTTTTATTAAAATATTTAATCTGGTATGCATTGGTATGTAGGAGTTGACATGTACGTTATTTAGCAGAGTAGTTTTGAGTCACCATTATTGCGGACAACAAGCATCGCCAAAACGTTTTCATAAATTATTTTGAAAACTCCAGAAGTTCGAAAATATGTCCAACTCTCTCTGCTAAATAACGTACATGTCAACTCCTACATTCCAATGCATACCAGATTAAATATTTTAATAAAAATCTAGTTATGAACGAATTTTAAAACTATGATGCGTTTTTATTTTATTACTTCTTAATTACTTACGTGTACAAATCTTCCCATCTCCAGTATATCCTTTATTACAAGAACATTCATAGGTTCCAGGACCAATATCCGTGCACGTGGCAAACTCGTGGCAGTCGTCTTCAGAAGAACCACATATTTTCCTCACTAAATACAAAATATATTCAAGCAATTTTAAAGCCTATTAAAAGTGAAAAAAATGAGACTATGTTGAGAACAGGAAAGGAAACGGCGCACGAGATCCACAACCGATTCAAGAAGAGCCAACGCTAGAAAAACAAAACCGTTCCAACAAGATAGAGAGACATACGGACAGACAGAAAAGGGACCGGAAAAGGTCAAACAGACAGAAAGAGTATAAAAAATCTAGAAATTAGAACAACCGACAGTAATAATGTCGACATCCAAAACCATCAAAACATAAATAATTTTTATTCACCGTCGTTATCTATGATATTAACAGTAGCTGGTTCCCTCAACGTTACTGCTGCAGCGACAGTACTGAGAGAGACAGTAAACGCTTCTGTCGGTTCAACTAGAGGATCATCAACTAAATCAATTTCGATTAATTTTGGTCCAGATTCTCCTGGTTGGAATGTTATACTCTGCGTCTTTACTTCATAATCGTCAACTCCAGCAGATGATGGAATAACGGACACGCTAAAAACAAAAGTTAAGAATGCGCTTTATTTATTTCTTATCCAACAAATAAAGGCAGCATGCAGTTTTTATTCTAGATATAAGGAAACTGTTTAATTTCTTAAACCAGGGATATAATTTGTCTGGAAAAGCTAGTATCCTAAATTTCAGAGGGTTATACCAAGACTATACACAGCATTAAATTCATTACAAATTTACATTGCCATCATCCTTCAATTGTATCATTATCGGGAATTAACCCCAGAATGGAGGCTTCACCGAGGTTCGAAGATAAAAAATCCAGAACCTGCGTTTTCTAATAATTTTCTAGGTTCAACTTACTAAATCGTCACCGGAGAGGTGATTTGGCCTGACGTCAATTGAATTTCAATGGCGGGCTTTTCATTCTCTTTGACGTTATAAATACGCTGTGTAAAATCAATGACCACACCTGAAAACGAGAAGTTTTTGAAATCATTTTCTTATGAAATCATCATATGTAGAGGGACACACATTTTTCAGTGCAAACTTCACCTGCCACCCTCATGCAATAAAGATTATTATTATTATTATTATTATTATTATTATTATTATTATTATTATTATTATTATTATTATTATTATTATTATTATTATAATTTTATTATTATTTTATTATAATTATAATATTATTATTATTATATTATTATTATTATTATTCATTTTATCTACCCGGCGGGGTAACACCTATAAATCGGTGAGCGTTTATCGTATGTATATATACAATTAAAATGCCACCAAGAAGAAAAGATAAGGCTTCTGGTAGAATAAAATGGATAAACCAAATGGTCATCGATATACTGCAATGTCGTAAAAGAGCTGTAGAGCAACATGGAAGAAATAACGATAATGCAACTGGTCGTGGAAGAACTGGGTATATGGAGATTATGAAGCAATTATGGGAAGAGAAAGGATATATTTCGATGGGTCTAACAGCTCAGAATTTGCGAGACAGAGCTGCCTATTACGAGAAAAGTCGGAGAGATGTTGGGGCATCTTCGAGTGGAAATGAAAACCGAAATCTACAAGAAAGCATTGTTTCGCAAGAAAATGGCGAGGCCGAAAATGCCGACGTGGCGATGATCGAAGATAATGCAGACCAGATTTGCATAAACGAAAATGCTAATAGCGGCATTTTTCTCGCATCAATAGAAACCGAACAATCGAATCAACCTGTTATTCATTATACCGAGAGCGATGAAGTCCCCAGGGAACCAAATAACAATGAAAGCGTTCTTCTACACGCTGATGTGGCGACGATCGAAGATATTGCAGACCAGATTTGCATAAACGAAAATGCTAATAGCGGCATTCTTCTCGCATCAATAGAAACCGAACAGTCGAATCAACCTGTTATTCATTATACCGAGAGCGACGAAGCCCCCGGGGAACCAAATAACAATGAAAGCGTTCTTCTACACGATGAGAGTGACTTTCAATGGGGGGAAGTAAATGGAAATGCTTTCTGCCAACGGGTAGATAGAGCATATGAAGCGATCGTTCATTGGAAGCGTAATATTTTCTTAATACCCTCCGGGAAAGTTGGCAAATCATTTATACGAGAGCTCGCAAGGTTGTATCAATCTTATGCTGATGGTAGTGCACTCGAACGCGTTGCCCTAAAAGCTAGCTTTGTTATGCAATGTCTCTTATTGCAAAAGCCACACGCCAAGAGCAAGACAAAGGAACATTCAAACCATCTAGAAAGAAGATTGAAGCTCTGGTCAGAAGGGAATATCGGCACACTTCTAAATGAAGGGAAATGCATTCAAAAGCATCTCAAATCAAACACACAGAGGACGGTTGAGTTTGAGAAGATTGCTCGAGGCTTTAGTCGCCTCATGCTGCAGGGAAAAACTAACCAGGCCGTTCGTCTAATTTCTAACGCCGAAAAAGGCGGCCTTCTATCTATTGATGACCTGATACCCACGGGAACGGATGAAAATGGTAATACCATTTGGCAAACTACCCGCGACGTCCTGACAGAGAAACATCCTGAAGGAATGATACCACCACCAGAAACACTTCTTACAGAATTAGAAGAAGACACAATATGCCATGATCCTATCATCTTTGAAAGGATAACTGGAGATAGTATAAGGCAAGCGGCGAATAGAACACAGGGCGCTGCTGGTCCATCGGGGGTAGATGCCTACTTGTGGCGCCGATTTTATTCATCGTTCAAAAGCGCTTCCGTAGATCTTTGTAATGCTATGGCTGGAGTGGCACGACGTTTATGCACGACACCTGTGAATCCTGATGGCATATCAGCATTCGTTGCATGCCGCCTAATCCCATTAGATAAAGATCCAGGAGTGAGACCAATTGGGATTGGCGAGGTCCCCAGACGAATAATTGCGAAATCTATTCTCAAAGTAGTGGGCGAGGATGTCAAATCAGCTGCTGGAGCTCTCCAAACTTGTGCTGGCCACGAAGCAGGGTGCGAGGCTGCTGTTCATGCCATGAAGGAAATTGGAACATCGGAAGAAACTGAAGCGTTTCTACTAGTAGATGCCACAAATGCCTTTAACACTATTAATCGTCAAGCAGCCCTTCACAACATCCAAATCATATGCCCTGCTATGTCAACTATGCTATACAACACCTATACCAAACCAATCAGGCTATTCGTTACCGGGGGAGGAGAAATCTCATCCATGGAGGGAATCACCCAGGGTGATCCTCTGGCGATGGCTATGTATGCCCTAGCCATAACACCGCTAATCAAAAGATTAAGGCGAGAAGATCCAGACGTAAAGCAAGTATGGTTTGCGGATGACTCGACTGCAGCAGGAAGTTTGCAAGCACTAAAGAGTTGGTGGCAACATCTCACTGATGGAGGTCCTGGTTTTGGCTACTTTCCAAATGCTAGTAAAACCACACTGATAGTCAAACCGGAATTTGTTGAGAAGGCCAACGAAATGTTCGAAGGATCTGGAATTGAAATTACTTCTGAAGGCCAGAAGATACTTGGAGCTGCCATTGGTACATCCAACTTTGTCGAAGAATATGTAGTAAAGAAGGTGGAAAAGTGGGTAAATGAAATTTTAGCTCTGTCTAAAATAGCTGAAATGTACCCACATGCAGCTTATGCTGCCTTTACTCATGCTATTATGGGAAAATGGCAATACATCATGCGAACAATTGGCAACATTGACAGTCTCTTCCAGCCAATTGAAGATGCCATCAACGAGAAATTCATCCCAGCCCTTACTGGTAGAGATAAGTGCTCGTCCCAAGAAAGGAAACTACTTTCTCTACCAACTCGCCTCGGTGGACTTAACATCATAAATCCAGTTGCAGCTGCAAACACCCAGTTCGACGCCTCCCAAAAGATTGCTGCGCCTCTGAAAGAAATGATTATTAACCAAACGGAATCTTACAGAAAACCGGAACTGCAGGACATTAAAAGCAATTTGCGTCAACAGAAGAACCAACATCACGCGCGTGTAGCTGCAGAAGTCAGAGAAAGCTTGCCACAGAATAAGCAACGATCTATGGATCTAGTAAATGAAAAAGGCTCCTCATCATGGTTAACTACCCTACCATTGAAAGATCAAGGTTTTAGCCTCAATAAGGGTGAGTTTCGCGATGCCCTCAGCTTAAGATATGGGTGGCAGTTGAAAAACCTTGCCCATCACTGTGTATGTGGTGCAAGTTTTTCGACTGATCATGCCATGATCTGCCCACATGGTGGAATGACTATCGTCCGTCACAATGAAATCCGTGATTTGACAGCAGATTGGCTGAAGGAAATTTGCACCGAGACTGAGAAAGAACCGCAGCTACAACCTTTATCAGGTGAGAACATTATTCCCCGAACAGCAAACAGACGAGAAGAAGCTAGAGCGGATATTAAGGCAAAAGGCTTTTGGTGTCGCCAGCAGAGCGCATTTTTTGATGTAAGGGTGTGTCACCCGAACGCGCCGAGCTATCGCAACACAAGCATCGCAGCCTTATACCGCAGACAAGAACAAGCCAAGAAGAGAGAATACGGAGATAGGATCAGAGAAGTTGAGCATGCTTCTTTCACGCCTTTCGTGTTCTCGACAACTGGGGGAATCAGTAAAGAAACGACTGTAGCCTACAAGAGATTGGCGGAGTTGCTGGCATTCAAACATAAAACTGAATATAATACCACTCTAGCCTGGATGCGATGCTCGCTCTCGTTTGCCCTACTTAGATCTGCTATTTCATGCATTAGAGGCACTAGAGCATCATCGGCACATCGATCCTCGGATACAAACATCGAACTTACTATTGCAGAAAATCGATTATCTTAGAACTTCATACTTATTTTTTATATTTTATTTTTTATGTTTTGTTTTTGTTCCTGTATCTTCTAATCTTTTCTTGCTATTTTATTATGTTCATGTATATATATAAATTACTTGAAGAATATTTTTAGATTTTTAAGAAATTTGTATTATAGAGAATATATTGAATAAAAATTATTATTATTATTATTATTATTATTATTATTATTATTATTATTATTATTATTATTATTATGATTATTATTATCAGCTCATGCGGATAAGGTAAAGGAAACTAGAAATATTTCGTGACATTTTCACGCTTAAGCTTTTCCTGAGACACATTTCGTTAAACATGAAAGGAAACACTCTTTTCCGAAAGAAAAGAAGAAGTATAACGAGGTCGATCCAGTTTTCCTTTCCACATTTGTTAATTGTTTGCCCGCTTTTATTTTTGACATTCTTTTTTACATAATGGCTATAAAGAAAACATAAACACTGACGATGTAGTTAGATATCAAAAAGTACATACAATAGACAGTCATACCTTCGCATATCTTTCCATCACCGACATAACCATCTTTGCAGGTACACTCGTACTTGCCTGGACCAGTGTCGTTGCATGTTGCAAATGCGCTGCAATCATCGTTTACGGTACCACATATACGAGAAACTGAAAACAATGCGCACGGTACTGTAAGTAACGATATAAAGCCAGCCAGGTAGCCATGGAATTATCAAGATAGACGAAGAGACACACAGACAGATAGGAAAAGCACAAACAGACGTACAAAGACATAAATTTTAATATACTGTTAAAATTATTATATAGAGGAACTGAGGGATGGAAAACTTCGTTTGAAAGACGACAATGTGTTTTGAAGTTTCGTGTCTAATTCCATAACTTAGATCAGATAAATTTAAAGCTATACTTCAAATAGTCACACACACAGATATAAAGATACATATACACGGAGTATAACAAATCAGGAAATCAGAGCAACCGACTGTGATAGCGTATAACCGAAATGCAAAACCATCAAAAATAATTTGTATTCACCGTCGTTATCTATGATATTAACAGTAGCTGGTTCTTTCAACGTTACTGCTGCAGCGGCAGTACTAAGAGAGACTGTAAACGTTTCTGTCGGTTCAACTAGAGGATCATCAACCAAATCAATTTCGATTGATTTAGGTCCGGTTTCGCCTGGTTGGAATGTTATACTCTGCGTCTTCACTTCAAAATCGTCAAAGCCAGCAGATGATGGAATAACGGATACGCTGAAAATAAACGTTAAAAATGAACTTCGATCGTTTATTGCTTATCCAACAAATAGAGGCAGCAGGCAATTTCTATTAACATATCATATCTATATAAGAAAAATGTTTTATTTTTTAACTCAGGGATATAATTAATGTAGAAAAGCTGATATCCCAAGTTTCATAGGGTTATACCAAGACCACACACAGCATTCAATTCATTACAAATTTATATACCCATCTGCCTTCAATTCTATCATTTAATGGAAATTAACCCCCCCCCCCCCCCCCAACGGAGGTAATTTCACCAGGGAAGAAAACATCGAAAACATGTGTTTTATAAAAAATTTCTATCCATGTATTAGTATGGATTTGATTACCTAGGCTCAACTTACTGAATCGTCACCGGAGTGGTGATCTGGCCTGATGTCAATTGAATTTCAATGGCGGGCTTTTCATTCTCTTTGACGTCATAAATACGCTGTGTAAAATCAATGACCACACCTGAAAAGTAGAAGTTTATAAAATGATTTTGTTTAAAACACATGATGTGAGGAACTCAAATTTTTCAGTGCAAACTTTCACGTACTACCCTTGTACTACCCTCAAGTTTATTATTATTATTATTATTATTATCATTATTATTATTATTATTATTGTTATTGTTATTATTGTTATTGTTATTATTATTATTATTATGGCAGTATGACACGTATGAATGCTAGTTACATAAAAAGCAACAGGGAGCAAGTACGTAACCTATGTGCTGTCAAGGGTTAATATAAAACAAATTATTGTAGCAGAATATCTACTAAAACTTAATAAGTCTAAATGTTTAAAAGTCACTAATATTATCTACCAACTAATATCATAAAAATTATCGAAGGATTATCTATCTCATAGTGATGTTTGCCTTCTTATAATCAGGCTATATAAAGTCTTTCATCCGATTTGACTTCCTTTCATGTAATGACTTTAAATGTTCGTGGGATGTTTAGAGTACTGGAGATCACTGATCCCTGCATCCTTAATACTACGTCTCTCTACGAGGCCCAGCATATTTCGCATAGTAGTATCCAAATCTCTGGACCATCCTCCCAGGACATCAATAATCACATTGTGTTGTTCCGCTTGATATCCAGGGTACTGTTGTTTAAGTTCCCATCTCAGGGGGCCGTACTTTAGCGTTTTCTCCTCATCTTTCTTTTCACGGTTGTTAATCCACGAGCAGCTCATCTCTACAGCCATTACTTTCTTACTTTTGTGAGCTACGAACCGAGCATCTACTCTATTCGCTGTCATATGGTTGTACTCTGCATATACCAGCTTCATCATCTTGAAGAAGTTTTTAAGTCTGCGTTGTGTGTTGAGATGTACTTGTTTTGTGCCAGGGTTGAACACCCCGCTAACAAATATGTAAGGATCTCCGCGTCCAACCACACAATCTGCACATGACGTCATCAATCTGGCTTGTCTTCGTTGTATGTGATGTGTACACCTTCGTTGGAGTTAATTGTTCGTAAAGCTCCATCATCCTAGCTATGTTGTGCGAGGGTGCATGTTTCCACTCCTTCAGACATGCCAAGCATCCTGTTTGGTTCAGTTTTTTATCATCCCATCTAGATTTTAGAAATTTCCCTTGCCACTTTTCACCTTGGATTTTATATCGAAGCTGTTCCTCAACTGTTGTCTTCAGTTGTTTCTTAACCTTCTCTCCCGATGCCATTTCCCCTTTGTGGTTACTGGACGTTGGGGTGTGGGTGACTTAAGTTTACGGTGATTCCAATCTCGTTAGCATATTTTAACACATCCTTTACTAACGACTGATGGCCTTGTTCAACTGCTCTTTCTTCAAATTCCCGAACCAACTGTATGAGAGCGCTGGCATTGCAAATTGATTAGAAGCTAAGACACGGTTCTAATCGGATAGTGGGCTTGACTAAATGATCGATAATCTTTGGAGGTAGACTCTCGCTGCGCATTCTAGCACCAACTTCTCCCCTTGAATCAGCCTCTCTGGAACGCCCAAAAACTTGTATTGTGTCTCCTCTTTAAGGTATTCTATTACCGATGATTGATCTAGATTCAGATCCTCAGCCTCTTGCGTTTGAGCCCCTCTCATTATCCCCTCTATTACATTACATTTCTTGGGGTTCCATTGGAGACCAATGACCTCCATCGCAGTTTTTGTTGATTTCAGGACTCTACTCGACTTCGTCTTGGATGCTGCGAAAACTTTAAGATCATCGACGCAGAGTAAACTCGTTATCTTCGAGCTTATCGGCTTGGATATCCTGTATCCTTCGGTGGAACTTGTGGGCACAGCGCATCTCCTCGAGGGAGACACTTGTCAAAGCGAATTGTTCGAGAGGACTCTTTACCGCATTTGGTGTTAACCACGATCTTTTTGTTCCAGCTTGCGCATAGGTAATATATAACTCTGCACTACCATACTGGAAATCTATGCACCTGCATCATCTTTTTTAACCATCCATGGTCTACGGAATCATATGCCTTTTTCACGTCCACCCACGCCATGCTCAAATATCGTTTACCTCTATGACAATCTAATGTGGCCATTCGATCAATTAACAGATTGTCCATTGTTCCATTACAGCCGATCTGTGCACCTCTTTGCTGTCCTTCCATCAATTCATAATCATCTAAGTGCTGATCCATTAGTCTTAAAGTGGTACTACGATCAATTTTTTACCTATCGATATTTTTACGTATTTATAAAGCAGAGCTGCTATATATTACTCGGTCGAAACAGTTTTGCGATTCGACGATGGCAAGTATTATTTTATTTTTGACATTTTTTCTAAATAATGGCTATAAATAACACTGACGATGAAGTTAGATATCAAAAATAAAATACAATAGACAGTCAGTCATACCTTCGCATATCTTTCCATCACCGACATAACCATCTTTGCAGGTACACTCGTACTTGCCTGGATCAGTGTCTTTGCATGTTGCAAAGGCGCTACAATCATCGTTGACGGTACCACATATACGAGCAACTGAAAAAATCCACACAGCACTGTAAGTTACTATGTTATAACTACTTTTCAAAATTTTAGTTACCAGTTCTTATTCCATTCAACTGGAATTTATTTGTATTTCTATGAAAAATCGTAATGGCCATTCAATAATCTTCATTCAACATCATATTTTCCACTTACCCGGACAGAATTTGCTGATGATATTCCCCACTGTATTGACTAAGTCCGTGTAATTGTGAGCAAGAATGGCATTATCTTCAACAATAACCATATCCTTGACCTCGTCAATCGCTTTTTGATTTTTCAGTCCAACACCAATTGCAAATACATCCATAGCCCTCTCAAAGAAAGGCTTCATAGCATCTCCAACGTACGTGAAACCTCTATCTCTTGTCTGTTCACCGTCTGTAATAACCATGATCATCTTTTTAACATCTGGATCATCAACTCGAAATCCTGCTTCCTTAATGGCAACCTCCTTATCGGCAACTGCTAAGCCTCTATGGGTTTTAGTTCGTCCACCAGGAAATGGACCAGGCATCGTTTCTACAATGTCCTGAAATCTTCCAACATTTTGGCTTTCCTTTAATGTAAGTCTCTTTTCACCCTCTTCACTGAATGTAACTATAGCGCCCTGTCCAATCATCTCCCCCTTTTCGTTCCTTTCCCCAATTTTCAGTCTCTCGCCGACAATTTTGAGGAATTTTCGCATATGATCATAATCACTTGGTCTGATACTCGATGATCTATCGAGTACGAAAATGATATCTGTCTTTTTCTTGCACTCCTTAGACACTGGTATTACTAAAAGGACGAAAATAAAAACTCAATAACAACGATGTGAAGGAAATTAACAAATCCATCCGTTCAATCCCCCACCCATCGAACTGTCCGTCATTATCAAAATATAATTTAAAGCTAGTATATTAAAAGATAATCACAAATGTATATAGCCTCTCTATGTAATGACCGCCTTCAACTTCCACTGATTAATAGAACGCCAGTTTTGAGTCACCATTATTGCGGACAATAAGTATCGCCAAAACGTTTTCATAAATTATTTTGAAAACTCCCCAAGTTCGAAAATATTTCCAACTCTACTCTGCTAAATAACATACATGTCAACTCCTACATACCAATGCATACCAGATTAAATATTTTAATAAAAATCTAGTTATGAACGTCCAACTGTAAGAACTCAGCTGGAAAGACAACATACACTAGTATATACATAACTGATTAATAGAAACGCCAGTTTTGAGTCACCATTATTGCGGACAACAAGTATCGCCAAAACGTTTTCATCAATTATTTTGAAAACTCCCGAAGTTCGAAAATATTTCCAACTCTGGCGTTCTATTAATCAGTCATGTATATACTAGTGTATGTTGTCTTTCCAGCTGAGTTCTTACAGTTGGACGTTCATAACTAGATTTTTATTAAAATATTTAATCTGGTATGCATTGGTATGTAGGAGTTGACATGTACGTTATTTAGCAGAGTAGAGTTGGAAATATTTTCGAACTTCGGGAGTTTTCAAAAGAATTTATGAAAACGTTTTGGCGATACTTGTTGTCCGCAATAATGGTGACTCAAAACTGGCGTTTCTTCAAACATTTAACCATGATTTAACAGAGCACAAAACCATCACCAGTAATTAACCTTTTCAATAAATCTGGCGTCAGCAGCACAAAGCAGCCCTATGAAGTAGTTTGAGGGTAAAGAGAAATTTTGTTTGCTTAGTTTTAAAGCACAAGAAAGAAAGCCTCGAAAATGGCAAGTTTTACGTAATTCTCTTTAGTGAATGCTAAAAATTATTTCTATGTTTATGATAGTTTGTATAGTCATTGCTATTTTTTCAGTTTTATTTAGTTTAGCTGGTAAACTCGTATATTCATCGAAGTACGACCTTTGCTCACTCACTCAAACAACAATAGGAAATTATTGAAAATTATACTTTCTTGTGACATCTAGAATTATCGAACGTCGATAAATGTACGAGTTTACCAGCTAAACTAAAGTAATACTTAAAAAAGAACAATGACAATACCAGCTATAATAAACTTACTAGAAAGAATTCTTAGTATTAACTAAAGAGAATTACGTAAAACTTACCATGTATTTTCGACGCTTTCTTTCTTGTGCTTTAAAGGGGCAGTAAGACGCAAAAATCATTTATCCCAATTTGGGCTAAAGAGAAGTGCATTCGAAATAAGCAAGAATAGCGGTCTTACTTTGTCAATGTCTTATCTTGTTCCAGAGATATTTCAGTTTTTAAACGCTGTAAATGAGATACCTGATGACGTCATCTACTCCACTCAAATTCTAAAAATGAGGAATATCTTTGGAGATAGCGGCTAGATTTTGCTGAAACGTTCCAGATGTATGCTACTAAAAATGGTATTCTGCACTGTGCATAGTTAATGCTTTATACATTTTTCATTTTAGAGATTTCCTTTAGTTTAAATTTTGGAGTAGATGACGTCATAAATTTATTTGCATCTTTCAAAAACGTCAATATCTCTGGAACAACATAAGATATTGACTAAGTAAGAACGCTATTCTTCCTCATTTTTTTAGTACTAATAGATAAAATAAAAATTGGATAGCTGATTTTCGGTCTTACTACCCCTTGAAAATGAAGCAAACACAATGGCAGTGCGGGGCTTCCCTTTGTTGGCGCCAGACTTATTAAAAAGTCTTTTGATCATTCTGTAATCTGTACACCTGTGCCTTCGGAATCCGATACGGGAACGCGATTGGCTTCCGATTGCTAACACCACAACGAACTGGTTACACAATTGCCGCACTCCAATAACTCGCTCTTATTCGATGTTTCGCACATCCACAAGTTAAAAATGGGATTATTGAACTCACGTTGTTGAGGCGTTGTCATTTTTATCACGTTTCCCAACGGTCCATAGCCAGCGGCCGTCTTGGCTTTAACACGAATTTCATATGTAGTGTTTGGCTTTAAACCAGTCAGACTTAACTTGAGTGTGTCACCATCAGGCACTATTTGATTCTGGGAGCATTGTTCAACATCATTAGAGATAATACTTCTGTAACAAACCATGTAACCAAGGATTTTTTGACCAATTCCAGGTGGTGGCCTCCATGCAGCACTCAATTCCGTTGGACTTTCAGGAGAAACATTGATCAATTCTGGGGGTCGCTCTAAATAAAGAAACAAACTCCATATTAATAAAGCCATCACTTAATGATCTCTACATGTTGTAAATCAAGGTTTAAAGCAATGAAAAAGGAGACAGAACACCTTCGTGGCAACAATTAGATAGATAGTTTAATTAATCCAAGTTACATTGCAGTTAAGACTGAATTGCGTAACTTTACAAGTAATAGATTGGTACTATATAATTACATAAAAATTACCTACTATAAAAACGTTAACTTAAACTATGTACAATATGTATAAACTGCGTAAAACTTCTATATATATAAATGATATCACTATATTAATTCAGAACTGTTTTACACTTTATCATAAAGCTCACTACTATGGATGATAAGAGAGTTAGCATAACGTTTGGTTTTTGCAGTTGGTACATTAAAAGATCTATGTTTCCTGAGCTTGTATCTAGCATTAGTATTTCGTTGTGGTAATAAAACATGCAATTTGTTCTTCGACCTGCTTACAATTGACCTAAAAAGGGCTTTGGTTAACCTTTCATGGTATTCGTGAATTGATTCTATCATTCTAGGCCAGCGAGCGATAGGGCATCTTCATATCGGCAGTAAGGATAAACACAGGCTAGTGCTCTTCTCTGTATCCTCTCCAGGTCATCTTGTAAGTATTTGGGAAGCGAGTAGTGGAAGACAGGACAGGCGTAATCGATAGCAGAACGAATGCATGCGCAGTAATAAGCGACTATATCTTTTGGTGGGACCTTCGCTCTCTTAAGCTGCACAAGAAAGTACTGCTTGCGAGATGCTTTTTTTACTATCTCCTCGATATGATTGTTCACGTAAGAGTGCTGTTAATGGTTACGCCAAGTAACTTTACTTTACTCACTGAGTTAATTGTGTCAGGGAAGCAACTTAAGGTGGCTCCCTCTGGTTTGATTACAGCGCGCGAGCCATCGCCAAATTTTATGATATCAGCACGGCTAAACATTTTTTCGAACAATTCCAACAACGCTGTGAAGTTGGAAGAAATTCCACCGAAGGAAACGGGAGAAAAGACACAGAAAAAAGGAAAAATATCAAGAAGACTGCTGACATATTTTCAACCAATAAGAGACGATACTTCTGGAGAGAATCTTTTGTCTTTTGCGCAACTGTTTGCCATACAAATAGCTATAGTAGAGTTTATAACTACTGTAAAATTTATGATGAATTTTGTAGGGCTTCACATCTCTCAATGACAGGTTAAACAAACTGGCGTTATCTTAGAGTAAGCTGCCAATATAAATTAGCTCTGGCAGAGACGACTTCATAATCCATGTCAGTTTTTATAAAAATGCAAAAGGGACTGGTGAATTCCATAATTTATATACGAGTATTTAAATTTAAATCAACATTCCTCTACAGTTAAATGTTTAAACAATATAAACAAAAATAGACTTAGAATCCATCACAGGGATTATTCACCATTGATTAGGCAGCATTATATCATGCATTTTCAACTTAGTTTCCATATACCTCTACAAATCTTTCCATTTCCAGTATATGCTACATTGCAAGTACATTTATACGTTCCAGGACCAATGTCGGTGCACGTGGCAAACTCGTGGCAATCGTCTTTTTCAGTACCACAAATTGTTATTGCTAATAAACATTGGAAAATTACAAATTACTATAATGTGTCAGTGTTTTTGCAGATAAAGTATTTCCATCATCTTTTCGCAATGGAAATTTCTGTCTCCACGGGAATGAGGAATTTTTTATACTTTTGTCAACCTTTTGAAATAATGATTAAATATTCACAAACCTGTACAAGTCTTTCCATCTCCAGTATATCCCTCATTGCAAGTACATTTATATGTTCCAGGACCAGTGTTGGTGCACGTGGCAAACTCGTGACAATCCTCTCTTTCAGTTCCGCATATTCTTATTGCTAACAAACATTGGAAAATTACAAATTACTGCCGTTTCCTTTCTAATGACGAATTGTCATATTTTCATTAAAATTGCGAAATAATTATGAAATATTCACAAACCTGTACACGTCCTCCCATCTCCACTATATCCTTTATTGCAAGTACATTTATATGTTCCAGGACCGGTATCAGTGCACGTGGCAAACTCGTGACAATCGTCGAGGTCACTTGCACAAATCCTTACAGCTAAAGAACATTTTTGGCAATGTTAATCAAAGACAGCCTGTGGCTAACTCGTGGATGCGATGTATAAAATAGATAAATCTATTTTTCTTAAAAGTTTCTAAAGTTGCTGCAGCTTTGTGTACTATCGGTATATGTAGAGGCTGCTCGAAGCATATAATAAAAATGAAATAATAAAAAATCATTCCGTTGCATGTATTAAAAAGAGGTAGATTATCCACACAACCGACATTAAACAATTATTGAATGAGGCTGAGCATGATATCAATAATTATACAAACCGAGGTTAATGTCATCTGCCGAAGCCGAAGGCTGAGAGATTTATGGCCGTTATGGCCGTGCGACAATTTGCGAGTTTAGCCTTCGAACACGTGTGGTTATCACGTGGTTCCACCATGTAACAAAGCGCTGACAAATATGGTGGTGACTATATGCGATTATCGTAGGACTTGTAAAAATGATTTCAAATACATATCAAACAAATCTTAATATATCAAGATCGAAGTGAGATATGGAAGAGTTGTAAAATCCAATCTTTATAATTTATATAGTTCTTTACAGTAAGAGAGTTTATTTCGAACTGAATTTTTCACTACATAAACAATTTAATATACTTATAGATTTGTTAGCAGCAGATAAGATATTGTTTGATAAACGATAGATAATAATGTTTGACATAAAGCTTGTGGTATTCACAGAACACATAAACCTTATTGTGGTATGCGCAGAACATTACTTGTCAATCCAATGTATTTGCGCTTCGCCCACTTATTTATATGGATATCAAGCAGCTCAGTGGTCAGAGTGCAATGACACATTAAACCAGATACATTGGGTTCGATTTGCCGTTGGGGCAGTCAGATGAATTTTTAAATATTATTCTCAATTAACAATTGCTGCATTTCCCCGCATTTTGGTTTAATTGACAGCGGGAAAACAACGGCAACGTGTCTACTCATTTTTGTATAAATCTTGTTTCCATATTGTTTCCGTAATACATTCGCCAGTAAAACGTCCAACTGTAAGAACTCAGCTGGAAAGACAACATACACTAATATATACATAACTGATTATAGAACGCCAGTTTTGAGTCACCATTATTGCGGACAACAAGTATCGCCAAAACGTTTTCATAAATTATTTTGAAAACTCCCGAAGTTCGAAAATATTTCCAACTCTGGCGTTCTGTTAATCAGTCATGTATATACTAGTGTATGTTGTCTTTCCAGCTGAGTTCTTACAGTTGGACGTTCATAACTATATTTTTATTAAAATATTTAATCTGGTATGCATTGGTATGTAGGAGTTGACATGTACGTATTTAGCAGAGTAGTTTTGAGTCACCATTATTGCGGACAACAAGTATCGCCAAAACGTTTTCATAAATTCTTTTGAAAAACTGCAGAAGTTCGAAAATATTTCCAACTCTACTCTGCTAAATAACGTACATGTCAACTCCTACATACCAATGCATACCAGATTAAATATTTTAATAAAAATCTAGTTATGAACGAATTTTAAAACTATGATGCGTTTTTATTTTATTACTTCTTAATTACTTACGTGTACAAATCTTCCCATCTCCAGTATATCCTTTATTACAAGAACATTCATAGGTTCCAGGACCAATATCCGTGCACGTGGCAAACTCGTGGCAGTCGTCTTCAGAAGAACCACATATTTTCCTCACTAAATACAAAATAGATTCAAGCAATTTAAAAGCCTATTAAAAGTGAAAAAAAATGAGACTATGTTGAGAACAGGAAAGGAAACGGCACACGAGATCCACAACCGATTCAAGAAGAGCCAACGCTAGAAAAACAAAACCGTTCCGATAGAGAGACATACGGACAGACAGAAAAGGGACCGGAAAAGGTCAAACAGACAGAAAGAGTATAAAAAATCTAGAAATTAGAACAACCGACAGTAATAATGTCGACATCCAAAACCATCAAAACATAAATAATTTTTATTCACCGTCGTTATCTATGATATTAACAGTAGCTGGTTCCCTCAACGTTACTGCTGCAGCGACAGTACTGAGAGAGACAGTAAACGCTTCTGTCGGTTCAACTAGAGGATCATCAACTAAATCAATTTCGATTAATTTTGGTCCAGATTCTCCTGGTTGGAATGTTATACTCTGCGTCTTTACTTCATAATCGTCAACTCCAGCAGATGATGCAATAACGGACACGCTAAAAACAAAAGTTAAAAATGCGCTTTATTTATTTCTTATCCAACAAATAAAGGCAGCATGCAGTTTTTATTCTAGAAATAAGGAAACTGTTTAATTTCTTAAACCAGGGATATAATTTGTCTGGAAAAGCTAGTATCCTAAATTTCAGAGGGTTATACCAAGACTACACACAGCATTAAATTCATTACAAATTTACATTGCCATCATCCTTCAATTGTATCATTATTGGGAATTAACCCCAGAATGGAGGCTTCACCGAGGTTCGAAGATAAAAAATCCAGAACCTGCGTTTTCTAATAATTTTCTAGGTTCAACTTACTCAATCGTCACCGGAGAGGTGATTTGGCCTGACGTCAATTGAATTTCAATGGCGGGCTTTTCATTCTCTTTGACGTTATAAATACGCTGTGTAAAATCAATGACCACACCTGAAAAGTAGAAGTTTATAAAATGATTTTGTTTAAAACACATGATGTGTGGAACTCAAATTTTTCAGTGCAAACTTTCACGTACTACCCTTGTACTACCCTCAAGTTTATTATTATTATTATCATTATTATTATTATTATTATTATTGTTATTGTTATTATTGTTATTGTTATTATTATTATTATTATGGCAGTATGACACGTATGAATGCTAGTTACATAAAAAGCAACAGGGAGCAAGTACGTAACCTATGTGCTGTCAAGGGTTAATATAAAACAAATTATTGTAGCAGAATATCTACTAAAACTTAATAAGTCTAAATGTTTAAAAGTCACTAATATTATCTACCAACTAATATCATAAAAATTATCGAAGGATTATCTATCTCATAGTGATGTTTGCCTTCTTATAATCAGGCTATATAAAGTCTTTCATCCGATTTGACTTCCTTTCATGTAATGACTTTAAATGTTCGTGGGATGTTTAGAGTACTGGAGATCACTGATCCCTGCATCCTTAATAGTACGTCTCTCTACGAGGCCCAGCATATTTCGCATAGTAGTATCCAAATCTCTGGACCATCCTCCCAGGACATCAATAATCACATTGTGTTGTTCCGCTTGATACCCAGGGTACTGTTGTTTAAGTTCCCATCTCAGGGGGCCGTACTTCAGCGTTTTCTCCTCATCTTTCTTTTCACGGTTGTTAATCCACGAGCAGCTCATCTCTACAGCCATTACTTTCTTACTTTTGTGAGCTACGAACCGAGCATCTACTCTATTCGCTGTCATATGGTTGTACTCTGCACATACCGGCTTCATCATCTTGAAGAAGTTTTTAAGTCTGCGTTGTGTCTTGAGATGTACTTGTTTTGTGCCAGGGTTGAACACCCCGCTAACAAATGTGTAAGGATCTCCGCGTCCAACCACACAATCTGCACATGACGTCATCAATCTGGCTTGTCTTCGTTGTATGTGATGTGTACACCTTCGTTGGAGTTAATTGTTCGTAAAGCTCCATCATCCTAGCTATGTTGTGCGAGAGTGCATGTTTCCACTCCTTCAGACATGCCAAGCATCCTGTTTGGTTCAGTTTTTTATCATCCCATCTAGATTTTAGAAATTTCCCTTGCCACTTTTCACCTTGGATTTTATATCGAAGCTGTTCCTCAACTGTTGTCTTCAGTTGTTTCTTAACCTTCTCTCCCGATGCCATTTCCCCTTTGTGGTTACTGGACGTTGGGGTGTGGGTGACTTAAGTTTACGGTGATTCCAATCTCGTTAGCATATTTTAACACATCCTTTACTAACGACTGATGGCCTTGTTCAACTGCTCTTTCTTCAAATTCCCGAACCAACTGTATGAGAGCGCTGGCATTGCAAATTGATTAGAAGCTAAGACACGGTTCTAATCGGATAGTGGGCTTGACTAAATGATCGATAATCTTTGGAGGTAGACTCTCGCTGCGCATTCTAGCACCAACTTCTCCCCTTGAATCAGCCTCTCTGGAACGCCCAAAAACTTGTATTGTGTCTCCTCTTTAAGGTATTCTATTACCGATGATTGATCTAGATTCAGATCCTCAGCCTCTTGCGTTTGAGCCCCTCTCATTATCCCCTCTATTACATTACATTTCTTGGGGTTCCATTGGAGACCAATGACCTCCATCGCAGTTTTTGTTGATTTCAGGACTCTACTCGACTTCGTCTTGGATGCTGCGAAAACTTTAAGATCATCGACGCAGAGTAAACTCGTTATCTTCGAGCTTATCGGCTTGGATATCCTGTATCCTTCGGTGGAACTTGTGGGCACAGCGCATCTCCTCGAGGGAGACACTTGTCAAAGCGAATTGTTCGAGAGGACTCTTTACCGCATTTGGTGTTAACCACGATCTTTTTGTTCCAGCTTGCGCATAGGTAATATATAACTCTGCACTACCATACTGGAAATCTATGCACCTGCATCATCTTTTTTAACCATCCATGGTCTACGGAATCATATGCCTTTTTCACGTCCACCCACGCCATGCTCAAATATCGTTTACCTCTATGACAATCTAATGTGGCCATTCGATCAATTAACAGATTGTCCATTGTTCCATTACAGCCGATCTGTGCACCTCTTTGCTGTCCTTCCATCAATTCATAATCATCTAAGTGCTGATCCATTAGTCTTAAAGTGGTACTACGATCAATTTTTTACCTATCGATATTTTTACGTATTTATAAAGCAGAGCTGCTATATATTACTCGGTCGAAACAGTTTTGCGATTCGACGATGGCAAGTATTATTTTATTTTTGACATTTTTTCTAAATAATGGCTATAAATAACACTGACGATGAAGTTAGATATCAAAAATAAAATACAATAGACAGTCAGTCATACCTTCGCATATCTTTCCATCACCGACATAACCATCTTTGCAGGTACACTCGTACTTGCCTGGATCAGTGTCTTTGCATGTTGCAAAGGCGCTACAATCATCGTTGACGGTACCACATATACGAGCAACTGAAAAAATCCACACAGCACTGTAAGTTACTATGTTATAACTACTTTTCAAAATTTTAGTTACCAGTTCTTATTCCATTCAACTGGAATTTATTTGTATTTCTATGAAAAATCGTAATGGCCATTCAATAATCTTCATTCAACATCATATTTTCCACTTACCCGGACAGAATTTGCTGATGATATTCCCCACTGTATTGACTAAGTCCGTGTAATTGTGAGCAAGAATGGCATTATCTTCAACAATAACCATATCCTTGACCTCGTCAATCGCTTTTTGATTTTTCAGTCCAACACCAATTGCAAATACATCCATAGCCCTCTCAAAGAAAGGCTTCATAGCATCTCCAACGTACGTGAAACCTCTATCTCTTGTCTGTTCACCGTCTGTAATAACCATGATCATCTTTTTAACATCTGGATCATCAACTCGAAATCCTGCTTCCTTAATGGCAACCTCCTTATCGGCAACTGCTAAGCCTCTATGGGTTTTAGTTCGTCCACCAGGAAATGGACCAGGCATCGTTTCTACAATGTCCTGAAATCTTCCAACATTTTGGCTTTCCTTTAATGTAAGTCTCTTTTCACCCTCTTCACTGAATGTAACTATAGCGCCCTGTCCAATCATCTCCCCCTTTTCGTTCCTATCCCCAATTTTCAGTCTCTCGCCGACAATTTTGAGGAATTTTCGCATATGATCATAATCACTTGGTCTGATACTCGATGATCTATCGAGTACGAAAATGATATCTGTCTTTTTCTTGCACTCCTTAGACACTGGTATTACTAAAAGGACGAAAATAAAAACTCAATAACAACGATGTGAAGGAAATTAACAAATCCATCCGTTCAATCCCCACCCATCGAACTGTCCGTCATTATCAAAATATAATTTAAAGCTAGTATATTAAAAGATAATCACAAATGTATATAGCCTCTCTATGTAATGACCGCCTTCAACTTCCACTGATTAATAGAACGCCAGTTTTGAGTCACCATTATTGCGGACAATAAGTATCGCCAAAACGTTTTCATAAATTATTTTCAAAACTCCCCAAGTTCGAAAATATTTCCAACTCTACTCTGCTAAATAACATACATGTCAACTCCTACATACCAATGCATACCAGATTAAATATTTTAATAAAAATCTAGTTTATGAACGTCCAACTGTAAGAACTCAGCTGGAAAGACAACATACACTAGTATATACATAACTGATTAATAGAACGCCAGTTTTGAGTCACCATTATTGCGGACAACAAGTATCGCCAAAACGTTTTCATCAATTATTTTGAAAACTCCCGAAGTTCGAAAATATTTCCAACTCTGGCGTTCTATTAATCAGTCATGTATATACTAGTGTATGTTGTCTTTCCAGCTGAGTTCTTACAGTTGGACGTTCATAACTAGATTTTTATTAAAATATTTAATCTGGTATGCATTGGTATGTAGGAGTTGACATGTACGTTATTTAGCAGAGTAGAGTTGGAAATATTTTCGAACTTCGGGAGTTTTCAAAAGAATTTATGAAAACGTTTTGGCGATACTTGTTGTCCGCAATAATGGTGACTCAAAACTGGCGTTTCTTCAAACATTTAACCATGATTTAACAGAGCACAAAACCATCACCAGTAATTAACCTTTTCAATAAATCTGGCGTCAGCAGCACAAAGCAGCCCTATGAAGTAGTTTGAGGGTAAAGAGAAATTTTGTTTGCTTAGTTTTAAAGCACAAGAAAGAAAGCCTCGAAAATGGCAAGTTTTACGTAATTCTCTTTAGTGAATGCTAAAAATTATTTCTATGTTTATGATAGTTTGTATAGTCATTGCTATTTTTTCAGTTTTATTTAGTTTAGCTGGTAAACTCGTATATTCATCGAAGTACGACCTTTGCTCACTCACTCAAACAACAATAGGAAATTATTGAAAATTATACTTTCTTGTGACATCTAGAATTATCGAACGTCGATAAATGTACGAGTTTACCAGCTAAACTAAAGTAATACTTAAAAAAGAACAATGACAATACCAGCTATAATAAACTTACTAGAAAGAATTCTTAGTATTAACTAAAGAGAATTACGTAAAACTTACCATGTATTTTCGACGCTTTCTTTCTTGTGCTTTAAAGGGGCAGTAAGACGCAAAAATCATTTATCCCAATTTGGGCTAAAGAGAAGTGCATTCGAAATAAGCAAGAATAGCGGTCTTACTTTGTCAATGTCTTATCTTGTTCCAGAGATATTTCAGTTTTTAAACGCTGTAAATGAGATACCTGATGACGTCATCTACTCCACTCAAATTCTAAAAATGAGGAATATCTTTGGAGATAGCGGCTAGATTTTGCTGAAACGTTCCAGATGTATGCTACTAAAAATGGTATTCTGCACTGTGCATAGTTAATGCTTTATACATTTTTCATTTTAGAGATTTCCTTTAGTTTAAATTTTGGAGTAGATGACGTCATAAATTTATTTGCATCTTTCAAAAACGTCAATATCTCTGGAACAACATAAGATATTGACTAAGTAAGAACGCTATTCTTCCTCATTTTTTTAGTACTAATAGATAAAATAAAAATTGGATAGCTGATTTTCGGTCTTACTACCCCTTGAAAATGAAGCAAACACAATGGCAGTGCGGGGCTTCCCTTTGTTGGCGCCAGACTTATTAAAAAGTCTTTTGATCATTCTGTAATCTGTACACCTGTGCCTTCGGAATCCGATACGGGAACGCGATTGGCTTCCGATTGCTAACACCACAACGAACTGGTTACACAATTGCCGCACTCCAATAACTCGCTCTTATTCGATGTTTCGCACATCCACAAGTTAAAAATGGGATTATTGAACTCACGTTGTTGAGGCGTTGTCATTTTTATCACGTTTCCCAACGGTCCATAGCCAGCGGCCGTCTTGGCTTTAACACGAATTTCATATGTAGTGTTTGGCTTTAAACCAGTCAGACTTAACTTGAGTGTGTCACCATCAGGCACTATTTGATTCTGGGAGCATTGTTCAACATCATTAGAGATAATACTTCTGTAACAAACCATGTAACCAAGGATTTTTTGACCAATTCCAGGTGGTGGCCTCCATGCAGCACTCAATTCCGTTGGACTTTCAGGAGAAACATTGATCAATTCTGGGGGTCGCTCTAAATAAAGAAACAAACTCCATATTAATAAAGCCATCACTTAATGATCTCTACATGTTGTAAATCAAGGTTAAAGCAATGAAAAAGGAGACAGAACACCTTCGTGGCAACAATTAGATAGATAGTTTAATTAATCCAAGTTACATTTACATTGCAGTTAAGACTGAATTGCGTAACTTTACAAGTAATAGATTGGTACTATATAATTACATAAAAATTACCTACTATAAAAACGTTAACTTAAACTATGTACAATATGTATAAACTGCGTAAAACTTCTATATATATAAATGATATCACTATATTAATTCAGAACTGTTTTACACTTTATCATAAAGCTCACTACTATGGATGATAAGAGAGTTAGCATAACGTTTGGTTTTTGCAGTTGGTACATTAAAAGATCTATGTTTCCTGAGCTTGTATCTAGCATTAGTATTTCGTTGTGGTAATAAAACATGCAATTTGTTCTTCGACCTGCTTACAATTGACCTAAAAAGGGCTTTGGTTAACCTTTCATGGTATTCGTGAATTGATTCTATCATTCTAGGCCAGCGAGCGATAGGGCATCTTCATATCGGCAGTAAGGATAAACACAGGCTAGTGCTCTTCTCTGTATCCTCTCCAGGTCATCTTGTAAGTATTTGGGAAGCGAGTAGTGGAAGACAGGACAGGCGTAATCGATAGCAGAACGAATGCATGCGCAGTAATAAGCGACTATATCTTTTGGTGGGACCTTCGCTCTCTTAAGCTGCACAAGAAAGTACTGCTTGCGAGATGCTTTTTTTACTATCTCCTCGATATGATTGTTCACGTAAGAGTGCTGTTAATGGTTACGCCAAGTAACTTTACTTTACTCACTGAGTTAATTGTGTCAGGGAAGCAACTTAAGGTGGCTCCCTCTGGTTTGATTACAGCGCGCGAGCCATCGCCAAATTTTATGATATCAGCACGGCTAAACATTTTTTCGAACAATTCCAACAACGCTGTGAAGTTGGAAGAAATTCCACCGAAGGAAACGGGAGAAAAGACACAGAAAAAAGGAAAAATATCAAGAAGACTGCTGACATATTTTCAACCAATAAGAGACGATACTTCTGGAGAGAATCTTTTGTCTTTTGCGCAACTGTTTGCCATACAAATAGCTATAGTAGAGTTTATAACTACTGTAAAATTTATGATGAATTTTGTAGGGCTTCACATCTCTCAATGACAGGTTAAACAAACTGGCGTTATCTTAGAGTAAGCTGCCAATATAAATTAGCTCTGGCAGAGACGACTTCATAATCCATGTCAGTTTTTATAAAAATGCAAAAGGGACTGGTGAATTCCATAATTTATATACGAGTATTTAAATTTAAATCAACATTCCTCTACAGTTAAATGTTTAAACAATATAAACAAAAATAGACTTAGAATCCATCACAGGGATTATTCACCATTGATTAGGCAGCATTATATCATGCATTTTCAACTTAGTTTCCATATACCTCTACAAATCTTTCCATTTCCAGTATATGCTACATTGCAAGTACATTTATACGTTCCAGGACCAATGTCGGTGCACGTGGCAAACTCGTGGCAATCGTCTTTTTCAGTACCACAAATTGTTATTGCTAATAAACATTGGAAAATTACAAATTACTATAATGTGTCAGTGTTTTTGCAGATAAAGTATTTCCATCATCTTTTCGCAATGGAAATTTCTGTCTCCACGGGAATGAGGAATTTTTATACTTTTGTCAACCTTTTGAAATAATGATTAAATATTCACAAACCTGTACAAGTCTTTCCATCTCCAGTATATCCCTCATTGCAAGTACATTTATATGTTCCAGGACCAGTGTTGGTGCACGTGGCAAACTCGTGACAATCCTCTCTTTCAGTTCCGCATATTCTTATTGCTAACAAACATTGGAAAATTACAAATTACTGCCGTTTCCTTTCTAATGACGAATTGTCATATTTTCATTAAAATTGCGAAATAATTATGAAATATTCACAAACCTGTACACGTCCTCCCATCTCCACTATATCCTTTATTGCAAGTACATTTATATGTTCCAGGACCGGTATCAGTGCACGTGGCAAACTCGTGACAATCGTCGAGGTCACTTGCACAAATCCTTACAGCTAAAGAACATTTTTGGCAATGTTAATCAAAGACAGCCTGTGGCTAACTCGTGGATGCGATGTATAAAATAGATAAATCTATTTTTCTTAAAAGTTTCTAAAGTTGCTGCAGCTTTGTGTACTATCGGTATATGTAGAGGCTGCTCGAAGCATATAATAAAAATGAAATAATAAAAAATCATTCCGTTGCATGTATTAAAAAGAGGTAGATTATCCACACAACCGACATTAAACAATTATTGAATGAGGCTGAGCATGATATCAATAATTATACAAACCGAGGTTAATGTCATCTGCCGAAGCCGAAGGCTGAGAGATTTATGGCCGTTATGGCCGTGCGACAATTTGCGAGTTTAGCCTTCGAACACGTGTGGTTATCACGTGGTTCCACCATGTAACAAAGCGCTGACAAATATGGTGGTGACTATATGCGATTATCGTAGGACTTGTAAAAATGATTTCAAATACATATCAAACAAATCTTAATATATCAAGATCGAAGTGAGATATGGAAGAGTTGTAAAATCCAATCTTTATAATTTATATAGTTCTTTACAGTAAGAGAGTTTATTTCGAACTGAATTTTTCACTACATAAACAATTTAATATACTTATAGATTTGTTAGCAGCAGATAAGATATTGTTTGATAAACGATAGATAATAATGTTTGACATAAAGCTTGTGGTATTCACAGAACACATAAACCTTATTGTGGTATGCGCAGAACATTACTTGTCAATCCAATGTATTTGCGCTTCGCCCACTTATTTATATGGATATCAAGCAGCTCAGTGGTCAGAGTGCAATGACACATTAAACCAGATACATTGGGTTCGATTTGCCGTTGGGGCAGTCAGATGAATTTTTAAATATTATTCTCAATTAACAATTGCTGCATTTCCCCGCATTTTGGTTTAATTGACAGCGGGAAAACAACGGCAACGTGTCTACTCATTTTTGTATAAATCTTGTTTCCATATTGTTTCCGTAATACATTCGCCAGTAAAACGTCCAACTGTAAGAACTCAGCTGGAAAGACAACATACACTAATATATACATAACTGATTATAGAACGCCAGTTTTGAGTCACCATTATTGCGGACAACAAGTATCGCCAAAACGTTTTCATAAATTATTTTGAAAACTCCCGAAGTTCGAAAATATTTCCAACTCTGGCGTTCTGTTAATCAGTCATGTATATACTAGTGTATGTTGTCTTTCCAGCTGAGTTCTTACAGTTGGACGTTCATAACTAGATTTTTATTAAAATATTTAATCTGGTATGCATTGGTATGTAGGAGTTGACATGTACGTATTTAGCAGAGTAGTTTTGAGTCACCATTATTGCGGACAACAAGTATCGCCAAAACGTTTTCATAAATTCTTTTGAAAACTGCAGAAGTTCGAAAATATTTCCAACTCTACTCTGCTAAATAACGTACATGTCAACTCCTACATACCAATGCATACCAGATTAAATATTTTAATAAAAATCTAGTTATGAACGAATTTTAAAACTATGATGCGTTTTTATTTTATTACTTCTTAATTACTTACGTGTACAAATCTTCCCATCTCCAGTATATCCTTTATTACAAGAACATTCATAGGTTCCAGGACCAATATCCGTGCACGTGGCAAACTCGTGGCAGTCGTCTTCAGAAGAACCACATATTTTCCTCACTAAATACAAAATAGATTCAAGCAATTTAAAAGCCTATTAAAAGTGAAAAAAATGAGACTATGTTGAGAACAGGAAAGGAAACGGCACACGAGATCCACAACCGATTCAAGAAGAGCCAACGCTAGAAAAACAAAACCGTTCCGATAGAGAGACATACGGACAGACAGAAAAGGGACCGGAAAAGGTCAAACAGACAGAAAGAGTATAAAAAATCTAGAAATTAGAACAACCGACAGTAATAATGTCGACATCCAAAACCATCAAAACATAAATAATTTTTATTCACCGTCGTTATCTATGATATTAACAGTAGCTGGTTCCCTCAACGTTACTGCTGCAGCGACAGTACTGAGAGAGACAGTAAACGCTTCTGTCGGTTCAACTAGAGGATCATCAACTAAATCAATTTCGATTAATTTTGGTCCAGATTCTCCTGGTTGGAATGTTATACTCTGCGTCTTTACTTCATAATCGTCAACTCCAGCAGATGATGCAATAACGGACACGCTAAAAACAAAAGTTAAAAATGCGCTTTATTTATTTCTTATCCAACAAATAAAGGCAGCATGCAGTTTTTATTCTAGAAATAAGGAAACTGTTTAATTTCTTAAACCAGGGATATAATTTGTCTGGAAAAGCTAGTATCCTAAATTTCAGAGGGTTATACCAAGACTACACACAGCATTAAATTCATTACAAATTTACATTGCCATCATCCTTCAATTGTATCATTATTGGGAATTAACCCCAGAATGGAGGCTTCACCGAGGTTCGAAGATAAAAAATCCAGAACCTGCGTTTTCTAATAATTTTCTAGGTTCAACTTACTCAATCGTCACCGGAGAGGTGATTTGGCCTGACGTCAATTGAATTTCAATGGCGGGCTTTTCATTCTCTTTGACGTTATAAATACGCTGTGTAAAATCAATGACCACACCTGAAAAGTAGAAGTTTATAAAATGATTTTGTTTAAAACACATGATGTGTGGAACTCAAATTTTTCAGTGCAAACTTTCACGTACTACCCTTGTACTACCCTCAAGTTTATTATTATTATTATCATTATTATTATTATTATTATTATTGTTATTGTTATTATTGTTATTGTTATTATTATTATTATTATGGCAGTATGACACGTATGAATGCTAGTTACATAAAAAGCAACAGGGAGCAAGTACGTAACCTATGTGCTGTCAAGGGTTAATATAAAACAAATTATTGTAGCAGAATATCTACTAAAACTTAATAAGTCTAAATGTTTAAAAGTCACTAATATTATCTACCAACTAATATCATAAAAATTATCGAAGGATTATCTATCTCATAGTGATGTTTGCCTTCTTATAATCAGGCTATATAAAGTCTTTCATCCGATTTGACTTCCTTTCATGTAATGACTTTAAATGTTCGTGGGATGTTTAGAGTACTGGAGATCACTGATCCCTGCATCCTTAATAGTACGTCTCTCTACGAGGCCCAGCATATTTCGCATAGTAGTATCCAAATCTCTGGACCATCCTCCCAGGACATCAATAATCACATTGTGTTGTTCCGCTTGATACCCAGGGTACTGTTGTTTAAGTTCCCATCTCAGGGGGCCGTACTTCAGCGTTTTCTCCTCATCTTTCTTTTCACGGTTGTTAATCCACGAGCAGCTCATCTCTACAGCCATTACTTTCTTACTTTTGTGAGCTACGAACCGAGCATCTACTCTATTCGCTGTCATATGGTTGTACTCTGCACATACCGGCTTCATCATCTTGAAGAAGTTTTTAAGTCTGCGTTGTGTCTTGAGATGTACTTGTTTTGTGCCAGGGTTGAACACCCCGCTAACAAATGTGTAAGGATCTCCGCGTCCAACCACACAATCTGCACATGACGTCATCAATCTGGCTTGTCTTCGTTGTATGTGATGTGTACACCTTCGTTGGAGTTAATTGTTCGTAAAGCTCCATCATCCTAGCTATGTTGTGCGAGAGTGCATGTTTCCACTCCTTCAGACATGCCAAGCATCCTGTTTGGTTCAGTTTTTTATCATCCCATCTAGATTTTAGAAATTTCCCTTGCCACTTTTCACCTTGGATTTTATATCGAAGCTGTTCCTCAACTGTTGTCTTCAGTTGTTTCTTAACCTTCTCTCCCGATGCCATTTCCCCTTTGTGGTTACTGGACGTTGGGGTGTGGGTGACTTAAGTTTACGGTGATTCCAATCTCGTTAGCATATTTTAACACATCCTTTACTAACGACTGATGGCCTTGTTCAACTGCTCTTTCTTCAAATTCCCGAACCAACTGTATGAGAGCGCTGGCATTGCAAATTGATTAGAAGCTAAGACACGGTTCTAATCGGATAGTGGGCTTGACTAAATGATCGATAATCTTTGGAGGTAGACTCTCGCTGCGCATTCTAGCACCAACTTCTCCCCTTGAATCAGCCTCTCTGGAACGCCCAAAAACTTGTATTGTGTCTCCTCTTTAAGGTATTCTATTACCGATGATTGATCTAGATTCAGATCCTCAGCCTCTTGCGTTTGAGCCCCTCTCATTATCCCCTCTATTACATTACATTTCTTGGGGTTCCATTGGAGACCAATGACCTCCATCGCAGTTTTTGTTGATTTCAGGACTCTACTCGACTTCGTCTTGGATGCTGCGAAAACTTTAAGATCATCGACGCAGAGTAAACTCGTTATCTTCGAGCTTATCGGCTTGGATATCCTGTATCCTTCGGTGGAACTTGTGGGCACAGCGCATCTCCTCGAGGGAGACACTTGTCAAAGCGAATTGTTCGAGAGGACTCTTTACCGCATTTGGTGTTAACCACGATCTTTTTGTTCCAGCTTGCGCATAGGTAATATATAACTCTGCACTACCATACTGGAAATCTATGCACCTGCATCATCTTTTTTAACCATCCATGGTCTACGGAATCATATGCCTTTTTCACGTCCACCCACGCCATGCTCAAATATCGTTTACCTCTATGACAATCTAATGTGGCCATTCGATCAATTAACAGATTGTCCATTGTTCCATTACAGCCGATCTGTGCACCTCTTTGCTGTCCTTCCATCAATTCATAATCATCTAAGTGCTGATCCATTAGTCTTAAAGTGGTACTACGATCAATTTTTTACCTATCGATATTTTTACGTATTTATAAAGCAGAGCTGCTATATATTACTCGGTCGAAACAGTTTTACGATTCGACGATGGCAAGTATTATTTTATTTTTGACATTTTTTCTAAATAATGGCTATAAATAACACTGACGATGAAGTTAGATATCAAAAATAAAATACAATAGACAGTCAGTCATACCTTCGCATATCTTTCCATCACCGACATAACCATCTTTGCAGGTACACTCGTACTTGCCTGGATCAGTGTCTTTGCATGTTGCAAAGGCGCTACAATCATCGTTGACGGTACCACATATACGAGCAACTGAAAAAATCCACACAGCACTGTAAGTTACTATGTTATAACTACTTTTCAAAATTTTAGTTACCAGTTCTTATTCCATTCAACTGGAATTTATTTGTATTTCTATGAAAAATCGTAATGGCCATTCAATAATCTTCATTCAACATCATATTTTCCACTTACCCGGACAGAATTTGCTGATGATATTCCCCACTGTATTGACTAAGTCCGTGTAATTGTGAGCAAGAATGGCATTATCTTCAACAATAACCATATCCTTGACCTCGTCAATCGCTTTTTGATTTTTCAGTCCAACACCAATTGCAAATACATCCATAGCCCTCTCAAAGAAAGGCTTCATAGCATCTCCAACGTACGTGAAACCTCTATCTCTTGTCTGTTCACCGTCTGTAATAACCATGATCATCTTTTTAACATCTGGATCATCAACTCGAAATCCTGCTTCCTTAATGGCAACCTCCTTATCGGCAACTGCTAAGCCTCTATGGGTTTTAGTTCGACCACCAGGAAATGGACCAGGCATCGTTTCTACAATGTCCTGAAATCTTCCAACATTTTGGCTTTCCTTTAATGTAAGTCTCTTTTCACCCTCTTCACTGAATGTAACTATAGCGCCCTGTCCAATCATCTCCCCCTTTTCGTTCCTATCCCCAATTTTCAGTCTCTCGCCGACAATTTTGAGGAATTTTCGCATATGATCATAATCACTTGGTCTGATACTCGATGATCTATCGAGTACGAAAATGATATCTGTCTTTTTCTTGCACTCCTTAGACACTGGTATTACTAAAAGGACGAAAATAAAAACTCAATAACAACGATGTGAAGGAAATTAACAAATCCATCCGTTCAATCCCCCACCCATCGAACTGTCCGTCATTATCAAAATATAATTTAAAGCTAGTATATTAAAAGATAATCACAAATGTATATAGCCTCTCTATGTAATGACCGCCTTCAACTTCCACTGATTAATAGAACGCCAGTTTTGAGTCACCATTATTGCGGACAATAAGTATCGCCAAAACGTTTTCATAAATTATTTTCAAAACTCCCCAAGTTCGAAAATATTTCCAACTCTACTCTGCTAAATAACATACATGTCAACTCCTACATACCAATGCATACCAGATTAAATATTTTAATAAAAATCTAGTTATGAACGTCCAACTGTAAGAACTCAGCTGGAAAGACAACATACACTAGTATATAAACAACTGATTAATAGAACGCCAGTTTTGAGTCACCATTATTGCGGACAACAAGTATCGCCAAAACGTTTTCATCAATTATTTTGAAAACTCCCGAAGTTCGAAAATATTTCCAACTCTGGCGTTCTATTAATCAGTCATGTATATACTAGTGTATGTTGTCTTTCCAGCTGAGTTCTTACAGTTGGACGTTCATAACTAGATTTTTATTAAAATATTTAATCTGGTATGCATTGGTATGTAGGAGTTGACATGTACGTTATTTAGCAGAGTAGAGTTGGAAATATTTTCGAACTTCGGGAGTTTTCAAAAGAATTTATGAAAACGTTTTGGCGATACTTGTTGTCCGCAATAATGGTGACTCAAAACTGGCGTTTCTTCAAACATTTAACCATGATTTAACAGAGCACAAAACCATCACCAGTAATTAACCTTTTCAATAAATCTGGCGTCAGCAGCACAAAGCAGCCCTATGAAGTAGTTTGAGGGTAAAGAGAAATTTTGTTTGCTTAGTTTTAAAGCACAAGAAAGAAAGCCTCGAAAATGGCAAGTTTTACGTTATTCTCTTTGGTGAATGCTAAAAATTATTTCTATGTTTATGATAGTTTGTATAGTCATTGCTATTTTTTCAGTTTTATTTAGTTTAGCTGGTAAACTCGTATATTCATCGAAGTACGACCTTTGCTCACTCACTCAAACAAGAACAGGAAATTATTGAAAATGATACTTTCTTGTGACATCTAGAATTATCGAACGTCGATGAATGTACGAGTTTACCAGCTAAACTAAAGTAATACTTAAAAAAGAAGAATGACAACACAAACTATAATAAACTTACTAGAAAGAATTCTTAGCATTAACTAAAGAGAATCATTTAAAACTTACCATGTATTTTCGAGGCTTTATTTCTTGTGCTTTAAAATGAAGCAAACAAAATGGCTGTGCGGGGCTTCCCTTTACCCACAAACTACGTCATAGGTCTGCTTTGGGCTGTTGACGCCAAATTTATTAAAAGGTCTATTGAACATTCTGTAATCTGTACACCTGTGCCTTCGGAATCCGATACGGGACCACGAATGGCTTCCGATTGCTAACACCACAACGAATTGGTTACACAATTGCCGCACTCCAATAACTCGCTCTTATTCGATGTTTCGCACATCCACAAGTTAAAAATGGGATTATTGAACTCACGTTGTTGAGGCGTTGTCATTTTTATCACGTTTCCCAACGGTCCATAGCCAGCGGCCGTCTTGGCTTTAACACGAATTTCATATGTAGTGTTTGGCTTTAAACCAGTCAGACTTAACTTGAGTGTGTCACCATCAGGCACTATTTGATTCTGGGAGCATTGTTCAACATCATTAGAGATAATACTTCTGTAACAAACCATGTAACCAAGGATTTTTTGACCAATTCCAGGTGGTGGCCTCCATGCAGCACTCAATTCCGTTGGACTTTCAGGAGAAACATTGATCAATTCTGGGGGTCGCTCTAAATAAAGAAACAAACTCCATATTAATAAAGCCATCACTTAATGATCTCTACATGTTGTAAATCAAGGTTAAAGCAATGAAAAAGGAGACAGAACACCTTCGTGGCAACAATTAGATAGATAGTTTAATTAATCCAAGTTACATTGCAGTTAAGACTGAATTGCGTAACTTTACAAGTAATAGATTGGTACTATATAATTACATAAAAATTACCTACTATAAAAACGTTAACTTAAACTATGTACAATATGTATATAAACTGCGTAAAACTTCTATATATAAAAATGATATCACTAAATTAATTCAGAACTGTTTTACACTTTATCATAAAGCTCACTACTATGGATGATAAAAGAGTTAGCATAACGTTTGGTTTTTGCAGTTGGTACATTAAAAGATCTATGTTTCCTGAGCTTGTATCTAGCATTAGTATTTCGTTGTGGTAATAAAACATGCAATTTGTTCTTCGACCTGCTTACAATTGACCTAAAAAGGGCTTTGGTTAACCTTTCATGGTGTTCGTGAATTGATTCTATCATTCTAGGCCAGCGAGCGATAGGGCATCTTCATATCGGCAGTAAGGATAAACACAGGCTAGTGCTCTTCTCTGTATCCTCTCCAGGTCATCTTGTAAGTATTTGGGAAGCGAGTAGTGGAAGACAGGACAGGCGTAATCGATAGCAGAACGAATGCATGCGCAGTAATAAGCGACTATATATTTTGGTGGGACCTTCGCTCTCTTAAGCTGCACAAGAAAGTACTGCTTGCGAGATGCTTTTTTTACTATCTCCTCGATATGATTGTTCCACGTAAGAGTGCTGTTAATGGTTACGCCAAGTAACTTTACTTTACTCACTGAGTTAATTGTGTCAGGGAAGCAACTTAAGGTGGCTCCCTCTGGTTTGATTACAGCGCGCGAGCCATCGCCAAATTTTATGATATCAGCACGGCTAAACATTTTTTCGAACAATTCCAACAACGCTGTGAAGTTGGAAGAAATTCCACCGAAGGAAACGGGAGAAAAGACACAGAAAAAAGGAAAAATATCAAGAAGACTGCTGACATATTTTCAACCAATAAGAGACGATACTTCTGGAGAGAATCTTTTGTCTTTTGCGCAACTGTTTGCCATACAAATAGCTATAGTAGAGTTTATAACTACTGTAAAATTTATGATGAATTTTGTAGGGCTTCACATCTCTCAATGACAGGTTAAACAAACTGGCGTTATCTTAGAGTAAGCTGCCAATATAAATTAGCTCTGGCAGAGACGACTTCATAATCCATGTCAGTTTTTATAAAAATGCAAAAGGGACTGGTGAATTCCATAATTTATATATGAGTATTTAAATTTAAATCAACATTCCTCTACAGTTAAATGTTTAAACAATATAAACAAAAATAGACTTAGAATCCATCACAGGGATTATTCACCATTGATTAGGCAGCATTATATCATGCATTTTCAACTTAGTTTCCATATACCTCTACAAATCTTTCCATTTCCAGTATATGCTACATTGCAAGTACATTTATACGTTCCAGGACCAATGTCGATGCACGTGGCAAACTCGTGGCAATCGTCTTTTTCAGTACCACAAATTGTTATTGCTAATAAACATTGGAAAATTACAAATTACTATAATGTGTCAGTGTTTTTGCAGATAAAGTATTTCCATCATCTTTTCGCAATGGAAATTTCTGTCTCCACGGGAATGAGGAATTTTTATACTTTTGTCAACCTTTTGAAATAATGATTAAATATTCACAAACCTGTACAAGTCTTTCCATCTCCAGTATATCCCTCATTGCAAGTACATTTATATGTTCCAGGACCAGTGTTAGTGCACGTGGCAAACTCGTGACAATCCTCTCTTTCAGTTCCGCATATTCTTATTGCTAACAAACATTGGAAAATCACAAATTACTGCTGTTTCCTTTCTAATGACGAATTGTCATATTTGCATTAAAATTGCGAAATAATTATGAAATGTTCACAAACCTGTACACGTCTTCCCATCTCCACTATATCCTTTATTGCAAGTACATTTATATGTCCCAGGACCGGTGTCAGTGCACGTGGCAAACTCGTGACAGTCGTCGAGGTCACTTGCACAAATCCTTACAGCTAAAGAACATTTTTGGCAATGTTAATCAAAGATAGCCTGTGGCTAACTTGTGGTGGATGCGATGATAAATCTATTTTACTTAAAAGTTTCTAAAGTTTCTGTAACTTTGTATACTATGGATATATGTAGAGGCCGCTCGAAGCATATAATAAAAAATGAAGATAATTCCGTTGCATGTATTAAAAAGAGGTAGATTATCCACATAACCGACATTAAACAATTATTGGATGAGGCTGAGCATGATATCAAGAATTATCCAAACGGAGGTCAATGTTATCTGGCGAAGCCGAAGGCTGATAACATTGACTGAGGTCTGAATAATTCTTGATATCATGTGCAAGCCGAATCCAATAATTGTTTTATTATACATGTGGTAACTATTGTCTTCATCGTTGTCGTCACTGTCTTCATCCTAACTGTTGTCTTGGTCGAGAGGCAAATCTACTGGAAGCCATTTTTTGTATTGCTGCCGACCCTCAGGGAGGCAGCACACTAATATTGACTTGAGTCGCTGTGTTTAGTGTCCAGACCTCTTCGCGGAACTATATATGTAAAGCGAACATAGGCTCGGCACAGTGGATGTCCGGAGGATGTCTGTCCTGTTTTATGACGTTTTGTGACGTAGGTTTCAGTTTCGGATATTATTCGTTTGTTCGATTTGAAATATGAACGCCAGATAAGTCGCTCAATTCAGAAATATTACAAACGTGAAGTTCGATTTGGCAAAAGTGTCGCTTGAATGGAAAATTTATAACTTCAAGAGGCTTGCTCGTTTCGAGTAAATGTTGTTCGAATTAGATGTATGACGTTCAAATGGTCATATTGAATTTTGACATTATAAACGCGCCATATGATTACCATATGTTATTTTAATATTAGAAGGCTATAATGGGCTTTATTATATAGATGGGAGTGTTTTACTAAGAAATATGCAGTGACATATTTTCCATATCCTTACTAGTGAAGATATCGATCACGTGATTAAACATTTTCCCACCTTTTGCCACCCAATCTATATAATAAAAAGAAAATTACAACGTGGCTTGAAGATATGAATTTTATCTGCTCGTGGTAAAAACAATATTTTACTCATTCGCTACGCTCATTCGTAAAATATTGTTTTCACAACTCGAAGATAAAATTCATATCTTCGCACCACCGTGTAATATCCTTTATATATGATCGCCTTGATACGTGGTTTAGATTATTATCGAGTGGAACTCGGCAACAAACGACAGCAACCTCAATGTTTTTGACAACGGTGAATTCCGTATGTTATTTTAATAGAATGGTATTCCCGTTCGTTTGTTCGATTTGAAATTATGACCGCACGACCGTCAGATAACTCCTTCAATTCAGCAAATATTACAATCGTGAAGTTCGATTTGGCAAGAGTGTTGCTTGAATTGAAAATTTATAACTTCGCGAGGCTTTCTCTTTCGAGTAAATGTTGTTCGAATTTATGTATGTCGTTCGAAAGGTCACATTGAATTTTGACATTGTAATACCGTAGGTTATTTTCATAATTCAAGGCTATATGATCGCCTTAGCTTGATACGTGGTTCAGATTCTACATTCTATTTATTTGATCCTCTATGCTCTAGAAAATTTCTAGCATCATTCTGTTGGCATGTCTGATCCTGAACACTGCTCCAACCTCGTACCCACTGCTCTTGTGTCAGTCGAGAGGCAGCGTTTCGCTTCTGATAAGAACTCCTAGTTTAGTAATTTTACGCGCTTTGAGGTAGTGGCGTCATCAGCGTCCAATATTTTTTTGGAAACCTCCGTCCAATAATTCAAAATATTCGACGGAAATGACGCTACAGCTGCCGGATATTGAGAATTAACTGGGGTATGTTGACGAATAAGTAACGAGAATGAAGTTTGAATGTATGATGTTTATTATTCAGATATTTATCGTTTATTATCCAGATCATCGCAAGTTCTTTCTCGGAACTCGCTGTTCACTACAAGTGGTTCAGCATTTGATCCCAGTCGTCTTGTCTCAACAAGCTTCTGTAAGCTGCGTTCTCAGGTCTCTCGATTATTGACCTTAGGTGGATGTCGTTTAACTTGTTCATTGGCTCGCAGCGAATTTTGAGCAACTTGAGGATTGTTGTGATACGTATTAATTTTAATGATTATTGATGTTATTAACCAAGGCACTACAGTTTCACAAAAAGTATTTTGTACTAAATATTGTGCCGCACGAACGATTGTACAATTATTATCCTTGGCTATCCCTGTTTTTCCTTGTTCGTGTCCGTCAATGCACAGTGACTTTTTTATCGCGTTTATTTTAAACAAATGTTAATATATCATAAATTCTTTTAAACTCTACTCTGCTAAATAGCGTACATATTAACTCCTACATATACCAATGCTTACCAGAGTAAATATTTTAATAACAATCTAGTTATGAACGAATTTTAACCGCAAACTATGATGCATTTTTATTTTATTACTTCTTAATTACTTACCTGTACAATTCTTCCCATTTCCAGTATATCCTTTATTACAAGAACATTCATAGGTTCCAGGACCAATATCCGTGCACGTGGCAAACTCGTGGCAGTCGTCTTCAGAAGAACCACATATTTTCCTCACTAAATACAAAATATATTCAAGCAATTTAAAAGCCTATTAAAAGTGAAAAAAATGAGACTATGTTGAGAACAGGAAAGGAAACGGCACACGAGATCCACAACCGATTCAAGAAGAGCCAACGCTAGAAAAACAAAACCGTTCCGATAGAGAGACATACGGACAGACAGAAAAGGGACCGGAAAAGGTCAAACAGACAGAAAGAGTATAAAAAATCTAGAAATTAGAACAACCGACAGTAATAATGTCGACATCCAAAACCATCAAAACATAAATAATTTTTATTCACCGTCGTTATCTATGATATTAACAGTAGCTGGTTCCCTCAACGTTACTGCTGCAGCGACAGTACTGAGAGAGACAGTAAACGCTTCTGTCTGTTCAACTAGAGGATCATCAACTAAATCAATTTCGATTAATTTTGGTCCAGATTCTCCTGGTTGGAATGTTATACTCTGCGTCTTTACTTCATAATCGTCAACTCCAGCAGATGATGGAATAACGGACACGCTAAAAACAAAAGTTAAAAATGCGCTTTATTTATTTCTTATCCAACAAATAAAGGCAGCATGCAGTTTTTATTCTAGATATAAGGAAACTGTTTAATTTCTTAAACCAGGGATATAATTTGTCTGGAAAAGCTAGTATCCTAAATTTCAGAGGGTTATACCAAGACTATACACAGCATTAAATTCATTACAAATTTACATTGCCATCATCCTTCAATTGTATCATTATCGGGAATTAACCCCAGAATGGAGGCTTCACCGAGGTTCGAAGATAAAAAATCCAGAACCTGCGTTTTCTAATAATTTTCTAGGTTCAACTTACTAAATCGTCACCGGAGAGGTGATTTGGCCTGACGTCAATTGAATTTCAATGGCGGGCTTTTCATTCTCTTTGACGTTATAAATACGCTGTGTAAAATCAATGACCACACCTGAAAAACGAGAAGTTTTTGAAATCATTTTCTTATGAAATCATCATATGTAGAGGGACACACATTTTTCAGTGCAAACTTCACGTGCCACCCTCATGCAATAAAGATTATTATTATTATTATTATTATTATTATTATTATTATTATTATTATTATTATTATTATTATTATTATTATTATTATTATTATTATTATTATTATTATTATTATATTATTATTATTATTATTATTATTATGATTATTATTATCAGCTCATGCGGATAAGGTAAAGGAAACTAGAAATATTTCGTGACATTTTCAAGCTTAAGCTTTTCCTGAGACACATTTCGTTAAAAATTAAAGGAAACACTCTTTTCCGAAAGAAAAAGAAGAAGTATAACGAGGTCGATCCAGTTTTCCTTTCCACATTTGTTAATTGTTTGCCCGCTTTTATTTTTGACATTATTTTTTACATAATGGATATAAAGAAAACATAAACACTGACGATGTAGTTAGATATCAAAAAGTACATACAATAGACAGTCATACCTTCGCATATCTTTCCATCACCGACATAACCATCTTTGCAGGTACACTCGTACTTGCCTGGACCAGTGTCGTTGCACGTTGCAAAGGCGCTGCAATCATCGTTTACGGTACCACATATACGAGAAACTGAAAACAATGCGCACGGTACTGTAAGTAACGATATAAAGCCAGCCAGGTAGCCATGGAATTATCAAGATAGACGAAGAGACACACAGACAGATAGGAAAAGCACAAACAGACGTACAAAGACATAAATTTCAATATACTGTTAAAATTATTATATAGAGGAACTGAGGGATGGAAAACTTCGTTTGAAAGACGACAATGTGTTTTGAAGTTTCGTGTCTAATTCCATAACTTAGATCAGATAAATTTAAAGCTATACTTCAAATAGTCACACACACAGATATAAAGATACACAGACACACAATGTCACAAACACACAGACATATACACGGAGTATAACAAATCAGGAAATCAGAGCAACCGACTGTGATAGCGTATAACCGAAATGCAAAACCATCAAAAATAATTTGTATTCACCGTCGTTATCTATGATATTAACAGTAGCTGGTTCTTTAAACGTTACTGCTGCAGCGGCAGTACTAAGAGAGACTGTAAACGCTTCTGTCGGTTCAACTAGAGGATCATCAACCAAATCAATTTCGATTGATTTAGGTCCGGTTTCGCCTGGTTGGAATGTTATACTCTGCGTTTTCACTTCAAAATCGTCAAAGCCAGCAGATGATGGAATAACGGATACGCTGAAAATAAACGTTAAAAATGAACTTCGATCGTTTATTGCTTATCCAACAAATAGAGGCAGCATGCAATTTCTATTAACATATCATATCTATATAAGAAAACTTTTATTTTTTAATGCAGGGATATAATTTATCTAGAAAAACTGATATC
This sequence comes from Chrysogorgia sp. JL179-B06, assembly GCA_035772405.1. Taxonomy (NCBI): domain Eukaryota; kingdom Metazoa; phylum Cnidaria; class Anthozoa; order Scleralcyonacea; family Chrysogorgiidae; genus Chrysogorgia; species Chrysogorgia sp. JL179-B06. The sequence continues at coordinate 261,865 of JAYKKM010000484.1, forward strand.
CTCAGTTTCATAGGGTTATACCAAGACCACACACAGCATTCAATTCATTACAAATTTATATACCCATCTGCCTTCAATTCTATCATTTAATGGAAATTAACCCCCGCCCCCCAACGGAAGTAATTTCACCAGGGAAGAAAAAATCGAAAACATGTGTTTTATAAAAAATTTCTATGCATGTATTAGTATGGATTTGATTTCCTAGGCTCAACTTACTCAATCGTCACCGGAGTGGTGATCTGGCCAGATGTCAGTTGAATTTCAATGGCAGGCTTTTCATTCTCTTTGACGTCATAAATACGCTGTGTAAAATCAATGACCACACCTGAAAAGTAGAAGTTTATAAAATGATTTTGTTTAAAACACATGATGTGAGGAACTCAAATTTTTCAGTGCAAACTTTCACGTACTACCCTCGTACTACCCTCGTACTACCCTCAAGTTTATTATTATTATTATTATTATTATTATTATTATTATTATTATTATTATTATTATTATTATTATTATTGTTATTGTTACTATTATTGTTATTGTTATTATTATTATTATTATTATAGCAGTATGACACGTATGAATGCTAGTTACATAAAAAGCAACAGGGAGCAAGTACGTAACCTATGTGCTGTCAAGGGTTAATATAAAACAAATTATTGTAGCAGAATATCTTAAAACTTAATAAGTCTAAATGTTTAAGAGTCACTAATATTATCTACCAACTAATATCATAAAAATTATCGAAGGATTATCTATCTCATAGTGATGTTTGCCTTCTTATAATCAGGCTATATAAAGTCTTTCATCCGCTTTGACTTCCTTTCATGTAATGACTTTAAATGTTCGTGGGATGTTTAGAGTACTGGAGATCACTGACCCCTGCATCCTTAATAGTACGTCTCTCTACGAGGCCCAGCATCTTTCGCATAGTAGTATCCAAATCTCTGGACCATCCTCCCAGGACATCAATAATCACATTGTGTTGTTCCGCTTGATACCCAGGGTACTGTTGTTTAAGTTCCCATCTCAGGGGGCCGTACTTTAGCGTTTTCTCCTCATCTTTCTTTTCACGGTTGTTAATCCACGAGCAGCTCATTTCTACAGCCATTACTTTCTTACTTTTGTGAGCTACGAACCGAGCATCTACTCTATTCGCTGTCACATGGTTGTACTCTGCATATACCGGCTTCATCATCTTGAAGAAGAGGGTTTTTAAGTCTGCGTTGTGTCTTGAGATGTACTTGTTTTGTGCCAGGGTTGAACACCCCGCTAACAAATGTGTAAGGATCTCCGCGTCCAACCACACAATCTGCACATGACGTCATCAATCTGGCTTGTCTTCGTTGTATGTCGTTGGAATTAATTGTTCGTAAAGCTCCATCATCCTAGCTATGTTGTGCGAGGGTGCATGTTTCCACTCCTTCAGACATGCCAAGCATCCTGTTTGGTTCAGTTTTTTATCATCCCATCTAGATTTTAGAAATTTCCCTTGCCACTTTTCACCTTGGATTTTATATCGAAGCTGTTCCTCAACTGTTGTCTTCAGTTGTTTCTTAACCTTCTCTCCCGATGCCATTTCCCCTTTGTGGTTACTGGACGGGGGTGTGGGTAGCATATTTTAACACATCCTTTACTAACGACTGATGGCCTTGTTCAACTGCTCTTTCTTCAAATTCCCGAACCAACTGTATGAGAGCACTGGCATTGCAAATTGATTGGAAGCTAAGACACGGTTCTAATCGGATAGTGGGCTTGAATAAATGATCGATAATCTTTGGAGGTAGACTCTCGCTGCGCATTCTAGCACCAACTTCTCCCCTTGAATCAGCCTCTCTGGAACGCCCAAAAACTTGTATTGTGTCTCCTCTTTAAGGTATTCTATTACCGATGATTGATCTAGATTCAGATCCTCAGCCTCTTGCGTTTGAGCCCCTCTCATTATCCCCTCTATTACATTACATTTCTTGGGATTCCATTGGAGACCAATGACCTCCATCGCAGTTTTTGTTGATTTCAGGACTCTACTCGACTTCGTCTTGGATGCTGCGAAAACTTTAAGATCATCGACGCAGAGTAAACTCGTTATCTTCGAGCTTATCGGCTTGGATATCCTGTATCCTTCGGTGGAACTTGTGGGCACAGCGCATCTCCTCGAGGGAGACACTCGCCATCTTTTTTAACCATCCATGGTCTACGGAATCATATGCCTTTTTCACGTCCACCCACGCCATGCTCAAATATCGTTTACTTCTATGACAATCTAATGTGGCCATTCGATCAATTAACAGATTGTCCATTGTTCCATTACAGCCGATCTGTGCACCTCTTTGCTGTCCTTCCATCAATTCATAATCATCTAAGTGCTGATCCATTAGTGTTAAAGTGGTACTACGATCAAATTTTTACCTATCGATATTTTTACGTATTTATAAAGCAGAGCTGCTAAATATTACTCGGTCGAAACCGTTTGGCGATTCGACGATGGCAAGTATTATTTTATTTTTGACATTTTTTCTAAATAATGGCTATAAATAACACTGACGATGAAGTTAGATATCAAAAAGAAAATACAATAGACAGTCATACCTTCGCATATCTTTCCATCACCGACATAACCATCTTTGCAGGTACACTCGTACTTGCCTGGATCAGTGTCTTTGCATGTTGCAAAGGCGCTACAATCATCGTTGACGGTACCACATATACGAGCAACTGAAAAAATCCACACAGCACTGTAAGTTACTATGTTATAACTACTTTTCAAAAATTTAGTTACCAGTTCTTATTCCATTCAACTGGAATTTATTTGTATTTCTATGAAAAATCGTAATGGCCATTCAATAATCTTCATTCAACATCATATTTTCCACTTACCCGGACAGAATTTGCTGATGATATTCCCCACTGTATTGACTAAGTCCGTGTAATTGTGAGCAAGAATGGCATTATCTTCAACAATAACCATATCCTTGACCTCGTCAATCGCTTTTTGATTTTTCAGTCCAACACCAATTGCAAATACATCCATAGCCCTCTCAAAGAAAGGCTTCATAGCATCTCCAACGTACGTGAAACCTCTATCTCTTGTCTGTTCACCGTCTGTAATAACCATGATCATCTTTTTAACATCTGGATCATCAACTCGAAATCCTGCTTCCTTAATGGCAACCTCCTTATCGGCAACTGCTAAGCCTCTATGGGTTTTAGTACGACCACCAACAAATGGACCAGGCATCGTTTCTACAATGTCCTGAAACCTTCCAACATTTTGGCTTTCCTTTAATGTAAGTCTCTTCTCACCCTCTTCACTGAATGTAACTATAGCGCCCTGTCCAATCATCTCCCCCTTTTCGTTCCTATCCCCAATTTTCAGTCTCTCGCCGACAATTTTGAGGAATTTTCGCATATGATCATAATCACTTGGTCTGATACTCGATGATCTATCGAGTACGAAAATGATATCTGTCTTTTTCTTGCACTCCTTAGACACTGGTATTACTAAAAGGACGAAAATAAAAACTCAATAACAACGATGTGAAGGAAATTAACAAATCCATCCGTTCAATCCCCCACCCATCGAACTGTCCGTCATTATCAAAATATAATTTAAAGCTAGTATATTAAAAGATAATCACAAATGTATATAGCCTCTCTATGTAATGACCGCCTTCAACTTCCACTGATTAATAGAACGCCAGTTTTGAGTCACCATTATTGCGGACAATAAGTATCGCCAAAACGTTTTCATAAATTATTTTGAAAACTCCCGAAGTTCGAAAATATTTCCAGCTCTACTCTGCAAAATAACGTACATGTCAACTCCTACATACCAATGCATACCAGATTAAATATTTTAATAACAATCTAGTTATGAACGTCCAACTGTAAGAACTCAGCTGGAAAGACAACATACACTAGTATATACATAACTGATTAATAGAACGCCAGTTTTGAGTCACCATTATTGCGGACAACAAGTATCGCCAAAACGTTTTCATAAATTATTTTGAAAACTCCTGAAGTTCGAAAATATTTCCAACTCTGGCGTTCTATTAATCAGTCATGTATATACTAGTGTATGTTGTCTTTCCAGCTGAGTTCTTACAGTTGGACGTTCATAACTAGATTTTTATTAAAATATTTAATCTGGTATGCATTGGTATGTAGGAGTTGACATGTACGTTATTTAGCAGAGTAGAGTTGGAAATATTTTCGAACTTCGGGAGTTTTCAAAAGAATTTATGAAAACGTTTTGGCGATACTTGTTGTCTGCAATAATGGTGACTCAAAACTGGCGTTTCTTCAAACATTTAACCATGATTTAACAGAGCAAAAAACCATCACCAGTAATTAACCTTTTCAATAAATCTGGCGTCAGCAGCACAAAGCAGCCCTATGAAGTAGTTTGAGGGTAAAGTGAAATTTTGTTTGCTTAGTTTTAAGGCACAAGAAAGAAAGCCTCGAAAATGGCAAGTTTTACGTAATTCTCTTTAGTGAATGCTAAAAATGATTTCTATGTTTATGATAGTTTGTATAGTCATTGCTATTTTTTCAGTTTTACTTTAGTTTAGCTGGTAAACTCGTATATTCATCGAAGTACGACCTTTGCTCACTCACTCAAACAACAACAGGAAATTATTGAAAATTATACTTTCTTGTGACATCTAGAATTATCGAACGTCGATGAATGTACGAGTTTACCAGCTAAACTAAAGTAATACTTAAAAAAAACAATGACAACACAAACTATAATAAACATACTAGAAAGAATTCTTAGTATTAACTAAAGAGAATTACGTAAAACTTACCATGTATTTTCGACGATTTCTTTCTTGTGCTTTAAAGGGGCAGTAAGACGCAAAAATCATTTATCCCAATTTGGGCTAAAGAGAACTGCATTCGAAATAAGCAAGAATAGCGGTCTTACTTTGTTATCTTGTTCCAGAGATATTTCAGTTTTTGAACGCTGTAAATGAGATACCTGATGACGTCATCTACTCCACTCAAATTCTAAAAATGAGGAATATCTTTGGAGATAGCGGCTAGATTGTGCTGAAACGTTCCAGATGTATGCTACTAAAAATGGTATTCTGCACTGTGTATAGTTAATGCTTTATACATTTTTCATTTTAGAGATTTCCTTTAGTTTAAATTTTGGAGTAGATGACGTCATAAATTTATTTGCATCTTTCAAGAACGTCAATGTCTCTGGAACAACATAAGATATTGACTAGAGGTCGACCGATCATCGGATCGGACATCGGATTTTGCCGATATTTTGCAATATCGGCAAAACATCGGATCGGTAAAATATCACTACCGTAGCCGATGCTTTTTGCCGATGTTAAGTTTCAAAATTTCGTCATTTATACTAAAGACAAAAGCTAAAAGACTGCATGACTAAGTTCCATCTCCTGCTGGGAATTGCGTGAACCTGTTTATTTAGAAAGATAAGTTGCGATTGATGAAAGTCAGACCGGAAATTTGAAAGCGCGTCTTGTCAAAATGCAACATTTTTGATGCCACCGGCTAGTCACGGCTTCAAAATAAAACTAACAAACAAATTATTAAAATGCCTCATGCATTTTAAAATGCATTTTTAATATTCTTTCTTATAGAAATACTGCTAATATAAATATAATAGTTTATGTAACTTTTGAGTTTTGTCTACAGAAAATAGATCACAAATTTACAAGTTACACTTACAACTTAAAAGTTAAAATTATAAAGGTATTAAGTATTAACAAATAACAAATAACAATAACAAATTAACAACAGTGGTAAACTATATCAAGGAGCAATGACAATGTTAAAGCCTGAAGAAGACGCGCGTGATATTTTGCGTGTTCTTTTGAATTACTTAAAAGTTAAAATTCAAAATTCAAAATAGGGAGATTCCCTCGAATAAACAGCAACATTTCGACTTTTTCTGGCAGTAGTCGGCTTCGTCGCGCACTGTATATCGCCTCTGCCTCGCTGAAAAGCCTTTCCGATTGGACTGAAGTTGGTGGAGATGATAAGTACTTTCTTGCTAGTTTTGCCAGTTTGGGATATTTTACTGCGTGTACTTTCCACCATTCCAGCGGGTCAGACTTCTTTTCAGCTCTTAGCTCAGCATTACGATAAAGAGAATATTCTTGGATAATGGTACTTGGCGCAGCAAAAGGCCTGGCCGTTCCACCAGTCTCACGCTCACTTAAAATAGCTGCAAATTCATCATCAGATTTATCATCTTCGTCAATCATTAGCTGCACTTGTTCTGCCGGTGCGTCAACGACATCGTCATATCCGTCTGCCGAGATCCATTCTTCAATACTCTCTTTCGTCGATTCCTTTTGAAAAAAGGCATCTTTATAGCGAGGATCAAGTATAGTTGCCAGTACCATATTTTGATCGGATTCTATTGCTGCAAACCTTGTTTCCATTGACGCTTTCAGTTCGCCGATCATGGTACCAAGCCCTGAAACAGCTGTGGAGACTGAGAGATTGTCAAGTTTCCGTAACAGCATCAAGACGCGTGGGATTACCATTCCAATGGTTTCAGCTTTTTTTGAACACTCCTTGGTTGCTGCTTCAAATGGAGATAGGATAGCAACTAGCTTTTCAGCCAAATTCCACTGGTTTGCAGTGAGTTGAGGTATGGACGAGTAATCACTTGCAAATTGGACGATGGCTCGTTTTTGCTGCAATAAGCGTTGCAACAAGTAAAACTTGCTGTTCCACCGAGTTGGCACATCTTGGAGAAGGTTGTTTTCTGGCAAGTTATTTGCTCGCTGTATCTCTCTCAGCTGGCTTACGGCAAGGCTAGAGTGCTTGAAGTGACCAACAATGCGACGAGAAACAGCAAGCATATCGGTAACAGCCCTCTGGGAAAAAATGGCATCGCCAACAACCAGTTGAAGTGTGTGTGCAAAACACCACGCAGCCGGTACTTCAGCCTTTGACAGCCCACTTTTGGCATTTGCAGCGTTGTCACTTACAAACAGATGAACTTTGGATTTCTCAATTTGCCAATCGATCAACATTTGGTTGATTTGGTCAGCTATCGCATCCCCTGTGTGTGATCCAGGGAAGCTGCTTGCATTAAGCACTGTTTGGATTCGACGAAAATCATCCATTATCCAGTGGCCTGTTAAGGACATCAGAGAATGGGATCCAGGAGATGACCATATATCTGTCGTGAAACTGATATATTCTGCGGCATTAACTAGAGCACCAACACGTTCTTTCAACTTGCCGTAAATCCCAGGGATAACTGTGCGGCTTAAGTGATTTGGTGAGGGCAATGTATAACGAGGCTCCAGCTTGGCGACTAAGCGTTGAAAACCAACATCTTGGGTGATAGTAAATGGCTGAACATCCAATGCTATCATCTCGCCAAGTAAACGGTCACATTCTATTTTATGTGCGTTGTCATCAGCCCATTTCTGCGACCGTTGTAGACATGCCCCTATAGTTTGCTGTTGACGAAAGACTTGTTTAGCCAGCGACGTTGTTGAACTCGAAGAATCTAATTTTCGCTTTCTTTCCGCAACTTCTTGTTTTATCTTCTCTGTGTATTCATTATACTCTTTCAAATGAGTACGCTGAAGATGAGTTTTCAAGTTAGTTGGTGAAAAGGTTTTTGCCGTTTTCCCTCCTCGTGAAACCTCGCTTCGGCAGACTTTACAAACTGCTTTAGTATTGTCAGATAAAGAGACGTCAAAATAATGCCAAATACAAGACCTATTCGACATTTCGGCCGTTTCAGCAACACTTGCGAATGACGAATGTAATATGATTTTGAATTTTTTGATAGCGGAATTTGAAATGGCTTCCGACGGCTACTTCCTTCTGTGCATTTAATGGCTTCCGAATTACTTGTATTTCAGTTGGCGAAATATTCATAATAGCGCTCGTGCTAGCTACGCACTCGCGGTATTATGAATAACTTCGCAGCAAAATTATAATTATAAACGTATTAAACGAGCAAAACAGCGTATTTTTTATTTTTTTATTTAGTTTGTTTACATGAATTACATCCCAAAGAACATGAAACCATAACCGGATATAGCAATTAATCTGAGACAAACGGCCCCCATTGCATACAGATTATAGTAATATCTAAAAACATCGGATCGGATCGGACATCGGCCGATGTTGTAACAGAAACATCGGCCATCGGATCGGCAAGCAAAATCCATTTCGGTCGACCTCTAATATTGACTAAGTAAGAACGCTATTCTTCCTCATTTTTTTAGTACTAATAGATAAAATAAAAATTGGATAGACGATTTTCGGTCTAACTACCCCTTGAAAATGAAGCAAACACAATGGCAGTGCGGGGCTTCCCTTTGTTGGCGCCAGACTTATTAAAAAGTCTTTTGATCATTCTGTAATCTGTACACCTGTGCCTTCGGAATCCGATACGGGAACGCGATTGACTTCCGATTGCTAACACCACAACGAACTGGTTACACAATTGCCGCACTCCAATAACTCGCTCTTATTCGATGTTTCGCACATCCACAAGTTAAAAATGGGATTATTGAACTCACGTGGTTGAGGCGTTGTCATTATTATTACGTTTCCCAACGGTCCATAGCCAGCGGCCGTCTTGGCTTTAACACGAATTTCATATGTAGTGTTTGGCTTTAAACCAGTCAGACTTAACTTGAGTGTGTCACCATCAGGCACTATTTGATTCTGGGAGCATTGTTCAACATCATTAGAGATAATACTTCTGTAACAAACCATGTAACCAAGGATTTTTTGACCAATTCCAGGTGGTGGCCTCCATGCAGCACTCAATTCCGTTGGACTTTCAGGAGAAACATTGATCAATTCTGGGGGTCGCTCTAAATAAAGAAACAAACTCCATATTAATAAAGCCATCACTTAATGATCTCTACATGTTGTAAATCAAGGTTAAAGCAATGAAAAAGATGGCGTCTGTTTGTTTCGATATTGTTTCAGCCCATAACTTTTTAAATTGAAGCCCTAAAAAGGTGTAGGATATATCGAAAAAAAGCACTTGGTATGAACTTTAATATAATACCTGTATATACAAGCAGTGTATTGTATAAAGACATTTTTAATGATAATGCCATATTCATTAGACATGAAATAGTTGAGGATTGATGTGCTGAGAATTGATGATGTTATAACTATTGATGTTTTTTTAACCAAAGCACTAGTTGCAAAAAGCATTTGCGACTAAAAATTGTGGCACAGGATAACGATTGTACAATTATTGTACTTTATGTAAATATCCAAAACTCCCAGAGGTCAAGACGAAGTTACGTTCCCTGCATGATTAATTAATTATTGCTGTTATGCCTTGTTCGTGTCCGTCGGGCTACTCGTCAGCACCTTTCGATCTTACGGCCTATAATCTCATAAACTCGTAAACTGTCCAAGGATATTTTCAACTGCTATAAAAGTGTCTTATTACATTCGTTGCCAAAATGTTGTCGAGCGTGCATGTTAGTTCGGTGAAACATTCTGCTTCGTTCACTGTGCGCTAGAGTATTTAGTAGGTTGTTCTGTTGACTCAAACATTTAACCATGATTTAACAGAGCACAAAACCATCACCAGTAATTGACCTTTTCAATAAGTCTGGCGTCAGCACCACAAAGCAGCCCTATGACGTAGTTTTGAGGGTAAAGAGAGATTTTGTTTGCTTAGTTTTAAAGCACAAGAAAGAAAGCCTCGAAAATGGCAAGTTTTACGTAATTCTCTTTAGTGAATGCTAAAAATTATTTCTATGTTTATGATAGTTTGTATAGTCATTGCTATTTTTTCAGTTTTATTTAGTTTAGCTGGTAAACTCGTATATTCATCGAAGTACGACCTTTGCTCACTCACTCAAACAACAATAGGAAATTATTGAAAATTATACTTTCTTGTGACATCTAGAATTATCGAACGTCGATAAATGTACGAGTTTACCAGCTAAACTAAAGTAATACTTAAAAAAGAACAATGACAATACCAGCTATAATAAACTTACTAGAAAGAATTCTTAGCATTAACTAAAGAGAATTATGCAAAACGTACCATGTATTTTCGAGGCTTTATTTCTTGTGCTTTAAAATGAAGCAAACAAAATGGCTGTGCGGGGTTTCCTTTACCCACAAACTACGTCATAGGTCTGCTTTGGGCTGTTGACGCCAAATTTATTAAAAGGTCTATTGAACATTCTGTAATCTGTACACCTGTGCCTTCGGAATCCGATACGGGACCCCGAATGGCTTCCAATTGCTAACACACAACGAACTGGTTACACATTCGCCGCACTCCAATAACTCTCTCCTATACACAAGGGTTTCTTTATACACAAGTTAAAAATGGGATTATTGAACTCACGTTGTTGAGGCGTTGTCATTTTTATCACGTTTCCCAACGGTCCATAGCCAGCGGCCGTCTTGGCTTTAACACGAATTTCATATGTAGTGTTTGGCTTTAAACCAGTCAGACTTAACTTGAGTGTGTCACCATCAGGCACTATTTGATTCTGGGAGCATTGTTCAACATCATTAGAGATAATACTTCTGTAACAAACCATGTAACCAAGGATTTTTTGACCAATTCCAGGTGGTGGCCTCCATGCAGCACTCAATTCCGTTGGACTTTCAGGAGAAACATTGATCAATTCTGGGGGTCGCTCTAAATAAAGAAACAAACTCCATATTAATAAAGCCATCACTTAATGATCTCTACATGTTGTAAATAAAGGTTAAAGCAATGAAAAAGGAGACAGAACACCTTCGTGGCAACAATTAGATAGATAGTTTAATTAATCCAAGTTACATTGCAGTTAAGACTGAATTGCGTAACTTTACAAGTAATAGATTGGTACTATATAATTACATAAAAATTACCTACTATAAAAACGTTAACTTAAACTATGTACAATATGTATAAACTGCGTAAAACTTCTATATATATAAATGATATCACTATATTAATTCAGAACTGTTTTACACTTTATCATAAAGCTCACTACTATGGATGATAAAAGAGTTAGCATAACGTTTGGTTTTTGCAGTTGGTACATTTAAAGATGTATGTTTCCTGAGCTTGTATCTAGCATTAGTATTTCGTTGTGGTAATAAAACATGCAATTTGTTCTTCGACCTGCTTACAATTGACCTAAAAAGGGCTTTGGTTAACCTTTCATGGTGTTCGTGAATTGATTCTATCATTCTAGGCCAGCGAGCGATACGGCATCTTCATATCGGCAGTAAGGATAAACACAGGCTAGTGCTCTTCTCTGTATCCTCTCCAGGTCATCTTGTAAGTATTTGGGAAGCGAGTAGTGGAAGACAGGACAGGCGTAATCGATAGCAGAACGAATGCATGCGCAGTAATAAGCGACTATATATTTTGGTGGGACCTTCGCTCTCTTAAGCTGCACAAGAAAGTACTGCTTGCGAGATGCTTTTTTTACTATCTCCTCGATATGATTGTTCCACGTAAGAGTGCTGTTAATGGTTACGCCAAGTAACTTTACTTTACTCACTGAGTTAGTTGTGTCAGGGAAGCAACTTAAGGTGGCTCCCTCTGGTTTGATTACAGCGCGCGAGCCATCGCCAAATTTTATGATATCAGCACGGGTAAATATTTTTTCGAACAATTCCAACAACGCTGTGAAGTTGGAAGAAATTCCACCGAAGGAAACGGGAGAAAAGACACAGAAAAAAGGAAAAATATCAAGAAGACTGCTAACATATTTTCAACCAATAAGAGACGATACTTCTGGAGAGAATCTTTTGTCTTTTGCTTGTGCGCAACTGTTTGCCATACAAATAGCTATAGTAGAGTTTATAACTACTGTAAAATTTATGATGAATTTTGTAGGGCTTCACATCTCTCAATGATAGGTTAAACAAACTGGCGTTATCTTAGAGTAAGCTGCCAATATAAATTAGCTCTGGCAGAGACGACTTCATAATCCATGTCAGTTTTTATTAAATGCAAAAGGGACTGGTGAATTCCATAATTTATATATGAGTATTTAAATTTAAATCAACATTCCTCTACAGTTAAATGTTTAAACAATATAAACAAAAATAGATTTAGAATCCATCACAGGGATTATTCACCATTGATTAGGCAGAATTATATCATGCATTTTCAACTTAGTTTCCATATACCTCTACAAATCTTTCCATTTCCAGTAGATGCTACATTGCAAGTACATTTATACGTTCCAGGACCAATGTCGGTGCACGTGGCAAACTCGTGGCAATCGTCTTTTTCAGTACCACAAATTGTTATTGCTAATAAACATTGGAAAATTACAAATTACTATAATGTGTCAGTGTTTTTTGCAGATAAAGTATTTCCATCATCTTTTCGCAATGGAAATTGCTGTCTCCACGGGAATGAGGAATTTTTCATACTTTTGTCAACCTTTCGAAACAATGATTAAATATTCACAAACCTGTACAAGTCTTTCCATCTCCAGTATATCCCTCATTGCAAGTACATTTATATGTTCCAGGACCGGTGTCAGTGCACGTGGCAAACTCGTGACACTCGTCGAGGTCACTTGCACAAATCCTTACAGCTAAAGAACATTTTTGGCAATGTTAATCAAAGACAGCCTGTGGCTAACTCGTGGATGCGATGATAAATCTAGTTTTCTTAAAAGTTTCTAAAGTTGCTGCAGCTTTGTATACTATCGGTATATGTAGAGGCTGCTCGAAGCATATAATAAAAATGAAATATTGCATGTATTAAAAAGAGGTAGATTATCCACACAACCGACATTAAACAATTATTGAATGAGGCTGAGCATGATATCAATAATTATACAAACCGAGGTTAATGTTATCTGCCGAAGCCGAAGGCTGAGAGATTTATGGCCGTTATGGCCGTGCGACAATTTGCGATTTTAGCCTTCGAACACGTGTGGTTATCACGTGGTTCCTGCACCATGTAACAAAGCGCTGACAAATATGGTGGTGACTACATGCGATTATCGTAGGACTTGTAAAAATGATTTCAAATACATATCAAACAAATCTTAATATATCAAGATCGAAGTGAGATATGGAAGAGTTGTAAAATCCAATCTTTATAATTTATATAGTTCTTAACAGTAAAAGAGTTTATTTCGAACTGAATTTTTCATTGCATAAACACTTTAATATACTTATAGATTTGTTAGCAGCAGATAAGATATTGTTTGATAAACGATAGATAATGTTGGACATAAGGCTTGTGGTATTCACAGAACACATAAACCTGTGGTATGCGCAGAATATTACTTGTCAATCCAATGTATTTGCGCTTCGCCTACTTCTTTATATGGATATCAAGCAGCTCAGTGGTCAGAGTGCAATGACACATTAAACCAGATACATTGGGTTCGATTTGTCGTTGGGGCAGTCAGATGAATTTTTAAATATTATTCTCAATTAACAATTGCTGCATTTCCCCGCATTTTGGTTTAATTGACAGCGGGAAAACAACGGCAACGTGTCTACTCATTTTTGTATAAATCTTGTTTCTATATTGTTTCCGTAATACATTCGCCAGTAAAACGTCCAACTGTAAGAACTCAGCTGGAAAGACAACATACACTAGTATATACATAACTGATTATAGAACGCCAGTTTTGAGTCACCATTATTGCGGACAACAAGTATCGCCAAAACGTTTTCATAAATTATTTTGAAAACTTCCGAAGTTCGAAAATATTTCCAACTCTGGCGTTCTGTTAATCAGTCATGTATATACTAGTGTATGTTGTCTTTCCAGCTAAGTTCTTACAGTTGGACGTTCATAACTAGATTTTTATTGAAATATTTAATCTGGTATGCATTGGTATGTAGGAGTTAACATGTACGTATTTAGCAGAGTAGTTTTGAGTCACCATTATTGCGGACAAGTATCGCCAAAACGTTTTCATAAATTCCTTTGAAAACTGCAGAAGTTCGAAAATATTTCCAACTCTACTCTGCTAAATAACGTACATGTCAACTCCTACATACCAATGCATACCAGATTAAATATTTTAATAAAAATCTAGTTATGAACGAGTTTTAAAACTATGATGCGTTTTTATTTTATTACTTCTTAATTACTTACGTGTACAAATCTTCCCATCTCCAGTATATCCTTTATTACAAGAACATTCATAGGTTCCAGGACCAATATCCGTGCACGTGGCAAACTCGTGGCAGTCGTCTTCAGGAGAACCACATATTTTCCTCACTAAATTCAAAATATATTCAAGTAATTTAAAAGCCTATTAAAAGTGAAAAAAATGAGACTATGTTGAGAACAGGAAAGGAAACGGCACAAGAGATCCACAACCGATTCAAGAAGAGCCAACGCTAGAAAAACAAAACCGTTCCGATAGAGAGACATACGGACAGACAGAAAAGGGACCGGAAAAGGTCAAACAGACAGAAAGAGTATAAAAAATCTAGAAATTAGAACAACCGACAGTAATAATGTCGACATCCAAAACCATCAAAACATAAATAATTTTTATTCACCGTCGTTATCTATGATATTAACAGTAGCTGGTTCCCTCAACGTTACTGCTGCAGCGACAGTACTGAGAGAGACAGTAAACGCTTCTGTCGGTTCAACTAGAGGATCATCAACTAAATCAATTTCGATTAATTTTGGTCCAGATTCTCCTGGTTGGAATGTTATACTCTGCGTCTTTACTTCATAATCGTCAACTCCAGCAGATGATGGAATAACGGACACGCTAAAAACAAAAGTTAAAAATGCGCTTTATTTATTTCTTATCCAACAAATAAAGGCAGCATGCAGTTTTTATTCTAGATATAAGGAAACTGTTTAATTTCTTAAACCAGGGATATAATTTGTCTGGAAAAGCTAGTATCCTAAATTTCAGAGGGTTATACCAAGACTACACACAGCATCAAATTCATTACAAAATTTACATTGCCATCATCCTTCAATTGTATCATTATTGGGAATTAACCCCCAGAATGGAGGCTTCACCGAGGTTCGAAGATAAAAAAATCCAGAACCTGCGTTTTCTAATAATTTTCTAGGTTCAACTTACTCAATCGTCACGGGAGAGGTGATTTGGCCAGACGTCAATTGAATTTCAATGGCGGGCTTTTCATTCTCTTTGACGTTATAAATACGCTGTGTAAAATCAATGACCACACCTGAAAACCAGAAGTTTTTGAAATCATTTTCTTATGAAATCATCATATGTAGAGGGACACACATTTTTCAGTGCAAACTTCACGTGCCACCCTCATGCAATAAAGATTATTATTATTATTATTATTATTATTATTATTATTATTATTATTATTATTATTATTATTATTATTATTATTATTATTATTATTATTATTATTAAGTCTTTAAGTTTTTATTGCAGTCTAGGACTCATAAATCCTTGCGAAGAAGCAGCCACAGAGTATGCAGCATCGATACAGATAACAGCACCTCTGGTGGAAAGAATTACATCACAGACACAAGAATTGCCAGATGACTCACGTATAGAAGAATTGAAGAAAATCGCGAGAAAGGGGAAAAAACTATGCTTTAAATGAAAAAGTTAAAATCTTGAAGAATGCAGTATCTGAAAAGACAAAAAGATCATTGGAATTTGCAGCCGAAAAAGGAGCTTCTACTTGGCTAACAGTAATTCCAATTTCAGAGATGAATTTCAACTTAAATAAGAGGGAATTCCGTGATGCCTTAAACCTAAGATATGATTGGAGTATCAGCGACAGCCCTTCGATGTGTGTATGTGGGGAGACGTTTACTATAGATCACGCAATGATATGTAAACGCGGAGGCTTCATAAATCAACGCCACAATGAACTAAGAGATCTGGAAGCTGAACTCTTGAACATGGTATGCAACGACGTTGAGATTGAACCCACTCTACAAAATGTCAATGGAGAGACCCTAAACCCGGGCGCAAATATATCTGCTGGAGCGCGGCTAGATGTTCATGCAAGGGCCTTTTGCGAAAGACAAAGATCTGCCTTTTTTGATGTCCGGGTTTGTCACCCAAACGCAGAATCTTATCAAGATCTAAGTCCCAAACAAATTTACAGAAAGCACGAAAACGACAGCTATACTCACACACAATTTCGTGGATAAGTGCAAAGATATCATTCTCCATCGTTAGATCTGCCTTGTTATGTTTAAGAGGCTCGAGAACAATTAGAAGAGTACAATCCAACATTAAAGACATAGACTTAGATATAGAGACCGTGATGGCAAGAATTCATTAGTTTTGTAAATTTTTATTATTATCAGTTAGTTAGATAATCTTATATATATTGGACTTTAGTTTTAAATTATTATTATTTTTATATGTATTTATTGTAAATAATTATCATAATATAGTTTGAATATATGGACAGCAAATTTTAAGAAATAATAACTATTCTATATCGAACAAATTTTATCATCAGTACCTTGAATGTAAAATATTTTGATATTATTGTTATAAAGGAAATTAAATATTAATTATTAACATTATCATTATTATTATTATTATTATTATTATTATTATTATTATCAGCTCATGCGGATAAGGTAAAGGAAACTAGAAATATTTCGTGACATTTTCACGAGCTTTTCACGAGACATTTTCACGAGCTTTTTCATTTTTCACGAGACATTTTCACGAGCTAGAAATATTTCGTGAGCTTTTCCTGAGACACATTTCGTTAAAAATGAAAGGAAACACTCTTTTCCGAAAGAAAAAGAAGAAGTATAACGAGGTCGATCCAGTTTTCCTTTCCACATTTGTTAATTGTTTGCCCGCTTTTATTTTTGACATTCTTTTTTACATAATGGCTATAAAGAAAACATAAACACTGACGATGTAGTTAGATATCAAAAAGTACATACAATAGACAGTCATACCTTCGCATATCTTTCCATCACCGACATAACCATCTTTGCAGGTACACTCGTACTTGCCTGGACCAGTGTCGTTGCACGTTGCAAAGGCGCTGCAATCATCGTTTACGGTACCACATATACGAGAAACTGAAAACAATGCGCACGGTACTGTAAGTAACGATATAAAGCCAGCCAGGTAGCCATGGAATTATCAAGATAGACGAAGAGACACACAGACAGATAGGAAAAGCACAAACAGACGTACAAAGACATAAATTTTAATATACTGTTAAAATTATTATATAGAGGAACTGAGGGATGGAAAACTTCGTTTGAAAGACGACAATGTGTTTTGAAGTTTCGTGTCTAATTCCATAACTTAGATCAGATAAATTTAAAGCTATACTTCAAATAGTCACACACACAGATATAAAGATACACAGACACACAATGTCACAAACACACAGACATATACACGGAGTATAACAAATCAGGAAATCAGAGCAACCGACTGTGATAGCGTATAACCGAAATGCAAAACCATCAAAAATAATTTGTATTCACCGTCGTTATCTATGATATTAACAGTAGCTGGTTCTTTCAACGTTACTGCTGCAGCGGCAGTACTAAGAGAGACTGTAAACGCTTCTGTCGGTTCAACTAGAGGATCATCAAACCAAATCAATTTCGATTGATTTAGGTCCGGTTTCGCCTGGTTGGAATGTTATACTCTGCGTTTTCACTTCAAAATCGTCAAAGCCAGCAGATGATGGAATAACGGATACGCTGAAAATAAACGTTAAAAATGAACTTCGATCGTTTATTGCTTATCCAACAAATAGAGGCAGCATGCAATTTCTATTAACATATCATATCTATATAAGAAAACTGTTTTATTTTTTAATGCAGGGCTATAATTTATCTAGAAAAACTGATATCCTCAGTTTCATAGGGTTATACCAAGACCACACACAGCATTCAATTCATTACAAATTTATATACCCATCTGCCTTCAATTCTATCATTTAATGGAAATTAACCCCGCCCCCCAACGGAGGTAATTTCACCAAGGTTTGGCCAAACAATGAATATCATTGCTAGGGAAGAAAAAATCGAAAACATGTGTTTTATAAAAAATTTCTATCCATGTATTAGTATGGATTTGATTTCCTAGGCTCAACTTACTCAATCGTCACCGGAGTGGTGATCTGGCCTGATGTCAGTTGAATTTCAATGGCAGGCTTTTCATTCTCTTTGACGTCATAAATACGCTGTGTAAAATCAATGACCACACCTGAAAAGTAGAAGTTTATAAAATGATTTTGTTTAAAACACATGATGTGAGGAACTCAAATTTTTCAGTGCAAACTTTCACGTACTACCCTCGTACTACCCTCGTACTACCCTCAAGTTTATTATTATTATTATTATTATTATTATTATTATTATTATTATTATTATTATTATTATTATTATTATTATTGTTATTGTTATTATTATTATTATTGTTATTATTATTATTATTATAGCAGTATGACACGTATGAATGCTAGTTACATAAAAAGCAACAGGGAGCAAGTACGTAACCTATGTGCTGTCAAGGGTTAAAATAAAACAAATTATTGTAGCAGAATATCTTAAAACTTAATAAGTCTAAATGTTTAAGAGTCACTAATATTATCTACCAACTAATATCATAAAAATTATCGAAGGATTATCTATCTCATAGTGATGTTTGCCTTCTTATAATCAGGCTATATAAAGTCTTTCATCCGATTTGACTTCCTTTCATGTAATGACTTTAAATGTTCGTGGGATGTTTAGAGTACTGGAGATCACTGATCCCTGCATCCTTAATAGTACGTCTCTCTACGAGGCCCAGCATCTTTCGCATAGTAGTATCCAAATCTCTGGACCATCCTCCCAGGACATCAATAATCACATTGTGTTGTTCCGCTTGATACCCAGGGTACTGTTGTTTAAGTTCCCATCTCAGGGGGCCGTACTTTAGCGTTTTCTCCTCATCTTTCTTTTCACGGTTGTTAATCCACGGGCAGCTCATTTCTACAGCCATTACTTTCTTACTTTTGTGAGCTACGAACCGAGCATCTGCTCTATTCGCTGTCACATGGTTGTACTCTGCATATACCGGCTTCATCATCTTGAAGAAGAGGGTTTTTAAGTCTGCGTTGTGTCTTGAGATGTACTTGTTTTGTGCCAGGGTTGAACACCCCGCTAACAAATGTGTAAGGATCTCCGCGTCCAACCACACAATCTGCACATGACGTCATCAATCTGGCTTGTCTTCGTTGTATGTGATGTGTACACCTTCGTTGGAGTTAATTGTTCGTAAAGCTCCATCATCCTAGCTATGTTGTGCGAGGTTGCATGTTTCCACTCCTTCAGACATGCCAAGTATCCTGTTTGGTTCAGTTTTTTATCATCCCATCTAGATTTTAGAAATTTCCCTTGCCACTTTTCACCTTGGATTTTATATCGAAGCTGTTCCTCAACTGTTGCCTTCAGTTGTTTCTTAACCTTCTCTCCCGATGCCATTTCCCCTTTGTGGTTACTGGACGTGGGGTGTGGGTGACTTAAGTTTACGGTGATTCCAATCTCGTTAGCATATTTTAACACATCCTTTACTAACGACTGATGGCCTTGTTCAACTGCTCTTTCTTCAAATTCCCGAACCAACTGTATGAGAGCACTGGCATTGCAAATTGATTGGAAGCTAAGACTCGGTTCTAATCGGATAGTGGGCTTGACTAAAGTATCGATAATCTTTGGAGTAGACTCTCGCTGCGCATTCTAGCACCAACTTCTCCCCTTGAATCAGCCTCTCTGGAACGCCCAAAAACTTGTATTATGTCTCCTCTTTAAGGTATTCTATTACCGATGATTGATCTAGATTCAGATCCTCAGCCTCTTGCGTTTGAGCCCCTCTCATTATCCCCTCTATTACATTACATTTCTTGGGGTTCCATTGGAGACCAATGACCTCCATCGCAGCTTTTGTTGATTTCAGGACTCTACTCGACTTCGTCTTGGATGCTGCGAAAACTTTAAGATCATCGACGTAGAGTAAACTCGTTATCTTCGAGCTTATCGGCTTGGATATCCTGTATCCTTCGAGGGAGACACTTGTTAAAGCGAATTGTTCGAAAGGACTCTTTACCGCATTTGGTGTTAACCACGATCTTTTTTGTTCAAGCTTGCGCATAGGTAATATATAACTCTGCACTACCATACTGGAAATCTATGCACCTGCATCATCTTTTTTAACCATCCATGGTCTACGGAATCATATGCCTTTTTCACGTCCACACACGCCATGCTCAAATATCGTTTACCTCTATGACAATCTAATATGGCCATTCGATCAATTAACAGATTGTCCATTGTTCCATTACAGCCGATCTGTGCACCTCTTTGCTGTCCTTCCATCAATTCATAATCATCTAAGTGCTGATCCATTAGTCTTAAAGTGGTACTACGATCACATTTTTACCTATCGATATTTTACGTATTTATAAAGCAGAGCTGCTAAATATTACTCGGTCGAAACCGTTTTGCGATTCGACGATGGCACGTATTATTTTATTTTTGACATTTTTTTCTAAATAATGGCTATAAATAACACTGACGATGAAGTTAGATATCAAAACGAAAATACAATAGACAGTCATACCTTCGCATATCTTTCCATCACCGACATAACCATCTTTGCAGGTACACTCGTACTTGCCTGGATCAGTGTCTTTGCATGTTGCAAAGGCGCTACAATCTTCGTTGACGGTACCACATATACGAGCAACTGAAAAAATCCACACAGCACTGTAAGTTACTATGTTATAACTACTTTTTCAAAATTTTAGTTACCAGTTCTTATTCCGTTCACATGGAATTTATTTGTATTTCTATGAAAAATCGTAATGGCCATTCAATAATCTTCATTCAACATCATATTTTGCACTTACCCGGACAGAATTTGCTGATGATATTCCCCACTGTATTGACTAAGTCCGTGTAATTGTGAGCAAGAATGGCATTATCTTCAACAATAACCATATCCTTGACCTCGTCAATCGCTTTTTGATTTTTCAGTCCAACACCAATTGCAAATACATCCATAGCCCTCTCAAAGAAAGGCTTCATAGCATCTCCAACGTACGTGAAACCTCTATCTCTTGTCTGTTCACCGTCTGTAATAACCATGATCATCTTTTTCACATCTGGATCATCAATTCGAAATCCTGCTTCCTTAATGGCAACCTCCTTATCGGCAACTGCTAAGCCTCTGTGGGTTTTAGTTCGACCACCAGGAAATGGACCAGGCATCGTTTTCTACAATGTCCTGAAACCTTCCAACATTTTGGCTTTCCTTTAATGTAAGTCTCTTCTCACCCTCTTCACTGAATGTAACTATAGCGCCCTGTCCAATCATCTCCCCCTTTTCGTTCCTATCCCCAATTTTCAGTCTCTCGCCGACAATTTTGAGGAATTTTCGCATATGATCATAATCACTTGGTCTGATACTCGATGATCTATCGAGTACGAAAATGATATCTGTCTTTTTCTTGCACTCCTTAGACACTGGTATTACTAAAAGGACGAAAATAAAAACTCAATAACAACGATGTGATGGAAATTAACAAATCCATCCGTTCAATCCCCCACCCATCGAGCTGTCCGTCATTATCAAAATATCATTTAAAGTTAGTATATTAAAAGATAATCACAAATGTATATAGCCTCTCTATGTAATGACCGCCTTCAACTTCCACTGATTAATAGAACGCCAGTTTTTAGTCACCATTATTGCGGACAATAAGTATCGCCAAAATGTTTTCATAAATTATTTTGAAAACTCCCGAAGTTCGAAAATATTTCCAACTCTGGCGTTCTATTAATCAGTCATGTATATACTAGTGTATGTTGTCTTTCCAGCTGAGTTCTTACAGTTGGACGTTCATAACTAGATTTTTATTAAAATATTTAATCTGGTATACATTGGTATGTAGGAGTTGACATGTTACGTTATTTAGCAGAGTAGAGTTGGAAATATTTTCGAACTTCTGGAGTTTTCAAAATAATTTATGAAAACGTTTTGGCGATGCTTGTTGTCCGCAATAATGGTGAGTCAAAACTACTCTGCCAAATAACGTACATGTCAACTCCTACATACCAATGCATACCAGAATAAATATTTTAATAAAAATCTAGTTATGAACGTCCAATTGTAAGAACTCAGCTGGAAAGACAACATACACTAGTATATACATGACTGATTAATAGAACGCCAGAGTTGGAAATATTTTCGAACTTCGGGAGTTTTCAAAATAATTTATGAAAACGTTTTGGCGATACTTGTTGTCCGCAATAATGGCGACTCAAAACTGGCGTTCTATTAATCAGTTATGTATATACTAGTGTATGTTGTCTTTCCAGCTGAGTTCTTACAATTGGACGTTCATAACTAGATTTTTATTAAAATATTTAATCTGGTATGCATTGGTATGTAGGAGTTGACATGTACGTTATTTAGCAGAGTAGTTTTGAGTCACCATTATTGCGGACAACAAGCATCGCCAAAACGTTTTCATAAATTATTTTGAAAACTCCAGAAGTTCGAAAATATGTCCAAACTCTCTCTGCTAAATAACGTACATGTCAACTCCTACATTCCAATGCATACCAGATTAAATATTTTAATAAAAATCTAGTTATGAACGAATTTTAAAACTATGATGCGTTTTTATTTTATTACTTCTTAATTACTTACGTGTACAAATCTTCCCATCTCCAGTATATCCTTTATTACAAGAACATTCATAGGTTCCAGGACCAATATCCGTGCACGTGGCAAACTCGTGGCAGTCGTCTTCAGAAGAACCACATATTTTCCTCACTAAATACAAAATATATTCAAGCAATTTTAAAGCCTATTAAAAGTGAAAAAAATGAGACTATGTTGAGAACAGGAAAGGAAACGGCGCACGAGATCCACAACCGATTCAAGAAGAGCCAACGCTAGAAAAACAAAACCGTTCCAACAAGATAGAGAGACATACGGACAGACAGAAAAGGGACCGGAAAAGGTCAAACAGACAGAAAGAGTATAAAAAATCTAGAAATTAGAACAACCGACAGTAATAATGTCGACATCCAAAACCATCAAAACATAAATAATTTGTATTCACCGTCGTTATCTATGATATTAACAGTAGCTGGTTCCCTCAACGTTACTGCTGCAGCGACAGTACTGAGAGAGACAGTAAA
Organism: Chrysogorgia sp. JL179-B06; assembly: GCA_035772405.1. Taxonomy (NCBI): domain Eukaryota; kingdom Metazoa; phylum Cnidaria; class Anthozoa; order Scleralcyonacea; family Chrysogorgiidae; genus Chrysogorgia; species Chrysogorgia sp. JL179-B06. The sequence goes on from JAYKKM010000484.1 coordinate 284,999, forward strand.
CGCTTCTGTCGGTTCAACTAGAGGATCATCAACTAAATCAATTTCGATTAATTTTGGTCCAGATTCTCCTGGTTGGAATGTTATACTCTGCGTCTTTACTTCATAATCGTCAACTCCAGCAGATGATGGAATAACGGACACGCTAAAAAACAAAAGTTAAGAATGCGCTTTATTTATTTCTTATCCAACAAATAAAGGCAGCATGCAGTTTTTATTCTAGATATAAGGAAACTGTTTAATTTCTTAAACCAGGGATATAATTTGTCTGGAAAAGCTAGTATCCTAAATTTCAGAGGGTTATACCAAGACTATACACAGCATTAAATTCATTACAAATTTACATTGCCATCATCCTTCAATTGTATCATTATCGGGAATTAACCCCAGAATGGAGGCTTCACCGAGGTTCGAAGATAAAAAATCCAGAACCTGCGTTTTCTAATAATTTTCTAGGTTCAACTTACTAAATCGTCACCGGAGAGGTGATTTGGCCTGACGTCAATTGAATTTCAATGGCGGGCTTTTCATTCTCTTTGACGTTATAAATACGCTGTGTAAAATCAATGACCACACCTGAAAACGAGAAGTTTTTGAAATCATTTTCTTATGAAATCATCATATGTAGAGGGACACACATTTTTCAGTGCAAACTTCACCTGCCACCCTCATGCAATAAAGATTATTATTATTATTATTATTATTATTATTATTATTATTATTATTATTATTATTATTATTATAATTTTATTATTATTTTATTATAATTATAATATTATTATTATTATATTATTATTATTATTATTCATTTTATCTACCCGGCGGGGTAACACCTATAAATCGGTGAGCGTTTATCGTATGTATATATACAATTAAAATGCCACCAAGAAGAAAAGATAAGGCTTCTGGTAGAATAAAATGGATAAACCAAATGGTCATCGATATACTGCAATGTCGTAAAAGAGCTGTAGAGCAACATGGAAGAAATAACGATAATGCAACTGGTCGTGGAAGAACTGGGTATATGGAGATTATGAAGCAATTATGGGAAGAGAAAGGATATATTTCGATGGGTCTAACAGCTCAGAATTTGCGAGACAGAGCTGCCTATTACGAGAAAAGTCGGAGAGATGTTGGGGCATCTTCGAGTGGAAATGAAAACCGAAATCTACAAGAAAGCATTGTTTCGCAAGAAAATGGCGAGGCCGAAAATGCCGACGTGGCGATGATCGAAGATAATGCAGACCAGATTTGCATAAACGAAAATGCTAATAGCGGCATTTTTCTCGCATCAATAGAAACCGAACAATCGAATCAACCTGTTATTCATTATACCGAGAGCGATGAAGTCCCCAGGGAACCAAATAACAATGAAAGCGTTCTTCTACACGCTGATGTGGCGACGATCGAAGATATTGCAGACCAGATTTGCATAAACGAAAATGCTAATAGCGGCATTCTTCTCGCATCAATAGAAACCGAACAGTCGAATCAACCTGTTATTCATTATACCGAGAGCGACGAAGCCCCCGGGGAACCAAATAACAATGAAAGCGTTCTTCTACACGATGAGAGTGACTTTCAATGGGGGGAAGTAAATGGAAATGCTTTCTGCCAACGGGTAGATAGAGCATATGAAGCGATCGTTCATTGGAAGCGTAATATTTTCTTAATACCCTCCGGGAAAGTTGGCAAATCATTTATACGAGAGCTCGCAAGGTTGTATCAATCTTATGCTGATGGTAGTGCACTCGAACGCGTTGCCCTAAAAGCTAGCTTTGTTATGCAATGTCTCTTATTGCAAAAGCCACACGCCAAGAGCAAGACAAAGGAACATTCAAAACCATCTAGAAAGAAGATTGAAGCTCTGGTCAGAAGGGAATATCGGCACACTTCTAAATGAAGGGAAATGCATTCAAAAGCATCTCAAATCAAACACACAGAGGACGGTTGAGTTTGAGAAGATTGCTCGAGGCTTTAGTCGCCTCATGCTGCAGGGAAAAACTAACCAGGCCGTTCGTCTAATTTCTAACGCCGAAAAAGGCGGCCTTCTATCTATTGATGACCTGATACCCACGGGAACGGATGAAAATGGTAATACCATTTGGCAAACTACCCGCGACGTCCTGACAGAGAAACATCCTGAAGGAATGATACCACCACCAGAAAACACTTCTTACAGAATTAGAAGAAGACACAATATGCCATGATCCTATCATCTTTGAAAGGATAACTGGAGATAGTATAAGGCAAGCGGCGAATAGAACACAGGGCGCTGCTGGTCCATCGGGGGTAGATGCCTACTTGTGGCGCCGATTTTGTTCATCGTTCAAAAGCGCTTCCGTAGATCTTTGTAATGCTATGGCTGGAGTGGCACGACGTTTATGCACGACACCTGTGAATCCTGATGGCATATCAGCATTCGTTGCATGCCGCCTAATCCCATTAGATAAAGATCCAGGAGTGAGACCAATTGGGATTGGCGAGGTCCCCAGACGAATAATTGCGAAATCTATTCTCAAAGTAGTGGGCGAGGATGTCAAATCAGCTGCTGGAGCTCTCCAAACTTGTGCTGGCCACGAAGCAGGGTGCGAGGCTGCTGTTCATGCCATGAAGGAAATTGGAACATCGGAAGAAACTGAAGCGTTTCTACTAGTAGATGCCACAAATGCCTTTAACACTATTAATCGTCAAGCAGCCCTTCACAACATCCAAATCATATGCCCTGCTATGTCAACTATGCTATACAACACCTATACCAAACCAATCAGGCTATTCGTTACCGGGGGAGGAGAAATCTCATCCATGGAGGGAATCACCCAGGGTGATCCTCTGGCGATGGCTATGTATGCCCTAGCCATAACACCGCTAATCAAAAGATTAAGGCGAGAAGATCCAGACGTAAAGCAAGTATGGTTTGCGGATGACTCGACTGCAGCAGGAAGTTTGCAAGCACTAAAGAGTTGGTGGCAACATCTCACTGATGGAGGTCCTGGTTTTGGCTACTTTCCAAATGCTAGTAAAACCACACTGATAGTCAAACCGGAATTTGTTGAGAAGGCCAACGAAATGTTCGAAGGATCTGGAATTGAAATTACTTCTGAAGGCCAGAAGATACTTGGAGCTGCCATTGGTACATCCAACTTTGTCGAAGAATATGTAGTAAAGAAGGTGGAAAAGTGGGTAAATGAAATTTTAGCTCTGTCTAAAATAGCTGAAATGTACCCACATGCAGCTTATGCTGCCTTTACTCATGCTATTATGGGAAAATGGCAATACATCATGCGAACAATTGGCAACATTGACAGTCTCTTCCAGCCAATTGAAGATGCCATCAACGAGAAATTCATCCCAGCCCTTACTGGTAGAGATAAATGCTCGTCCCAAGAAAGGAAACTACTTTCTCTACCAACTCGCCTCGGTGGACTTAACATCATAAATCCAGTTGCAGCTGCAAACACCCAGTTCGACGCCTCCCAAAAGATTGCTGCGCCTCTGAAAGAAATGATTATTAACCAAACGGAATCTTACAGAAAACCGGAACTGCAGGACATTAAAAGCAATTTGCGTCAACAGAAGAACCAACATCACGCGCGTGTAGCTGCAGAAGTCAGAGAAAGCTTGCCACAGAATAAGCAACGATCTATGGATCTAGTAAATGAAAAAGGCTCCTCATCATGGTTAACTACCCTACCATTGAAAGATCAAGGTTTTAGCCTCAATAAGGGTGAGTTTCGCGATGCCCTCAGCTTAAGATATGGGTGGCAGTTGAAAAACCTTGCCCATCACTGTGTATGTGGTGCAAGTTTTTCGACTGATCATGCCATGATCTGCCCACATGGTGGAATGACTATCGTCCGTCACAATGAAATCCGTGATTTGACAGCAGATTGGCTGAAGGAAATTTGCACCGAGACTGATAAAGAACCGCAGCTACAACCTTTATCTGGTGAGAACATTATTCCCCGAACAGCAAACAGACGAGAAGAAGCTAGAGCGGATATTAAGGCAAAAGGCTTTTGGTGTCGCCAGCAGAGCGCATTTTTTGATGTAAGGGTGTGTCACCCGAACGCGCCGAGCTATCGCAACACAAGCATCGCAGCCTTATACCGCAGACAAGAACAAGCCAAGAAGAGAGAATACGGAGATAGGATCAGAGAAGTTGAGCATGCTTCTTTCACGCCTTTCGTGTTCTCGACAACTGGGGGAATCAGTAAAGAAACGACTGTAGCCTACAAGAGATTGGCGGAGTTGCTGGCATTCAAACATAAAACTGAATATAATACCACTCTAGCCTGGATGCGATGCTCGCTCTCGTTTGCCCTACTTAGATCTGCTATTTCATGCATTAGAGGCACTAGAGCATCATCGGCACATCGATCCTCGGATACAAACATCGAACTTACTATTGCAGAAAATCGATTATCTTAGAACTTCATACTTATTTTTTATATTTTATTTTTTATGTTTTGTTTTTGTTCCTGTATCTTCTAATCTTTTCTTGCTATTTTATTATGTTCATGTATATATATAAATTACTTGAAGAATATTTTTAGATTTTTAAGAAATTTGTATTATAGAGAATATATTGAATAAAAATTATTATTATTATTATTATTATTATTATTATTATTATTATTATTATTATTATTATGATTATTATTATCAGCTCATGCGGATAAGGTAAAGGAAACTAGAAATATTTCGTGACATTTTCACGCTTAAGCTTTTCCTGAGACACATTTCGTTAAACATGAAAGGAAACACTCTTTTCCGAAAGAAAAGAAGAAGTATAACGAGGTCGATCCAGTTTTCCTTTCCACATTTGTTAATTGTTTGCCCGCTTTTATTTTTGACATTCTTTTTTACATAATGGCTATAAAGAAAACATAAACACTGACGATGTAGTTAGATATCAAAAAGTACATACAATAGACAGTCATACCTTCGCATATCTTTCCATCACCGACATAACCATCTTTGCAGGTACACTCGTACTTGCCTGGACCAGTGTCGTTGCATGTTGCAAATGCGCTGCAATCATCGTTTACGGTACCACATATACGAGAAACTGAAAACAATGCGCACGGTACTGTAAGTAACGATATAAAGCCAGCCAGGTAGCCATGGAATTATCAAGATAGACGAAGAGACACACAGACAGATAGGAAAAGCACAAACAGACGTACAAAGACATAAATTTTAATATACTGTTAAAATTATTATATAGAGGAACTGAGGGATGGAAAACTTCGTTTGAAAGACGACAATGTGTTTTGAAGTTTCGTGTCTAATTCCATAACTTAGATCAGATAAATTTAAAGCTATACTTCAAATAGTCACACACACAGATATAAAGATACATATACACGGAGTATAACAAATCAGGAAATCAGAGCAACCGACTGTGATAGCGTATAACCGAAATGCAAAACCATCAAAAATAATTTGTATTCACCGTCGTTATCTATGATATTAACAGTAGCTGGTTCTTTCAACGTTACTGCTGCAGCGGCAGTACTAAGAGAGACTGTAAACGTTTCTGTCGGTTCAACTAGAGGATCATCAACCAAATCAATTTCGATTGATTTAGGTCCGGTTTCGCCTGGTTGGAATGTTATACTCTGCGTCTTCACTTCAAAATCGTCAAAGCCAGCAGATGATGGAATAACGGATACGCTGAAAATAAACGTTAAAAATGAACTTCGATCGTTTATTGCTTATCCAACAAATAGAGGCAGCAGGCAATTTCTATTAACATATCATATCTATATAAGAAAAATGTTTTATTTTTTAACTCAGGGATATAATTAATGTAGAAAAGCTGATATCCCAAGTTTCATAGGGTTATACCAAGACCACACACAGCATTCAATTCATTACAAATTTATATACCCATCTGCCTTCAATTCTATCATTTAATGGAAATTAACCCCCCCCCCCCCCCCCCCAACGGAGGTAATTTCACCAGGGAAGAAAACATCGAAAACATGTGTTATATAAAAAATTTCTATCCATGTATTAGTATGGATTTGATTTCCTAGGCTCAACTTACTGAATCGTCACCGGAGTGGTGATCTGGCCTGATGTCAATTGAATTTCAATGGCAGGCTTTTCATTCTCTTTGACGTCATAAATACGCTGTGTAAAATCAATGACCACACCTGAAAAGTAGAAGTTTATAAAATGATTTTGTTTAAAACACATGATGTGAGGAACTCAAATTTTTCAGTGCAAACTTTCACGTACTACCCTTGTACTACCCTCAAGTTTATTATTATTATTATCATTATTATTATTATTATTATTATTGTTATTGTTATTATTGTTATTGTTATTATTATTATTATTATGGCAGTATGACACGTATGAATGCTAGTTACATAAAAAGCAACAGGGAGCAAGTACGTAACCTATGTGCTGTCAAGGGTTAATATAAAACAAATTATTGTAGCAGAATATCTACTAAAACTTAATAAGTCTAAATGTTTAAAAGTCACTAATATTATCTACCAACTAATATCATAACAATTATCGAAGGATTATCTATCTCATAGTGATGTTTGCCTTCTTATAATCAGGCTATATAAAGTCTTTCATCCGATTTGACTTCCTTTCATGTAATAACTTTAAATGTTCGTGGGATGTTTAGAGTACTGGAGATCACTGATCCCTGCATCCTTAATAGTACGTCTCTCTACGAGGCCCAGCATCTTTCGCATAGTAGTATCCAAATCTCTGGACCATCCTCCCAGGACATCAATAATCACATTGTGTTGTTCCGCTTGATACCCAGGGTACTGTTGTTTAAGTTCCCATCTCAGGGGGCCGTACTTTAGCGTTTTCTCCTCATCTTTCTTTTCACGGTTGTTAATCCACGGGCAGCTCATTTCTACAGCCATTACTTTCTTACTTTTGTGAGCTACGAACCGAGCATCTACTCTATTCGCTGTCACATGGTTGTACTCTGCATATACCGGCTTCATCATCTTGAAAAAGAGGGTTTTTAAGTCTGCGTTGTGTCTTGAGATGTACTTGTTTTGTGCCAGGGTTGAACACCCCGCTAACAAAGTGTAAGGATCTCCGCGTCCAACCACACAATCTGCACATGACGTCATCAATCTGGCTTGTCTTCGTTGTATGTGATGTGTACACCTTCGTTGGAGTTAATTGTTCGTAAACTCCATCATCCTAGCTATGTTGTGCGAGGTTGCATGTTTCCACTCCTTCAAACATGCCAAGCATCCTGTTTGGTTCAGTTTTTTATCATCCCATCTAGATTTTAGAAATTTCCCTTGCCACTTTTCACCTTGGATTTTATATCGAAGCTGTTCCTCAACTGTTGCCTTCAGTTGTTTCTTAACCTTCTCTCCCGATGCCATTTCCCCTTTGTGGTTACTGGACGTGGGGTGTGGGTGACTTAAGTTTACGGTGATTCCAATCTCGTTAGCATATTTTAACACATCCTTTACTAACGACTGATGGCCTTGTTCAACTGCTCTTTCTTCAAATTCCGAACCAACTGTATGAGAGCACTGGCATTGCAAATTGATTGGAAGCTAAGACTCGGTTCTAATCGGATAGTGGGCTTGACTAAAGTATTGATAATCTTTGGAGTAGAATCTCGCTGCGCATTCTAGCACCAACTTCTCCCCTTGAATCAGCCTCTCTGGAACGCCCAAAAACTTGTATTATGTCTCCTCTTTAAGGTATTCTATTACCGATGATTGATCTAGATTCAGATCCTCAGCCTCTTGCGTTTGAGCCCCTCTCATTATCCCCTCTATTACATTACATTTCTTGGGGTTCCATTGGAGACCAATGACCTCCATCGCAGCTTTTGTTGATTTCAGGACTCTACTCGACTTCGTCTTGGATGCTGCGAAAACTTTAAGATCATCGACGTAGAGTAAACTCGTTATCTTCGAGCTTATCGGCTTGGATATCCTGGATCCTTCGAGGGAGACACTTGTTAAAGCGAATTGTTCGAAAGGACTCTTTACCGCATTTGGTGTTAACCACGATCTTTTTTGTTCCAGCTTGCGCATAGGTAATATATAACTCTGCACTACCATACTGGAAATCTATGCACCTGCATCATCTTTTTTAACCATCCATGGTCTACGGAATCATATGTCTTTTTCACGTCCACCCACGCCATGCTCAAATATCGTTTACCTCTATGACAATCTAATATGGCCATTCGATCAATTAACAGATTGTCCATTGTTCCATTACAGCCGATCTGTGCACCTCTTTGCTGTCCTTCCATCAATTCATAATCATCTAAGTGCTGATCCATTAGTCTTAAAGTGGTACTACGATCAAATTTTTACCTATCGATATTTTTACGTATTTATAAAGCAGAGCTGCTAAATATTACTCGGTCGAAACCGTTTTGCGATTCGACGATGGCACGTATTATTTTATTTTTGACATTTTTTCTAAATAATGGCTATAAATAACACTGACGATGAAGTTAGATATCAAATAGATAATACAATAGACAGTCATACCTTCGCATATCTTTCCATCACCGATATAACCATCTTTGCAGGTACACTCGTACTTGCCTGGATCAGTGTCTTTGCATGTTGCAAAGGCGCTACAATCATCGTTGACGGTACCACATATACGAGCAACTGAAAAAATCCACACAGCACTGTAAGTTACTATGTTATAACTACTTTTCAAAATTTTAGTTACCAGTTCTTATTCCGTTCACATGGAATTTATTTGTATTTCTATGAAAAATCGTAATGGCCATTCAATTCATTCAACATCATATTTTGCACTTACCCGGACAGAATTTGCTGATGATATTCCCCACTGTATTGACTAAGTCCGTGTAATTGTGAGCAAGAATGGCATTATCTTCAACAATAACCATATCCTTGACCTCGTCAATCGCTTTTTGATTTTTCAGTCCAACACCAATTGCAAATACATCCATAGCCCTCTCAAAGAAAGGCTTCATAGCATCTCCAACGTACGTGAAACCTCTATCTCTTGTCTGTTCACCGTCTGTAATAACCATGATCATCTTTTTCACATCTGGATCATCAATTCGAAATCCTGCTTCCTTAATGGCAACCTCCTTATCGGCAACTGCTAAGCCTCTGTGGGTTTTAGTTCGACCACCAGGAAATGGACCAGGCATCGTTTCTACAATATCCTGAAACCTTCCAACATTTTGGCTTTCCTTTAATGTAAGTCTCTTCTCACCCTCTTCACTGAATGTAACTATAGCGCCCTGTCCAATCATCTCCCCCTTTTCGTTCCTATCCCCAATTTTCAGTCTCTCGCCGACAATTTTGAGGAATTTTCGCATATGATCATAATCACTTGGTCTGATACTCGATGATCTATCGAGTACGAAAATGATATCTGTCTTTTTCTTGCACTCCTTAGACACTGGTATTACTAAAAGGACGAAAATAAAAACTCAATAACAACGATGTGATGGAAATTAACAAATCCATCCGTTCAATCCCCCACCCATCGAACTGTCCGTCATTATCAAAATATCATTTAAAGTTAGTATATTAAAAGATAATCACAAATGTACAGTATATAGCCTCTCTATGTAATGACCGCCTTCAACTTCCACTGATTAATAGAACGCCAGTTTTGAGTCACCATTATTGCGGACAATAAGTATCGCCAAAACGTTTTCATCAATTATTTTGAAAACTCCCGAAGTTCGAAAATATTTCCAACTCTGGCGTTCTATTAATCAGTCATGTATATACTAGTGTATGTTGTCTTTCCAGCTGAGTTCTTACAGTTGGACGTTCATAACTAGATTTTTATTAAAATATTTAATCTGGTATGCATTGGTATGTAGGATTTGACATGTACGTTATTTAGCAGAGTAGAGTTGGAAATATTTTCGAACTTCTGGAGTTTTCAAAATAATTTATGAAAACGTTTTGGCGATACTTGTTGTCCGCAATAATGGTGACTCAAAACTGGCGTTCTATTAATCAGTTATGTATATACTAGTGTATGTTGTCTTTCCAGCTGAGTTCTTACAATTGGACGTTCATAACTAGATTTTTATTAAAATATTTAATCTGGTATGCATTGGTATGTAGGAGTTAACAGTTTTGAGTCACCATTATTGCGGACAACAAGCATCGCCAAAACGTTTTCATAAATGATTTTGAAAACTCCAGAAGTTCGAAAATATGTCCAACTCTACTCTGCTAAATAACGTACATGTCAACTCCTACATACCAATGCATACCAGATTAAATATTTTAATAAAAATCTAGTTATGAACGAATTTTAAAACTATGATGCGTTTTTATTTTATTACTTCTTAATTACTTACGTGTACAAATCTTCCCATCTCCAGTATATCCTTTATTACAAGAACATTCATAGGTTCCAGGACCAATATCCGTGCACGTGGCAAACTCGTGGCAGTCGTCTTCAGAAGAACTACATATTTTCCCTAAATACAAAATATATTCAAGTAATTTTAAAGCCTATTAAAAGTGAAAAAAATGAGACTATGTTGACAACAGGAAAGGAAACGGCACACAAGATACAGAACCGTTGCAAGAAGATCCGACGTTAGAAAAACAAAAACGTTCAAACTTAACAACGATTTACGGTGACATAATCGTTTCTCCAGCATTTTTATTCTAAACAACTACTTAATTCTTTAGTTAATTTCTTCGAAATATATTCAAATTTTTTACCGTCGTTGTCTAGAATATTCACAGTAGCAGGATGGCCTAATTTTACTAGTGCTGTAGAAGTGAGAATGACTGTAAATGCTTCTGTTGGTTCAACAATATCATCATCAACCAAGATGATCTCAACTGACTTAGGACCAGGCTCTCCGGGTTCGAATATTACATCGATAGTTTTCGTAACAAAATCATCATCTCCAGCAGTTGATGGGCTTGTGGTAATGCTAAACAAAAGTTAAAATATGAACGCATTATTCATTAAAACGATAACTAGTTGATGACATATACTATTGTGATAATATCTAATTTTAACCGCTTACTGTTTGATGCTTCATTCATTTGCCAATCCGAATTTATTTTCAGTGGACTTTCTTATAGCCATAAAATATAAAGCTTGTGCTTGTTGCATTTCATTGTTTCATAAGACATAAATTATTAAAAAGTAATTAAATTGTTCAAGCTGTTTAATTTTTGGGTGTAATACCAGCTACAAGACAATACGAGCTGCAATATCATGTTATTTGTTGCATCGATTGCTAAAAAGGAATAGCTTGTCATCCTAACCCTCACCCTAATTCTAACCACAATGCTAAAATAAATTTAAAATAAATTTAAAAATAAATTTAAAAATAATCCTCTTGATAAACTTCTAGAGCTTTCTAACAATGTATAGTACATAATTTTAGGAGAATTAGTTAAAAAGTTAATACATTTTAAACATGTTTTTTCAAATTAAACTAAAGGTAGCCAGAAGGCTGATATTCAAATTGCTCTTTTCACGGTCTTTAATTTTATATATTGCAAAATGTTCCAGCTAAAGTATTTCATAATTTTATTAAAAAATTATGATGAATATCCCCTTATCATCACACATTTATCAATTATAAACATTATCTTTTATGCAATACAATATATTATATATAGCCGGTAACAAGAGCATTATTTTTATATATCTTGACACTTGTAGGACTCGTATTTAAAATGTTAAAACAATATAAAACATTGTAAAGGTTTTGCTGTGCAAGCTGTGTTAAGTTGTCAATACTCAGTAAAACTCTGAGCACCAGACAAGACTCGAACCCGTATACCGTAACCTTCTGAATGCTAGACAGACGCTCTAACCATTGAGCCACTGGAACTCAGATGGCAGAGCAAGGTTAATTACGGTATTTAAACCTGGGACGATTCTTGCCGTTATCACTAATACTTGTTGGACTACAAGTCGTGTTGTCACAGTCAATTTCCAGTTAAATGTTGTTAGTAAAGTTAGGTAGTTGCAGCTTGATGTTTGTAAAGTTGTAAAGGTTTTGCTCAAGCTGTGTTAAGTTGTCAATACTCAGTAAAACTCTGAGCACCAGACAGGACTCGAACCCGTATACCGTAACCTTCTGAATGCTAGACAGACGCTCTAACCATTGAGCCACTGGAACTCAGATCAGTGGCGGATATTCACGTTTTAAGGTGGTGGGGCAAAGCCTCCCAAAATGTCTGACAAGTTTGGTTGCTAAGTAACAAATTTTATTTGAAAATTTCCGACAAATTGGCAATTATATATATATATATATATATATATATATATATATATATATATATATATATATATATAAATATATATATATATATATAACAATTTTATTTGAAAATTTCCGACAAATTGGCAATTTGACGAAAGGTGGGGGGGCGGCTGCCCCCCCATCCCACCACAATTTCCGCCACTGACTCAGATGGCAGAGCATTATTATGATAACGGCAAGACTCGTCCCAGGTTTAAATACCGTAATTAACCTTGCTCTGCCATCTGAGTTCCAGTGGCTCAATGGTTAGAGCGTCTGTCTAGCATACGGTACGGGTTCGAGTCCTGTCTGGTGCTCAGAGTTTTACTGAGTATTGACAACTTAACACAGCTTGCACAGCAAAACCTTTACAACTTTACAAACATCAAGCTGCAACTACCTAACTTTACAACAACATTTAACTGGAAATTGACTGTCACAACACGACTTGTAGTCCAACAAGTATTAGTGATAACGGCAAGAATCGTCCCAGGTTTAAATACCGTAATTAACCTTGCTCTGCCATCTGAGTTCCAGCGGCTCAATGGTTAGAGCGTCTGTCTAGCATTCAGAAGGTTACGGTACGGGTTCGAGTCCTGTCTGGTGCTCAGAGTTTTACTGAGTATTGACAACTTAACACAGGTGGCACAGCAAAACCTTTACAACTTTACAAACATCAAGCTGCAACTACCTAACTTTACTAATATAAAACATATCCAAAACAAACCGACGCCAATCTTGGAATTTTCGTTTTATCGTTAAAAAGCTGAACGATACTTCTATTATATATTGGATTAAATTTCCTACCAATGTGATATATCGTACATATTTGTTGGACATCTATTTAAAAAGATATTAGCGAGAAAAATGTTGGATTTTGGAGGCCATCTTGTAATTCGTACTTAATTTACAATATGGGGAAAAATATAAAATATTGCGATCACGATATCTTTTGAACTCGTAACTCTAAGAAATCATCTATATATTAGAAATACGTATCCGCAATAAACCCTCGCACGCCTGTTCTATCAGACAATTTTTTTTATATTATAATTATTTCAATGAACATATCAACCTCGTACCCAGGCTTTTTACCAGCATCGCCAGACGCTCGTCACTTAAAATCTAGCAGATTTTTAATTATGACAAAGTGTTTGTTGAGGTCATTTACATGTATTTATTTCGAACGCGCGTCTACGATTATTGGAATATGTCAATTAACGTTATATCAATTATCCTCTAAAGTCTTTTGGCGACTTTTCCAACGCTTGTTGCCTTTCTCGCAGCCTTGGCGATGCAAAGTTTTCAACAAAATTATTTAACCGTAGAAATATGGGTTTACTTGCCATAGTAGAAGACATTTATGGCAGCAAATTTTCTAGCGACGACTCATTCCCAGATCTTATACGAGCTTCATTGAGCACTATGGCACGCACTCTTTCTTGATACAGCTTGCTGTTTAATAATTCACAAAGTTGTGTTGAGCGGTCATTGGGAACCGCAACAATGGCGTATAAGATTGTGGAAATTCGCATTTTTCATTGACCGTATTACTATCTATGGAAGAATGCAAGGACTCTAAAAATAAACGCTCACGTTTATTACTATAACCTATACCGTATCCAGTACTTTCGGTATGATTTCTAATGGCAGAATCATTTTGTCTTGTTCTATAGAGGTCTACGGAGCCCACGGAAACTCCATAGACCTCTTTCATAATGGCTGCCATTTTAAATATTCTTTTATAGGCATATAAATTAGCCGGTTAGGAAACAACGATTATTTTGAATTACCAACACACAAACGAGGCCATAAGGATAATTTAGATGCACATAAAGTAATATTTAAATTGGCCGCCATTATGAACGGGTCTACGATATTTTGCTTTCACCTACATATTATGCAAATAAGTCAGATTTACATTTAACCTTATATATACAATTCCGTTTACCTGTTTTTGCGTTGGACGATCCTTTTTTTTAATATTTACATAATGTAAGTAGTGGTTTAAAAGCGGTCTTTATGTCAGCTTTACGACTGACGCGTTGAACTCTCTCTGACATACCTTTCACACAAGGGATAACGGCAAAATATTTCGTGGTTGTTAATGGTGTGTCGTTCCGGTGGACCGCCGCAATAGAGTTTTCGAAAAATTCACTGGGGTAGCCGTTCACTTTAAGAACCTCACTTAGAACCTTACAGTACTCTTTTCCTCCCGTTAAGTACTTCATCGTCCGGATGGTAAAACCACTGCTTGATTAAATAATGTTTTAACTACCGCTCTCTTGCTCTGTATTTCTATACAGTGAATCATAACTTAAATACTTGTTCGTGTGTGTGGATTTGCGATGAACTTAGACGTCAAGTTGACCATCGGAATTCACCACTATATATTCGTATCGAGGAAAGCTATACTTTGTTTTGACCATTAGTGATCGAAAATGTAACCTTTTAAAAAATGAAATGTCATTAAACTATGTTAATACTCTGAAGATGTTTCTCGTTCGCAACGAAACGTTATAGTAATAAACACTTATTGACCGAGCGAGTAGTCTTTACGGCAAAATAATCCTGCCCACGGTCTTTCATGTATACGGTGCGGTTTTCCCTAAAGACCGACCAAACGAGGTTTATTAGGTTTTTATTATATCGCACATTTCCTCAATTTTTTGAAACTTTTCAGTTGTTTTGTAAAGACCGCTCAGGAACCAATCAGATTGCAGGAAATTTACGTTAAGACTGCTCACGAGCCAAGCCATATAATAAGCATGTTTTAAACTTTTTTGACTTGTCTCCTATTATAGCATTATACATTTACGGATTTTGAGCCGCTTACGCGTTCGGCCTGGAAAATCAAATGCCAAGACAAATAAATGTTAAGACTCCAAGATTTGCTTGTATTCAAGTCCCTCCTAACATTTGAGAGACAAGTAAAGGTCCAAAAACGTACAATCAGTTTGTCCTATTAACCTCGGAATCTGGTAAAAAATTTGGCACAAATAGTCAAGAACACTGCACGACTGACACATGGTATGGACACATCCATAAATACTAACGACGATCTAGCACACTATTCACACTAATTTCCGGTTTTTCGGAAGAAAAAAAGTTGAATACGTGCACAGTGTTATGTTAGAAGTTCCCAATTATATACTCTCCAGCTGTTATCATAATAGCGTCATAGTGGGTAGAGATTTCAGGAATTGAGATTTCCATATCCGGATTGGAATCAATCTCACATTTCTAGAAAGTGTGTTTTGTCAAACGTTCTTCAGACAACTTCATAACAAGCTCATATATTGTGGGAATGGGTAATGACAGGCGTTATTGCCGTTGCCCAGCTTGCTACTTAGATTGCAACCGATGGCGTAGCTTTGCACAAGTGGCCTTGAGCATCATGAGCGCAGAACAGTTAATCGAGATTGCCATAGATGCTGACAAAATCTGCTCTGAAGTATATATCAATAAACATTAGCATGGACAAAAATGTTGACAATAAACTGTTATGACATCGCCGTGTTTAACTTAATTGTACACAATTTTAAACTTTTAAGCAAGAAACCATCGACTTGGAATCTACCATTGTGAACAATTTTCGACTTTGGATACATTAATTAATAAATCCAGATAAAAGACGTCAAAAGCTTAAACCTCAAGAACATATTTGCGTAAGCAAATTTGGGCTCTATAGTTGTATAAAGACGACAATACCTTAGTGGGTTTATCTCACCTGACTGTGACTGGAGTACTGAGTTTGCCTGATGTAAATCCAATTTCAACTACCGCCTTTTCATTCTCTTTGACATCGTAAGTACGGCTGGTGAAATCAATAACAGCCTCTGCAAATAATAAGATAAAAACAACAGATAAAAGTTTCGAAATACTCCCCCACATACTTACGTAGATGCATAAATTGTAGTGCACTGTTACAATGATAATCATGAACGATGATAATCAAGCACAAGAAACATTAAGAAAAAAAATTCAATAAAAAGCTAGGATAAAACTAGGATGAGAACAACAGTAAAGCTTTACACGACATTTCCAAAGAACGTGAGAGCGAAATTGAATTGACAGCAAAGGAGATTGAGGAACCATCAAAATATGAAGAGTTAGGAAGATAAAATGGAATTAACAAGAACGATACTCGAAACTTCTAATGTCGGCTCTAGCTGCGAAGGTATAACAATAGATATAGCCACCCAGACAGTCATGCAACCAACACGACATACAAACCGACACGGACACAAATAGAAAAATGACAGTCAACATACAAAAAGCGATGAAGCAGACATTTTAGAAGATTTTAAATTAAATGTTTTTCAGCATGTATATTTTAATTTATATTTTATAATTTATATATTTAATTTTTATTTTTAAAATTAGCTTTTTCTTGTATAATATGTAATATGTCACTGTCAGGTAACTTTACATTCTATCCATATATACTTCAGATGCCAAATAAAAGTTTATTTATCTCTTATATAAATAAAGAAAAAGAACAGACAAACAGACACAGATAGACACACAGAGAAAAAAATGAAAGTAACCGACAGTAATAGCGTATATAAGTGTTATCGCCATGCAAAACCATAAATTTATTTACCGTCGTTATCTATGATATTAACAGTAGCTGGTTCCCTCAACGTTACTGCTGCAGCGGTAGTACTAAGAGAGACAGTAAACGCTTCTGTCGGTTCAACTAGAGGATCATCAACCAAATCAATGTCGATTGATTTGGGTCCAGTTTCGCCTGGTTGGAAGGTTACGCTCTCGGTCTTTGCTTCAAAATCATCACCTCCAGCAGATGAGGGAATAGCGGACACGCTAAAAATAAACGTTAAAAGGAGCTCCATTTATTATACTTATATAAAGGAAGCATGCAGTATCTATTCGATAATGGCTATCTATAAGGAAACGGTTAATTATTGAATTCAGGAAAATAATTTATCTGGTGATGGGATTATATCACGACTGTACACAGCAGTTTAGAGTAGTCGCTGGTATATAGTTCAGCAGACTCAGCATTTTCCGTAGCTCTTATCTCCTGAATTTTAGTTTCTAGGGAACGCCATGGAGCACTGTACCCACATGTTGACAGTGAAAGATCGTGAGTCGAATTCTATCGTGCGTGGAATTCGGTTGTGCGTGGAATTCGGTCGTGCGTGGAATTCGTAAACAGATTTCATATGGACAAGAAAACGTGACGAATGAAATTTTGTTCAACATTGGTTCAAAAGACGGAATGGTAATTGCCTATGAAACAGAAAAAAACAATAGAATTCGTTTATTTTACAGTTTTTTCCTTTAAATATTATGAATAATATATTATGAACCATATATTTCGACTTGTCCATGGCTGACGAGAAAAAAGTCAGCGTGATCAACGATGGGGTTGAAGGAAGATGCTAAAGGAAGATGTGTCGCATCCAAAATTTGTAAATTGGTATAGGGTAATTGTAATGTTGCTTGCGCGATCTTCCCAAAGAGCATCCTTCCTAAACGCCATGTTATGTCATGTTATCCAATGAAGAGAAGGTCTGGTTCTTCGTTGATCGTACCAAGGAGACTGTATGCGAAGCGAAGATTGTTGAAGCATTCATGTAGAACAGTACATTCATCCATGAACAAGATATAGTTTAATGGACTTGAGTTGTTAAAGTATACATGTAAAAAGTGGAAAATATCATTTAGTACAAAGAATAGACAACGTATTCAAAGTCAGACACTTACAATATTGTAATGCTTGCAATAAAAAGCATGAAATAAAGAACATGTTTGATATGATCTGCCTCTGTGATCATCCTTTTGCCATGTAATAACATAAAGTGTCGACATGGCGTGTTCCATGACTCTTCTATCAGGCGGCAATGTCTGTCATCATAAAAACACTTAGTTTGAAACATTTAATATTGTGAATGTCTGTGAAATCGAATTAATCTTTTTTCTGTTTTTAATTTCGGATTTGACCTTTGCTTTCGGTACCTTTTAATTGAATAAAGTTTCAACTTGAAAAATAACTTAAAATAAAAACTTTACTTTAAATAAAGTTTTAACTCGTATTTGCATGCGAGTGGTAATGTTTTGTTGTTCATTAAAAGCTATAGCTAACTTTCTTGATTAAGTAAAAGGTGCGAGGTGATAATTTAACATTTGTAAAAGCCGCGGAAATTTATCTCATCAAATATCGATCACGCGGTGGGCTTGTTCTCTTAAACAACAGATGTGGAAAAAGTAAATGTATTTTCTTTGTTGATTTGTGATATGCATTTGCATGTATTTGGCAAACGGCAAAAAGTCGAAATTCGAGTAAAATATGTTCGGCCTATATCTGAAAACATTCGTCACAATTCCCTGTTGTTGATCCATATAACAACCCTGTCATTGATCTACAAATTGTTGAGGACAGTTCCCCGTGAAGGGAAGATGGGTGATGTCGTCACTAGAACCTACAGCAATATACAGTGTGTATCTGTACAGATAAAATATTTGAGGACATTCTTTTACGAGATGAGACTAGTCATAAAAAATAGTCTAATGGTCATGCGGATCGTTACATTATAATTTATTGGATTCATATGGTAAGATATTTAAGTCGAGAATTCAATTAACAACAATTTAGCATTAGTGTCTTCCACTACTTACTGGTGTACGAGATCACGGTGAGCATAAATGTACGATGATAAAACTTTGTGGCAATTCCATGCTGTAACTAGTTGATGAATTATTAGGAAAGGTAAATGCTGGGCATCGCGAAGTCAAAATCTACTCCGCTCATCACGATTGTAAAAGCATGAATAATAAAAGAAAACATCAAACAATTGATGGTTTAAAGACGATGTATTTTTGAAGCAGACTCCAATGAATTAAATTTGTTAGTACACCCGACCATTCATGTACAATATTTTTACATTGTCTCCACTTGCATGTTTCTTAAGATTTTCTCAATTTTAAACACACCCTCATCTAACTTTCTCATGATCGACTTCATAAAATTAAACATACCCTGCAGAACTTCTTCACCGTCGTAACATATAGTCTTTGAGCTTATTGCTAGCTATAAATATCACTTAAAATTAGGCAAATAAATCTTTCTTGATCACCTACTGTATCGTAAATTTTTAATTTGCATGATGCAAATAATTAATGTCGCTATCATACAAAGTATGCCAAACTTTGTCTTTGCTTGCATGATTTACAAGATCAGGTTTCGTTTAATACTACAATGTATACTGTAAGCATAAATTAACAAATCACTGAAATCAGGTAACATATCAACGTATCTCATAAAATTTTCGCTATAAAATAACGCCAGATCCAGTTGGTTTTGAAGGTGCGAATCAATCGTTCGACGATTGTGCTCTTGGTCTCATTAAAGGTACACAAATGCATATGTTAAACATTACACAAATGGATACGTTCATGAGTTTTTGAAAATGTTTGTTGAAAAATTCCTTTCCCCGGTCACGGTCAATTTGTAAGATCACATTAAACGAAATCACTAAAGTAGAACTTGTCTTCAACTTGAGAAGCACTATAGATTCAAGATTATATAATTCACACTATTTTTGTTAAATAATATACAGTATTAAATTGAAGATAATTAAAATTACAAATAAAAAAATAGATATTACAATTGATTATTTAATTGAGAATGTGTGCAGTGGTTAAAGGAGCAATAGCTTTCGTGTTAACCAACGCCACAGGAATTTAGTGCTCAAGACAAATTAGTTAATTAATTAAAGCAATAATTAACAAGTATTCAATTAAAACAAAGTACAATAATTAAATGAGTTTTAGTTTTACAAACTCTGAGTTTCAAGGAGATATGACTTGTATACATGTAGCTTTTTGAATGATAATTGAATTGACTACCCATGCAAATTTAGAAAAGACTTAATGCACACCAGATACCGATATCAGTCGTTAAACTTTTGAATAGAATGCATATCGGCTAAAGCTATTTGTCATTGCTCAATTACTGTATACCACCCACGAAAATCCGTTTTTTTAACTTCCGTCGCACCGGTTTGTATAAAGCGCATTCAGCTAATTCAATTAAGATTGTCCTTTAAGGTCAAAACTCAAAACCTTAAAAAACGTCAAACTTCAAGTGCGAAAAGCATGGAAAGATAAACACAAACGCGCAATGCACGACGGTTGACACTCACTCTTTAATGGACTTGAGTTGTTAACGTATAAATGTAAAAAGTGGAAAATATTGTTTAGTACAAAGAATAGACAACGTCTTCAAAGTCAGACACTTACAATATTGTAATGCTTGCAATAAAAAGCATGAAATAAAGAACATGTTTGATATGATCTGCCTCTGTGATCATCCTTTTGCCATGTAATAACATAAAGTGTCGACATGGCGTGTTCCATGACTCTTCTATCAGGCGGCAATGTCTGTCATCATAAAAACACTTAGTTTGAAACATTTAATATTATGAACGTCTGTGAAATCGAATTATTCTTTTTTCTGTTTTTAATATCGGTATTTCACCTTTGCTTTCGGTACCTTTTAAATGAATAAAGTTTCAACTTGAAAAATAACTTAAAATAAAAACTTTAAATAAAGTTTTAACTCGTATTTGCATGCGAGTGGTAATGTTTTGTTGTTCATTAAAAGCTATAAGTAACTTTCTTGATTAAGTAAAATGTGCGAGGTGATAATTTAACATTTGTAAAAGCCGCGGAAATTTATCTCATCAAATATCGGTCCCGCGGTGGGCTTGTTCTCTTAAACAACAGACGTGGAAAAAGTAATTTTATTTTCTTTGTCGATTTTGTGATAGCATGCAAAACGGTAAAAAGTCGAAACTCGAGTAAATGCTCATCACGATTGCGGGTTGTGATAAAACGTTATATCAATTATAAACTAGCCGGCGCAGAATTTATCTAAACATATATGCGGTAATTTTATGGTAATTTTATATAGATATATTGAGCAATTAAGCCATAGATCGGAATGGGAGACTCACTGATTTAATAGAAATTATGTCTGTATTTATACAGCCGGAGCGAGAAATCTTAAACCCACACACGCGAAAACAACTGGTATATAGTTGTGATTGTTTTAGATAGATGAAAGAAAATGGTTTTCGTATATTTCAAGTTAGAAATTGAACTCACTTAAACTCACAAGTTTAAGCTTTGCGATAGAAGAAGTTTAAGTTTAAGTTTTGCGATCAAATAAGTGTGAAAGAGAATCCCGATTCGCGTGCAAAAGATTTTATATGGGCCGTGCAAAGGATTGTGGTTGATAACGCAAAGGATTGTGGTTGAAAATCGAGTCAAGATTTTTTGCGCCTTGAATTATGAATCGCTGCTACGCTCACTGCGCAGGCTCACTGCGCAGCAATAATAACTAGGTTACCAATTGGTAGTAAGTGCTGCGCAGAGTTCTGTGCAATTTTGGAGTGCTGAGAACAACCGGATGTCGAGACCTGAAACCTGAGTAAGGCAACAGAATGGGGGTATCCTGAGGTTATTTTGGGTGGATTTAATTAAGGCACAAGTGGATAATCGAAGGCGAATTGAGCGCAATTGTTAGTTTTTAATGAGAACTGAACGATAACGGTGAACTGAAATTATTCGGTATGACTCAGTTAATCTGTTTATGACCCCGTCAGTTGTCAGGCGTATGGACATGGTTTCGAATTTCTGATGACACGAAGAGACACAAAACAGAAATTCAATGATGTTTCGAATTGTTGATCGATGACACGAGGCGATAGACGAATACGATAGTCGTCTCTGGCGCAGAATTTATCTACATATATCCGGTAGAATTGTGCGGTAGAATACATAAACACATTATTGTAATTGTATGGTAATTTTATATAGATATATTGAGCAATTAATCCATAGATCGGAATGGGAGACTCACTTGATTTAATAGAAACAAGACGCCCGCTAGGCGTTAACTCGGGCTACTTGAGGTTGTGGCTTGTTGAAAGACATTGTAGGCAAATTCAGTGATTTGAATTCAATATACACAATACACTGTACACACAATATACACAATTCAATATTGTTGTAGGTACATGTAATGATACGGCTGTCAGTGCAGGGGTAGTTAAATTTTCCATCATTGCAAACCCATAACATAGTGTTGGCCAACGGCTTTGATTATACGAAGGTGAGTTGGCTCAGTATCCAAGCTGGCTTACTGAGAATTCTGCCCCACCAAATGAGCCACCCTGTTTGCAGACCTAATCCAGTTCTAGCCAACAGGGTCAGCCTGGCAAGCGAGCCGGCCTGTGCTCATGTAATAACAATTCATATGGTCAGTCCGGCAAACAGGTTTAGTTTGAGCAAGTATTAAATCAGTTAATCTTTTTCTCAGTGTATAAGGCATAGCAGTAAATCAAACCATTTAGCTGGCAGTAGCAAGGTGTCATAAGCTATTATAAACAGTTTAAAGAAATGTAATTCAAAATCATTATTTCTTTGAAGTTATATAACATTTTGAGCCAGTAAAGATATTCATAATTTTAGCATATTTATTATTTGAGAGGCTTTATACATACTAGTGACTAGTCCAGTGGGCCAGCCAGCTAGCTAATTGTAATATAAAGACAGATTACTGCATAGTTAACTATGTTACTGAGCCAACTCGCTTTCCGTGTTAGTCAAGGCCAAAATTCAGACCCGTCACTGGTAAACCAGCAAACAACAACAAACTCTTTACTCCTTGATCTTGATAGTTGGTATGGGTGTCAGAGATTTATATACTGTGTGTTCATTTGTAAGCATTTGTGTATAATAATACATGTATGAACAATCGATACAAACTTACTGATAACCCAGAACATTTTGGAGCCCCATTTAATCTTACAGTTAAAATATCGAGTGAAACAGGGTTACTCAATGGCAACAATGAGTGTCAGAGATTTATATACTCTAGTCTGTACGTTATGAGTGTGGCAAGCTTCGGCCTGTCATACGAAACAAATTTGTCGCGAATAAACTTCAATGAAATAATCGGTGTTTTCATTTTGTAATTATTTGGCTCTGCGTATACGCATTGAGCACTCTACCCATATGATTTTGAACCTGATAGTTTCTATCACAACACTTCTATATATATATATATATATATATATACCTATAAAGCCGATCCGAGATCAGGATCCGCTTGGATCTCGCGTAATATTAGCACCCTCGCCCTCAGGCCTTCGCGCCGGGCGAGGGGATTAATGAGTTTGAGAACCCCTGACGAAACACTCAAACTCGTGTTTGATCTATTACATGAACAATCGATATAAACTTACTGATAACCCAGAACATTTTGGAGCCCCAATTAAGCTTACAGGTACAATATCAAGTGGTGAAACAGGGTTATTCAATGGCAACATTGCAACTTATATAGTACTTGGTATATATGAAACAATAAACTGTAGCATCGACTTTATTTTGTATAACATAACAATTAATAAACAATACAGGCAACAAAGCTTATAAAAATATTACAGTTGCCTCAGAACAATATATTAGCATTCATATGTTGAGTCTCATATTAAATTCTTAAACATTTAGCAGACAAAAAGCGTATGGAAACAGATAATTTGATCGAGTACAGGTTCTCGAAATCGCAGACCAACCCGTTTCGAAAGCGATCGAGATTGTGAGCGTATATATAAGATCAAGATACTTGCATCCAGCATATTGCCAGCCACATCAAAGATTTTCAGTGAACAACTCGAAGAAAGGTGATCAAATGAGTAAATCACAATGGCGCATGAATATATGCAGTCGTCGTTGAGTCTTTCGGGTATATATATACAGTATGTATACCTGTACCTTCAAAGTTCACTTCATCAATGTTCTTCGTTCTTCAATTTACAGTATTTGAGCAACATTTTTCAGTATAATTCAATAACACATTTAAACATATTAAAGTTTGATCGATTCAATAAAACATGTAAACATAGATTTAATAAATTAATCACTCGTCAGCTTTTAATAGTCCGCGGTCGGCGTGTGTGATTGTAAGCAGTGTGAGCGTGATACTTGTCAGCCACATTCCTTATGAATCTTGTCACAAATTTACTATATTTCTTTGGATAGTTTGAGCGAACACTCGAGCAATAGTGACCAAAGAAGATGGCGCATACATAAAGATGAGCACAGCGCCTGGTTTCGCAAAGCTTATCGGGATGACGTAAAAATTGCAATTTATCGACCCGAAAAATAAAAATAATAATAAAAATAAAAATACAGGAAAGCCACCGAAACCTAGACTCGGACAGTAATTAGTGGTTTGAACGATCCCATTATAGTTAATAGTTTTACCATAATACTCCATTTGCAAATGACCATCAAGATTAAGATTATCACGTCCAAAGCTCACACCGAATCTATTCCCGGATTGTTATTATTGTCATGATTGCGTAATTTGTAAAATTTTTTTTGATGTGAGCTTTATCACTCAAAATAACACAGGATTAAGAAGGTGAATTAAGGTTTTATTTAAACATATATTACAAAGTCAACTGAGATTTTAACTTATGAATATACATACATCAAAGTAATTCTAAAAGTTATAAGGAGACAACTTTAAATTTAATGTATATGTATATATATATATTTGTATATATGTATATATATATTTTTGTAAATTGCCATTCAAGTATTATTAAATATTCAATTCAATTCATAATCTAACTAGAAATACGTGTACGCACCAATCCTTCAGTCTCCCTTCAGTAGCGAGGGTGATCTGTACCTTAAAATTAATTAATTACTCGGGTTACCACCTGTGGTGGTAGCCGTGTCTGGCGACTCACTGCCTCACAGACTATAATATTATTCAAACCGCGCTCTAATGTACAGTAATTGCTCTGGTTTCCGAACGCATGAGTTTTTGCAGATAACATCAACTATATTGCAGGCGTCATTCTATAAGCAAGAACATCTGCAATAAAATTAAAATCTGAAGTAAATTTAGATGGAAGTTCAGCACGAGTAACGCGACTCAGGTACGTGCAGCGTGTCGTAAATATACTGGCTCATGAGGGGTCAAATATCACAGCTTGTCAGGTATAAGTATTTTACACAATATTTTACTTAGCTGTACCTTACCTAGGGTTACAAATCGCGGAATTTGCAAAGAGAACATTTATTTGTATCTATTCTATTTTGTGTTTTACAAAACACGATTAACCGCAAGTAGCCCGAATTAACGTCTAGCGGGCGTCTTGTTAATTATACAAAGACAAAGTTAAATTTGAACATAATTAAATGTTCAAAAATAGCTAATTGATGGCCTAATTTTGGCATACTATGGATAGAGAAAAACATTGCAGCGATATAAACTGCCTTGCCTATATGTTACCGATGGCCTATATGTTACCACGGCAAAACGACTCCCATATATAACCAACTTTTAAGCTAATAACGTCTTCCAACGACGATATATTTTGAAATACTGCCTTTTAAAACTCATGATATATCAAACCGAATAGCTTTGTAACTAAATGCAAACATCTTTATAGGATAGCGAAAACTGGTTGGCCTACGAACGCCATCTTGAATTTACGAACTTCGAAAATATAGTAGGTATTTCGACAACGATACCTTTTGAAATACTAAATGTTAAAACTCGTGCTATAAATCAAATCAAATCTAGATTAACAAACTCGGACTAAAGTACAGGATATCTTTAAAATAGTGAAATAGAGTTCGCCTTCGTACGTCGTGTTCGAAAATTTTATAAATATATAAATAAATAAACACTATGCAGAATTTCGCCTGGACAACTCGCGTGGGTTAAACGCGCGTGGGTTAAACTCGCGTGGGTTAAACTCGCGTGGGTTAAATTCGCGTGGGTTAAACTCGCGTGGGTTAAACACGCGCGTGTCGAGGATATCAGGGGGGACAACTATTACTTCCTCGATATAACAATACGTTTTACTCCATACTATCCACGATAAGTTAAATAGAGTCTCGGATCAACGTCTGAATTCATTTGTCGGAGACGGAAGCTCCACAATATTGCAACACTCCAAAAAACAATGCAAATGTCTTCGGGATCAATGTCTTTCAGCGAATCATCGGCATAATTCAACCATATCTCGCAAAGCTCTCTCATTTTTGTCCAGATATCGTCACCGGCCGTATCTCACAATCTCCTGAATCTGTCTGCCTTGTAGACAAGGTCTATGGCTCGGTCGTGAGTGATTCTCTCAAAATCAGCTTCGTCGCAATTTTATACAGGTGCACGTGAAATGATTCTCTACGTTTCTTTAATCAACTGTCTACAAGCACACATACTAAATAAACAACAGTGAACATCGTCCAAATGTACCATTTTCCTCTTCAAAACCAGATTTTAACCATCGACATTTTCTGGTCCACATGCATGAAACCTGTTTACGTTTTGATCTCCAGCCAATGAAATCCACTTATGAAATTTTCCGGTCAACATGCGCGCGCAATGCTCAACGGGGTTTACTGGAAACTAAAATCTAGGGATAAGGGCTCTTGAAAAATTCTATCTAAGCATTATATACTTGTGACTAATCTGCTTTTTATTCATTGCGTATATTAATATAGCCTAGATCTGGCTTCAATTCTATCATTTTACTGGAAACAAACCGGCCCAAGGTTCGGCCAAAATAGAAAAATAATTCAAATAGTCTCAACTTACTAAATCGTCACAGGAGTGGTGATTTGGCCTGACGTCAATTGAATTTCAATGGCGGGTTTTTCATTCTCTTTGACGTTATATATACGCTGTGTAAAATCAATGACCACACCTGAAAACCAGAAGTTTATGAAATCATTTTGTTTAAAACACATCATGTGTAGAGGGACCCTCATGAAACAATGTTTATTATTATTATTATTATTATTACTATTATTATTATTATGCGCTAATGCCGATACGGTAAAGAGAACTAGAAGTACTACGTGACATTTTCACATATTTCGTTTAAAAAATGAAAGGAGACGCTATTTCACGAAGTCGAACCAGTTTCCCTTTCCACATTTGTTAATTGTTTGCCCATTTAAACTATTAACAGTATTTGGCACCCTATGCATGACTTCAGTTTATTTTTTCCTTTGCGGCTAAAAGATGAATTTTCCCACTTCTGTCAGAAACAGTAGGGAGGCACCTATAGGAAATCGTATCGTGTAAAACATGCCTTAGCGGATTACCGAATTTCTAACGGTTTCCTGCAACAATCAGAGTTAAAATCGCTAATACTTACTAACCTGTGCACGTTTTTCCATCACCAGAGAACCCTGGGTTACATGTACATTCATACTTTCCAGGACCAGTGTCGGCGCAAATCGCGTACTTGTGGCAATCATCTTTGTCAGTTCCACATATTTTAATCTCTGATAAAATATCAATTTAGATTTCATTTCATTTTATGGTGTAGCTTCGTGGCATTTTCTAAGTGAACATTCAGAAGCTTAAAGTGTATATAATCCCCCACAGTATTTAGCTTTCTGTATAATGACGCCAACATAGTTATAAGTTCTTTTATAATTTTTTTATTTGGCTTACTCGTTTTGGATATATCTCTCTTTAAACATGGCCAGTTATAAGAGAGCCCTGGCACGAGCCACCTGTGACGTCATATCAGGAACGAGTACATTTCACACAACAAACAAAACAATTACATTTCGATAATAAACCTGCCAAACGCTGTAAAATGCAGTTCTTTGACTGTGTAACAGAGACCTTGGAGTGCGGCGTCCCAATGCTTGCGTTCCTGAAATGACGCTAGGTACCAGACCCTTTGCAATTTCCAGAAATGTCCGGCGGAGATTTTAGCAGAAACGAGTGGACCAAATAAAAGAACTTATCATCCATTTGGCGTCCTCTATACATATTGCTAAAAACTATGGAGGGTTTATATGTACTCCAAATGTAGTTGCGGCCGAGGCACTTGAAACATGCAGCGGTTCAGTTTATCAATTACACGCATGCCGTAGCTCTCAGGTGGTGCAAATCATTAGTGAATAAAACATGGGGCAAAATAGTGTCCAAAGTTGCTACAGTTATTCATAGTTGTCCCAGACTTACTTATTGCGCATAATTAACTACAGAATCGACATCTGGATATATTTTGGTATGAACAGCTCGCGGGCTAGGAAACTGTCCAAATAGTTTCAACATTTGCATCATTATTTCATACCTCTACAGATATATCCATTTCCAGTGAATCCCTTTTTACAAGTGCATTTATAGATACCAGGAGCAGTGTCGGTGCACATCGCAAACTGGTGACAGGTTGCCTTTTCAGTACCACATATATGTGTTGCTAAAAATAATTTAGAAATATGTTGATAATTTACAAATTGTATATCGGTAGTCCATATTACAAACTCGGAATAGTTTCTATGTTATTCATATTGAAATAACTTTACCTTTTCCATGGAACAACATCCTCGGATTAATTGTTGAATAATTTACAAGATAGTATGCATACCTGTATGAGGGGTGGATTTAGGGTACATCAAAGCGGTAACGCTACTGATGTTATTCAAATGAGGTTAAAAAATGTATTCAAATGAACAAGATTGTATAATGCCAGCAAAATAAATGATTGCCTTCGCATTTTAATTAGTTCAATCGGACGTCTGTCAGCCACAGGTCAAGGTTCTCTAGAGATTCACCTTTTTTGGTAGAAGTCGCCCCATTCAAAATGTAGAGTAGCTCGATGGCACATGATAAACAATCGCTCACAAAAAACGAGATTGTAATCATTTGCTTTAAATTTGGCGTAGATATACTCCATAGGCATATATAAGAGAATTCATTTTCTTATTCGAAAATGTCAAACTGAACAATTTTCCATTACTTTCGGGCCAATGTTTTCATGATTTCATCACTCCATAGTTAGTATGATCACTCGTATGTAAATTTTAGCGGACGCCATGTTTAGACTAGATTTCAGGTTTAGCTTGCAGCATAAATATGTAATACTGATTGGTCAGGATAGGAATATTCCAGTTATAAGACGATTTGTGATTGGATAACGCTATTATACTAGTGGTCTATCACCAATAAACCACTAGTAGTTTAAGCCAATAAGAATGCCGAATTTGTAATAGACCACTAGTTGGTTGATACTTGATACTAATATATAATATACCCTTGCATTGATAATTGTCCGGTTTCCCGGGAGATTAGTGGATATGTATCCTTAGTGGATATATATATATATATATATATATATATATATATATATATATATATATATATATATATATATATATATATATATATATAATATATATATATATATATATATATATATAATATATATATATATATTTTATTTTTTTCGCTTACCTCAAAACTGGTCTGCTACAACTTGTTTCATCTGTAAAAGAATCTTCAGGCAGTGAAGATTCTTTTACAGATGAAAGAATTCTGAAGATTCTTTTACAGATGAAACAAGTTGTAGCAGACCAGTTTTGAGGTAAGCGAAAATCTATTATTTGCTCTAACTATATGTTGTTGAGCACTCTTTGCATTTCGTAGACCAAAACCTACACGTATATATATATATATATATATATATATATATATATATATATATATATATATATATATATATATATATATATATATATTATATATATATATATATATATATATATATATATATATATATATATATATATATATATATATATATATATATATATATATATATTATATATATATATATATATATATATATATATATATATATATATATATATATATATATATATATATATATAGTCAAATACGTATATTAATACGTATATATATATATATATATATATATAGCACAAGTGTTGTGAGACTTTTTAGAGTTTTTTTTCCTACTTTGACACTGCCGATTTGATAGAGTTTTTTAATTGTATTTTAGCAATCGAATTATGATTAGTTTCGGTATAAAGTATGAATTATAATAATATTTACCACTGGTAGGCGTGGCGCAGTGAAGGCTCTGGGAACGAGATTGTACCTCGTGGTACTTCCACGGTAATACGGAGCTTGGGAAAGAGCGTCACACACATCCAGACACACGAACAACTGTATTATTATATAGATTCTAACAATGCACACAACAATTTCAACGTATACATACCTTTGCATGTCTTTCCATCGCCTTCGTAGCCATTCTTGCAACTGCATTCGTACTTTCCGAGAACGGTATCTTTGCATATGCCAAATAAAGGATGACAATCGTCTTTTCCCCAAGGACAAATTGCAGGATCTGCGAAACACGATTTAAAGCATATTCAAGTAAACAGAAAAAATTGAGAAAAAATATTTCAGTAGTGAGAAAAATTAAAAATTCAGTAGAGAAAAAGTATTGTCAGTTGCATATAGATTTTAATAACAAAATTATTTTCAGGTTTACCCGAGTGCGAATAAGTCTGGTGACATTAAGCTATCGGCAATGTCATTTGACTATAACTACTGGAATGCTTTTCGAGTATTCTTTCTTAATTAACGTAATTGAGACACCAAGCGGGAAAGTTAGGAAAATTATTGGCCAGCGAATTATTTTCAGAAGAAGCATTGTTGAATAACCACAACAAGACACCAATAATAAAACAATATGAATAATATTCAGAGTGAAAGGAATTATTTACAGTGATAGATTAAATAGCAATTAACTGATACATAAATAGATAGTGACAAATTTGATAGAGTATAATATTAATATAAATCTCATTAATATTCCCCAGTCACTTTCGTCACTATGTATTTATGTATCAGTTAAGCCATTTAATCTGTTAATGTAAATAATTCCTTTCATTCTGAAGATGTTACTTGTCTACTAACGAAACGTCAGTTATTAAAATATATTATTTTTATTATTGGTTTCGTGTTGTGGTTATTCAAGAATGCTTCTTCTGAAAATAATTTGCTGGGCAATAATATTCCTAACCAGAATTTGTTCATTAATTAAGAGTTTTAATTGTGAGTATAAGTTATTCAAGTGTGGCCGGCTACTGTGAGTTTCAGTTAAAAACTATATTGTCTGAGCTTTCGTCGATCTACGACATCATCAGAGACGAATACTATAAGATCAAGTGAGCATTTAAATAGCTATGTACAATCCTCGCAGGGGTAGTTAAGAATAGAATAGAATAGAATAGAAGTAGAAAAAGGCTAAGACAAAAGAGGCGAAATGAATAATTAACAAAATCTTAATAACATGAGATAAAAGTCTGTAGTTCAAGAATAAAATGTCTCCGAGTTCTCTACATTCTTCGCGAGAGTAATAGTGGGCTTCATTTCCATAATGTGAAATGCTTCAAGTAATCTAATCTCAACTGGCATGGATCATTGTTTCTGGTAATGATATTTACTTTAATATTTCTATGGTCCACCTGACATTGAATAAGATGTTTCAGGACGGAGGAGTTAGCGTTCGATAGGTGTTCTTTACTGTTCGATAGGCGTATTGTACTGTCGACGTAGAAATTGTAACATTCCTGGCATGTCATTTTGTAAACTACCCCCTTAGAGGTGCTAAGGTTTGACGTAATGTTGGTGATTTGTGAGCTATACGAATGAGCAGGCCTTCTTGGCGAAATATCTTTATCAGTTTATGATCAATCGCGTCTGAGATATAAGGTACTTTAAAATAGAGCCAGTCTTTATTGTTTCTTTGTTGATCGTCTAGTTGATGCGTGGGTACGGTGGAATTTACTGTATAAGGTTTTGAGCGTAGGATGTTGTTAAACTCTGTGTTGTGTTTATCCTCGGTGGATTGTGTGGAGCAGCGTTGGGTTATGCGTTTTCTTTCGTTGTGAATGATGTTCTTTTTGGCTTTGAGCGATAAGGCTGAGTTGTAATGTACCGAATGTAGGAGGTGTTGCCATTTTCAGATGGTGACATTAAAGTCGAGATGTGAGAGGGATAGTCCAGAAGAGGTTCTGGTTGGTTTCTCGATTTCAAATTTGATCCTAGGATGAACTTGGTTTATGATATGGTAGAATTCGTCGGCATGTTCTTCATCAGTATACTGTAGTCTGCACGTATATGTCATCGACATATCTCTTGTAGGGGCCGATAAATCGATAAGACGAAAGTGCCATATACTCTAGCTTATCCATAAAAAGGATAGCGAGTATGCCCGATATGCTCCTGGAAGAATATCTGGGATTACCAGATTAAAGTTTTAATTGTGAAATCTGAAAAAATTGCTCCGCCATTAACATTATATAATTTATCTCATCAATATCTAAATGTCAAAAAGTCTTGACCAGAAAACCTTGCACTGTAACTGTTTGCATTTGCCCTTCTTTAAACCAGTAAAAGGAAATCGGCGTCTATACTTAGTTTAGTTTTTCGGATTCCACATGTATAACCTGATCATGCAGTCGACAATGAGCGATATATTCCATTTTTTTCGATAGCTACTAAGATGTCAGTTGGGAGTTCCACCAACTGTGGAACTAGCGGAAAGTAAGATAAAATAAATAGTAAAATATTCAGAGTTTTCGTTCCAGAGTTTTCCTTGCTTATACATGTATAATTGCTATTTGTCAGTGGTTGACTGCTCTGATTCATTTTACTCGTTCCTATGACATGCAGGAAATTAAATATCTCAACAGAATAGTAAAATGGGAAAATTGTTGGAATAAAAAATACTAACCTATACAAAACTTGCCGTTACCAACATAACCTTCCATGCAATTACAATCATATTTGCCTGAATCAGCGTTTTTGCATGTGGCCAGTGAAGGGTGACAATCGTCTCTGTGGGAATTGCAAACCGGGCGAACTGAAAATACAAATAAACAATCTTTTGTATTTTAAGTAAACAGTAGTCAGGAAAAATCTCAATATGAAACACTTTACCTGGACAGAATTTCTTGATAAACTTTTCCACTGTCTGACTTAGTTCCTTGTAGTTTTTAGAAAGAATCGCGTTCTCCGGAACTTCCACCATATCTTTAACTTCCCTTATAGCTTTTTCTTTTTTCAGACCAACACCAATTGCGAATACCAGCATATCTCTGTCGAAGAAAGGCTTCATAGCATCTCCAACGTACGTGAAACCTCTATCTCTTGTCTGTTCACCATCTGTAATCACCATGAAAATTTTTTGAACTGTTGGGTCGTCAACACGGAGTCCTGCTTCCTTGATGGCCACCTCTTTGTCGGCAACTGCCAATCCCCTGTGAGTTTTTGTCCGACCACCTGGTAGTGGACCAGGCATACTATTGACCATTTCTTCAAATCTTCCTGCGTCTTTACTTTGTTTCAATGTAATTCTTTTCTCTCCCTTTTCACTGAATGTGACAATAGCACCTTGACCAATGATTTCTCCGTTTTCATCTCTCTTGCCAATTCTCAGTCTCTTTGCAACAAGGCGAAGGAACGTACGCATGTTGTCATAATCACTTGGTCTAATACTTGAAGATCTATCCAACACAAATATGATATCCATCTTTTGACATTGCTCTTCATCTGGTGGTAAAACTAAACAAATTTTCAGCAGAAAAATATATCAAAATATAACACCTCTACATGCACCAAATGATGTCAATTGTTTTAATTCAATGCCGACACACGAAAAGCGATGTACTTCACCACACTACCTTGAGAAAACTAAAAATATCTAGAAAACAGATGCAATTTTAGATAAAATGAATCAAGAACTACGAATATAGCAATCGATGTCACTTTCTAAATTGTCACTTTCTAAATTTTAGATTGTAAATTTGTTTCATACTACCATATTTTAGAACTGTTTTGACATTTTGTACATATACATTTGCATTACTGGTCACCGATTAATACCTATCAATCTATTGATTTACTGACCGGTTTTTAACAGTATAAATAAAGATTTAATAATAATAATAATAATAATAATAATAATTTAAAGGTGTTAAACGATATATATACAATATTATTCTATATTCTCGAATTACCTGTGCAAATCTTCCCATCTCCGGTAAGTCCTTCATTGCAAGTACAAATGTGGCGCCCAGGAGCTGTATCAGTACACGTGGCATTCTCATGGCAATCGTCTCGTTCAGTACCACAAATTCTGATAGCTACGAAATACAAATATATGTGTAAATGTAATGTAAATATAACCGTGACTCTGACCATAACCATAAAAAACGAATGCAGAGAACATCTGGAGTAAAACATTTCCATTGTTCTTAGCCGAAAAAGACGTTATTAAAAGTTTGAATTAATACGGATAAGTATGTCATTTTCAAGAAATGATCTTGTTAACGCGCGTTCTAGTTATTTTGTTTGTGGTTTTACAGCTAACAAACCTTCAGAAGTAATCATATGATTTTGTTCGTGCAATCAAGGATTTACCACGCTCGTGATATTTGAAATTTTTGGCAAATGCTTACGCTTAGCGGCTAATGCAATTTTGGATCTCTCTCTCTCTCTCTCAAATTTATATATATATATATATAGGTGAAAGTTTCAATAAACAACCAAAAGAAACAACATTTGCAATAAGATGTAGTAAAACCACTCGTAAAATTGCACTAAACGTTTTCGCTTTATTGTAAGCTCTTCAGGTGCGTGTATATAATGTTATATATATACACGCACCTGAAGAGCTTACATTAAAGCGAAAACGTTAGTGCAATTTTACGAGTGGTTTTACTACATCTTATTTCAAATGTTGTTTCTTTTGGTTGTTTATTGAAACTTTTACCTATACATAGAACACATGTGTTTGTTAACGAAACGATTTTACTATATATATATATATATATATATATATATATATATATATATATATATATATATATATATATATATATATATATATATATATATATATATTTTATATATATATATATATATATATATATATATATATATATATATATATATATATATATATATATATATATATATATATATATATAACTACAGACGGTACCGTTTCGGCCTTTATATATATATATATTGTTTATTGTTCATTGTTTATTAACTTTACGACCAATCAAGAATGTCATGTTAATACAAGTTAAAAAAAAACAAAAAAAAACCGGAACATGGTTGAAGGTATGGTCAACAGGACATGTGTCCCATGTGAAGACCAACCTGACCAGAAATTACGGAATAGATATAAATTAAAGACAAGGACTAATACACTAATTACATATTATAGGACAGATTAAGAACAGCAGCTTAAATTATATGAACGGCACTTAGAGCAGTAAGTTTTCCAAGTGTGCATTCTGTTTACATCGAAAAAAGAGTCTAAATATTGAGAAGAGTCGCAAATATAAAGTTGGTGTTTAAAAGAGAAAACAGACGTACTATTACGGATGATCGGAGTTAGATTGTTTCAGAGAAATACAATTCGATTAAAAAAAAATTCCTAAAAAGTCCTGCAAGGATTGGCTTGAAATAAATAAGAGCATTGCTCGGGCAAAACATTATAGACTGAAAACGTTGCAAAACTGAAAACACTGCAGCTAGGAAGACAGAGTTGCCTGCGGAGGAGGCCAGCATATAATAGCCCACCTTTTCTATCATATTTTCCCCATCCATGGTCCCCAGATCTCGCACGCCGTGAATTTGTAGCCACAAATTGCAAAAGGCCGTTCGTCGTAAATTTTGAACGTTACCTCGGCCAATATTTAACCGATTTTAATGCCGAAAACAGATTTGGAATTACCGAATCTAAATACATAGCATACGTGTCTATTATGTTACTCAAATATGCAGAGCCTTCGTAAAAAAAAACTGTTTATGTACTTAGAAATTAATCGGCAATCAGCTGCATGCCGATTCGTCGTATATTATTTTGAACGTTATCTCGGACAATATTTAACCATTTTCAATTCTGAAAACAAATTTGGAATTACCGAGTCTAAATACATAACATTCGTGCCAATATATTACCTAAACGTGCATACCCTTCATAAAAACCTACTTAGAAATTAATCGGCCATGTTTGTACCGTTTATCTCACCATCTGTCAAACAGACATCTCAAGGATCTGATTACGCGCCGATTGGCTATATGGCGATTATTGGCTATAAGCTAACACACACAAACCTAACTGCACGATAGCAATATATCTTCAAAAGAGATGTCTAGGTCGTAGAGGCCTTGTTTACATTTGAAAAAAAGACGAGATCCTTTATTTCAAGCCTGTGCGATATAGGTAATAAGTTGAGCTTCTTGAGACGCTCAGGATAAGACAACTCGTGATCTTGAAGTATAAATTGAGATAGCTCGTCTTTGAACACCCTCCAGGAGCGCAAGATCACGTGACGGACCTTGAGATGCCCAAATCTCACTGGCGTGAGACAAGTGAGATCCGACGGCAGCGAGTATCAATTAATTTAGTGCAATTTCTGCGAAGAAAGCCAAGCAAGCGGTTGGCTTTAGCAGTACAGCTGGCGATATGAGGGGACCATTTAAAATCATTGCTGACAACCATACCCAAGTCAACTTAATTAGAAACACTCTTGATTGGTTCATTGTTGAGGTAATAGGAATGAGTTGGAGGGTTGCGCTTGCGAGATATTCTGAGCAGGAGCGTCTTTGACACATTAAATCTCAGTTGCCAAGACAGCGACCAGTTGCACATAGAGTCGAGATCAAGCTGGAGGAGATCTCGTTCTGCTGATGACTGAATTGCGCGGTAACATTGAATATCATCAGCAAATAGTGCAACAGTACTGTTCCTGATTACATCTGCATGGAAGATCATTTACAAACAAAGTAAAAATAAGAGGACCTATGACACTACCTTGTGACACACCAGACGTAACAATAAGGAAAGATGAATAAACTCCTTCGATAACGACACGCTGTTTTCGATCACGAAGGTAATCGGCGAAACAGTTAAGAAGTGGACCGGTAATTCCATAATTTTTCAGTTTGAGCAAGAGTTTGTTGTGAGATACAGAGTCAAAAGCTTTAGCGAAATCAAGATAAACAAG
Organism: Chrysogorgia sp. JL179-B06; assembly: GCA_035772405.1. Taxonomy (NCBI): domain Eukaryota; kingdom Metazoa; phylum Cnidaria; class Anthozoa; order Scleralcyonacea; family Chrysogorgiidae; genus Chrysogorgia; species Chrysogorgia sp. JL179-B06. The sequence goes on from JAYKKM010000484.1 coordinate 322,176, forward strand.
ATCGATTTCTTTACCGGAATCAAGAGCACTATATAAATTCCTCCAGTACGATGCCAATTTACTAAATCTGGTTGAAAGACAACCGCTAACAAGATATCTTGTATAACATATTAATATAACCAAAGTACAATATAGGTGGTTCAACATGTATTCACCAATGCATGCATGTTTAAAAGCGTACTCTGGCTATTGCACAAATTGTGGGTGGCATTAACAGACCATTTTTAATGCGCACCTTTATAACTTGATAAATGAGCATATTGACGTTGGTCTAATTCATCACAAATGTGTGTCTTTATATTAAATCAGTCAACTTTTTATATATACTATACACATATAGGGGCTTAATTACGTACGGCTGACAGTCATGCTATAACTGACTTATAATAAAACTTTTCATTACTTCGTTGTAATTGGCTAAAGAAAAGGCATTTTTCTTAATTCAGGGCATTATTACTTTCACTCGATTGATTGGCGAGTAATACTTGCAGGGTGCGATTGGTTTTTTGTTACTTAGAAACACTAACTCAACAAACTCGTCATCGTTTCCTCGACTTTCATTTATATTATTGACGTTCAAGCTATTAAAGATTATAAACAGTCTACACTACAAAATATACAAAGATATGAACAGGACTATATAAAACGTAAATCACACCTGGATAACTCGAGGGTAGTTGCCGATCAAATTAACAAAGTAATTTCACAGTTTTGTGAGTAAGATTTATTGTGAATAATTTTGTCATCTGTGTTATAAATAACTAATCGGCATGGAGTAAACCATTAGCCAACAAAAATACCAATGGTTTATATCTTTTAGATTAAAAAAAACCTAACCTGCGGCGAATGAAAAAAATTGGCATATTGCATACTTTTGGTATAGTATTTTTGTGACAAGGTATAAAGATTACCAGTATTCAATATGATATTATTTTTCTGGTAGTTCTCCCTGCTGTTTTCGAAGTATGTTAGTATTACTTAAGGCGTTCGGTTATAAACAGTCAATATAAATCAGATTTCATAATAATTTGAAAGCTTCATGCAATCATTGCGGAGGAAATAAGATGCAACGCGAGTTTTGTGATCGAGTTTTACAACCGCTTTCTGGAATCTAGAAATATAAAGGTCTTTAAAACTCGTTGTAATGTTATCTTATTTGAAGCGTTATCTTGGCTACCTTTGATCTAATGAAAAAAGGGAATATTTACTAACCTGTACAAGTCTTTCCATCTCCAATATATCCATCATTGCAGCTGCACTTATAGGTACCAGGACCAGTGTCGGTGCACGTGGCAAAACGGTGACAATCATCTCTTTCGGTTCCACATACTTTATGTTCTAATAATAAAATAAGCTATATTAGCCCAACAAGTATAGACTCAAACCAGTACTTACGAATGGATGGATTATTCTATATTTAACCAAGGTAGCTCTACTTCCCGAGAGGCCTTCCATACTATAGGACCCCCATGAAAATCACTTATATGGTGAATGGGGCTTTCCTCGTAAAAAGAAGAAATTTACATTACTATAACTAATTCCAAGTAATAAAATAAAGTATAAAAATTACTTAATGTGAAATCAAATAGTTTGCCTTACACAATTTCTTAAATAACTCTAACGAGTTAGCATTCCAGTTTCTTCATCAATTAAGTTCCAGTCATTTGCATTAAGGTAACATACTTTACTAGTTCTCCAGCTGCGAAGACAGTGAGTCTTATGGACGAAAGTTCAGAAATTTCAAATACCACATGGCGAAAATTATCTACATAAATCACACATCGCCATGCAGTACTTGGAGACCACAATAACTACCGCAAAAGCTCTATTAAGCCCCCTCTTTAATAACCCTCCGGAAGACAAATTTTGTAATAAGCCCTGTATCTAATAAAGTACATATAAACCCTCCACAGTTTTTAGCTTTCTGTATAGAGGACGCCAAAATAGTTGATAAGGTCTTTTATAGTTTTTGATTTGGTCCATTCGTTTCCGATATCTCTCTTGATATATAAGGGACGGAAGTCGCTCATACATGTAAGTGTTATTTGCTCGTTTATTCTGTTGTGTAGTTTATTCTGTTGCGAGCAACATGGCAGATTCATGTGTTGTGTTTGGTTATTCAAATGAATCAGACGGAATTTCATTATATAGCATTCCTTAAGGTGGCAAATACGTGAAAATGGGCTAAAATTTGGCCGATGTGTATAAAAACAATACATGGGTACAATACATAATTTATGCTACGTAATACACTATATATGGTATTAATGAAAGCTACATTCATGTAAATTATGATAACATTGATAGCAGAGTATATACCAGTTCGCAGCTAGTTAATCCTTTAATAGCTTACATAATGAGTACATATGATCAGGTACCGATGGGAAAACAGTGATATATCAACAAAAACTAGTTCTAATGATACGAAACTTGGTAAAACATCTAACCGAAGACAGATCTGTGTTCTGTAGTAAAATCAGGGTTTATGGTGAGATATTATATAAAAAATCAAATTTTCTATTTCATTTCATTTCATTTCATTGACTTTATTTACCGAGGGTAACACATGACAGTAAGCGCGAGCTACTGATAAATTAGTGGCCCTCATAAATTATATATGATTACAACTTTGTATAAGATAATTAATGTAACAAAAATACAATATTAAACTAAGACATACATCTATTAAAAAGTTATTAAAAGGTCATTTAGATAGTCATTAAAAAGGTTCATAGTAAAATATCATAAAAGTTTATAATTGCATGGTCCTCTTTTGTTCCTGCAACAGTTGCGCATATAACATATGTTTAAACTTCGTGACTGACTTTTGGCTGCGGAGTGGGATGTCTAAAGCATTCCATTCTTTGGCAGTCCTTACAACAAAGGTGCGACCTCCTTCTGTTTCCCGCTTATACTTTGCACATACCAAATTAAGACTACTGTGGCGGGTGGATCTATTATGAAGATCACAGTTTCTTACTAACGAGGAACATAAATATTCTGGAACATAATATTTACTGTTTATCCTCTTATAAACTAGTGTGTTGCGCTTTATAATACTTTCTTTATAAAAAGGCAACCAACTTAACATATTATATAACATATTATATAACTTCTTATCCACCCCAAGGATAATCCTAGCAGCTCTTTTCTGGAGTTTAAGAATTCTCAATGTACAGTTTCGGGTACAATTATCCCACACCGTGCTTCCATACATAATTGTAGGTTTAACTACACTGGTATAGTACATCTCTCGTTGACTTTGCTTTAGGTATGGACTAATATGCTTTAGCAGTCCTAGGCGCTTGGCAATCTTTTTTGAGAGTTCCTTAACATATGATTCATAGCTAAAATAATAACTTATAAATATATATAGCCTAATAACTTATGAGACGTGACATCACTAATTGTTACACTGTCGATCTTAAGGTTCAAACAATGACTAGCATTAAAGCCTAATTTAGCCGGTATACGTTTACCACTACTATCATTGACTTCGTCTTCTTAGTGTTTATGAGCATTTTATTCTGTGCTGACCATTTCTTTAGAGCACCAAGGTCGCCATTCAAACTGTCAGTCAAGGAGGAAATTTCAGCAAAATGCACATTTGCAGACAGAGTGGTGTCATCAGCAAAAATATCAACAGAAGAACGCTCTAGATGAAGTGGAGGTCATTCACAAATGCCAAAAATAGTATAGGACCAAGTACCGATCCTTGTGGCACACCTTGTTTTACTGCGAGACGCTCCGATAGATTTCCCTCGAGAGCAACAAACTGGAAATGATCCGTGAGGTATAACGTAAACCAGGACAAAGCAGCATCGCTAAATCTGTACAGATCAAGTTTTCTCAGAACACTAACCCTGTTACTTCATCCCGATCCAAGCTAAACAGAATCTGATCCGTTAATTTAATTAAAGCCGTCTCAGTTGAGTGGCCTTCACGGAAGGCTGATTGCTGGTTGTAAATAAGTCCATTTTGCACCATGTAGTCCATAAAGGATCGCGCAACATGCTTTTCAAGGAGCTTGGACAGCACAGACAATACAGATATAGGTCTGTAATTGTCCCTGATGTCCTGTGCTCCGTCTTTGTGAATGGGGGTAACACGTGCAACTTTCCACTTCATGGGGAAATATCCTCTCTCCAAGGACATGTTGAATAATTTTGTTAGAGGATAACACAAAACAGGTGCAGCCAATTTCAGCACCTTTGCACTGATGCCATCAGGACCAGTTGCCTTTCCACTTGGCAAATTCTCGATTAATCTCAGGGTGTCTTGCACTGTTACTTCCGGAATATTGAATTGATTGATGTAATTATCAAGCTTGGATGAAACAAAGTTTTCCAGTTTGCCTGTATCAGCTTGAGTTGTGGTGAAATTTGCTCCTAATTTACTCACAATATTAACAAAATAATCATTGAACATGTTCGCAATCCCCAGCGTGTTCGTTTCCATACTGCCATCCTCCTGGGTTATCTCTGTGATTTTGTTTTGTTTTTTAAACTTGGTGAGCGATTTTAGAGCCTTCCAAATTCCCTTCGGGTTTCCCTTATTGTTTTCAATAGATTCTTGAAAATAAACTCGTTTTGATTTCCTTATTAAATTTATAATAGAACACTTGGTCCGTTTGTACTTTGCCCAGTCATCCGAATTATTTGTTTTTCGAGCCTTTTTCGAACCAAATTATTATTTGATTCACAAATAAGTTGTAGTTGGTACTTACCCTGGAGATAATTTTATGATTTTAATACAGAACATAGATCTGTCTTTCGTTAGATGTTTTACCAAGTTTCGTATTATTTCGTATTTGGTTGATATATCAGTGTTTTCCCATCGGTACCTGATCATATGTACTAATTATGTAAGCTATTAAATGATTAACTATAGCTGCTAACTGGCATACACTCTGCTATCAATTCATGTTTTATCATATATAGCCAATAAATCGTGTATTGCACCCATGTATTGTTTTTATACATATCGGCCAAATTTCACCCATTTTCACGTATTTGCCACATTAAGCTGGGTTACAGGTGGCTCATCCCAACTTCTTTCGTCTCTCAGTTTTTTCTTGCAAATAACAATATTTAAAGAGAGATATCTCCGAAACGAATGGACAAAATAAAAAACTGTAAAATAATTGCGTATTCTATACAGAAAACAAAAAACTATCCTTATGTCACAACAGCAATAGTATAGAACGACTTTTCATTTGTATAACGGTGATACACAGGACCCGGGCTTTATCGAGGTTTAAACACGACGCGATAGTCGAGTGTTTTTGACACAATTATGCCTGCACTGCGAGTTTTTTATATCGCTACAAAAACGTACCATTTTGTGGCGTCATTGGCGTAGTAATTTTGAAAATTCAACGTTGACTAAGCCGTAAAAACCATAGTCACTCGAGAACACCAAGCCTATCTTACGGTAATGATTTTGCTTTGTGTTTCCTTCATGAATGATTAATGCCTCTTTGAAGATTTACTAAGTGCTGCTATAAAATATTGGAAAAGTTAATTTGATTTTTCTCATAAATTTATAATTTGTAAAAATTCCCCATCTAATTTTTAAGCCCCTCTCTTCAATCACGTACAAAAACGTATAGCACAATCGCACAATCGTTTCCATCAAACAAGGACACTGGGATATTTACACACCTGTACAGGTCTTTCCATCTCCAATATATCCTTCATTGCAGGTACACATGTAGGTTCCAGGACCAGTATCAATGCACGTGGCAAACTCGTGGCAATCATCTTTGTCACTACCGCATACTTTAATAGCTAAACCATCAAACATATCCGTTAACATGTACGAAAACTCGTATTAATAATGAGCAATGTGCCTAAATTAAAGAGTCCCTGAGAGCCGCAATTAAAATTTCGAAAGCGCACTGCAGCGTAATCATTGTAGATTACAAGAGGTTGCCTGAATTAAAGTTAAATTATTCCACCACACCATCAAGGTGCTGTATCTATAGTAATAAATCGACATGGTAATACAATTTAAATAATAAAATTTGAACATGGCTGAACACGCCTATTCCCCATTCTCAGTGTTGACTGAGTCCATTACGATACGCTCTTGTAAGTACACCGTAAACGAATGGTTTAAATGGGATTATATAATAACTAAGATTAAACCATAGGAACGCGCACCGCGCATAATGATGGGGTGAACATGTTTACAGAAAGAGGCGCATTCCTTAGTTCGTATTACGCTCTCTCTCGGTGGAAGTTGACTTGGTGATCAGGTCAGGCTCAATAGGTCCTGAGTGATAACTCCCAGCACTGTCGAGCCGAGTAAGCAAAAATATTCAGTCGGCACCCCACCTGTTAAGGTAGATCCCCATACTAGGCTGCTTTGGCATTTCAATTTATAGGTGTTATTGCAGGGTTTATAGAGATTCTGAAGTGGAGGATATTGCGAGGATACAGTGACGCGGTAGAGGGCAATGGGATAATGAGGGGAAAAACCCGCTGATATACATGGGCTCTATCCCTTGCAATATGCTCCACCTCAGAAGCTCTAAAAACCCTGCAAAAACTCCTATATATTGAAAACCCAAGAAGCCTCTGCGCAGGATAAAGGGTAGAGCCTGGAAATGAGGTTGACATATTTTCAATACGGTATTTCAAAATGGTATAAACATGCATATACTTCTATATCCCAATTAAACCTGTCATATTAATCGTCTTTACATAATAATAAAAACATAAATAATTGGTTGAACACCATATAATTACAAACCGGTGCACATCTTTCCATCTCCAGTATATCCTTTCTTGCAAGTACATTTATAGGTTCCAGGACCAGTGTCAATGCACGTGGCAAACTTGTGACAGTCGTCTCGATCGGTACCACATGTCTTAATCGCTGAAATATATATATTTTAAATATGTATGAAAACAAACACGTATAATAGAATTTAACAAGTCCAATTAACTATAAATAATTTAAGCGAAGTTTTCCCCAAATTATACAACAGATCTAAAAAAATCGCACATTTATGTGAAAATTAAATCTTTCCAAAAGTCTGAAATAGCTGAAATGAGCAAATACAGGCCAGTCTGTTGTTAGGCTCTGCTTGTGGAGTAAACTATAATATTCAACATCAGCCATTGTGGAGGAACTTTCATATATTTATTTACATTTTTAACCACGTGACAACTACACGTGCTTCCAGCCTGCACGTGGTGAATTGGATAGTCTTGGGTCGTCTATGTTTTTAACTTTCATACCTACACACGTCTTTCCATGTCCAGTATATCCTTTATTGCAAATACACTTATAGGTTCCAGGACCAATGTTAGTGCACGTGGCAAACTCGTGACAGTCGTCTAGATCAGTACCACATATTCTAATAGCTAGATAAGATAAAGAAAATTATTGTCAATAGTAAATTAATGTTGCTTAATGTAAATCAAAGCAGCCCGTGGTTAACTCGTGGATGGGATGATAATCTAAATCTATTTTTCTCACAAAAAATACTATGGGTATATGTAAAAACAGACCGACAGACCGACAGACCGACAGGCAGATAGATAGATAGATAGATAGATAGATAGATAGATAGATAGATAGATAGATAGATAGATAGATAGATAGATAGATAGATAGATAGATAGATAGATAGATAGATAGATAGATAGATAGATAGATAGATAGATAGATAGATAGATAGATAGATAGATAGATTATTAAAATACAACATATTCAGATATATACTGAATTACATGTGTATAAAATTACAATGGTTAAAATATATGAAAAAAATTACAATGGTTAATAATATATAAACAAAGTATAATACACTTTACTATCTACATCAATCACTTAATATATTTCGCCGCGTTATACATGAAATAATTTTTATATCGATTTGTGTGCATCTTACACAGCTGAAAAGTTCTCTTCATCTTTAATCGGCTGGTTTAAAGGGTTTAGGTGGTGGTAGATCTGTGAGTTTGTGTTCGCTAATATTTACAATCTCGTAATACAACTTTCTACATAAGGCATAAAGCATCTCTTTATACATGGGTCTTTTTTGTATACACTCGATCTCATCAGACAGATAATTAGGTAAACTACTATGGTACAACTGACATGCATATTCAATTATCTAATACACGAACAATAAAAACAAACCGAGTTCACATCGGCACATTTTAGTTGCCTAAGTAGGTAAAGGCGTTTGGACGCTTTCCTAATAATTACTCTCACATGATCGTTCCATTTCATGTCATTTCTGATTGTGACTCCCAAAATTGTTGCGGTAGATACACTTTCGAAGGAATGGCCGCTAGCATTTATTGGGTGAAGAGAAACGGGCTGTTTCTTAAATAAGATCACTCGCTCCTTGCATTTTTGTGGATGAAGCTGAAAAAGATTTTCTGTTGACAAATCAGCTGAGATGTGCTGAACAGTTCCTTGAAAAGTACTGTTCCCAGTTGGCGGAACAACTCCAGAAGTTGTAATATCGTCAGTGAATTTCCACATACATGTAGATGCGAATGACAGATCTGGAATGGTGAGATCATTGATCATGGCCAGGAAAAACCATGGACCAAGACGTGTTCCCTGCATGGGGCACTCCAGCTGTAACTTTCAACCAGGAAGTTAATGATCCAGTTAATGATCCACCAAGGAGTCAATGATCCAGTTCACAACCGTTGGTTTAACGCCAAGGCTGAACAGTTTGGCTATTAATAGACCATGATCCACCAAATCGAATGCCTTCCAATAATCAAGCAAGATAGTTCTAACAGTTGAACCTGTAACCATAAGTTGTACCAGGCCAGTGATGGAACATAGAAATGAGAGAAAATGTAGTAGAAGAGCACGGGATTGACAAGAGTCAATCGACTTCAGCATGGTTGGTTTCAATTCTCTTTCAATTAATATACCTTCCGCAACTTTTGATAGAGTAGATATAAGAGAAATTTGCCTTAGATTACCATCCACTGATGGTAGGAGCTTTTTGTAAGGGAGTTACATCGGCGAGCCTTCAAACACGGGGAACTTTGCAGTTAAGATGTCAGCAATTGTAGAAGCGAGAATTTCTGCAAACTCCTTATTGGCGACAGTTATACTGGCTCGCCATTCCCCATTGCCACGCATATAACATCAGACAAGGGAGTGTAATTTTTCATTACACTAACAAAGGCTTCATTTATCTTTCCACTTATAACCTTGTCTTGTATCGTGATTTAAATCTTGATGGAGAATAGACTGCAGGTCACGCATTTTTATTTAGTGTCAGAAAGTTGTTTAACTTCCCGTCATCAATCACGAGGTTTGGTATCACGCAGATCTTTCACCTTGTTTTGGCAGTAGATTTTACGACATCGTTTCTTTTCGCCATTTACTTTATTACGTAGTAAATAAGAAACTCTTACCCGATGTAAGAGCTCTCTGCCTCCTCCGAGCAATCAAGGACTCGTGTTGACTGTTCATCCACGAGCGATCAGTTTCGATAGACTGATCGGGCATGATGGAGTTCAGTCCGTAATTAACAATTTCCGTTAGGACCCATAGTTTATGATCACAAGATTGATTTGGAAAAAGCAAATTGTACCATCGTAATTCTAGTAAATAGCGGCCAACACTTCCTATACTACAAGGCCTCGTGTCCTTCATCTCTTCCGGATCCGAGCGCTTACAGCAATTATTAGATGATCCGAGAAACCAAAAGGATGAGCACTAGAAAATTGCCAAAGAGTGTACGCCCCTCGCCTGGAAAAGCGGGCAGCAGTTTGAGCTGAAAAGTTCTGGCAGTAGATTTAAAGGCCAGTTTATTAAAATAGCCTGCAAGAACCACAGCACTGTTCGGATATATAGATTCAAATTTCTCTAACGAGGTTCCTATATATTCATGCATAGATGAATTAGAGACGTATCAAAGCCAAATAGCCAATAAAATCATGATGAAAATTGATTTACGTCATTTGGCCGCTTGATTGTAAACGCGCTTAATTACTGCTGCTTCCTTGTCAATCATAAATTTTCATGTTTTCATTAAAATTGCGAAATAATTATTAAATATTCACAAACCTGTACAAGCCTTGCCATCTCCAGTATATCCTTTATTGCAAGTACATTTATAGGTTCCAGGACCAGTATCAGTGCACGTGGCGAACTTGTGGCAATCCTCTCTTTCACTTCCACATATTCTTATTGCTAACAAACATTGGAAAATCACAAATTACTGCTGTTTCCTTTCTAATGATTTTCACCAACCTTGCGAATAATTATTAAATATTCACAAACCTGTACACGTCTTTCCATCTCCAGTATATCCTTCATTACAAGTACATTTATATGTCCCAGGACCAGTGTCAGTGCACGTGGCAAACTGATGACAGTCGTCAAGGTCACTATCACAAATCCTAACAGCTAAAGAACATTGTTGGCAATGTTAAAAATGCAGCACGATCGAAAATGGCAAGTAACAAGTCTTGGCAGTTTAAAGTTACAACTACTATTAGAGTCCGGATACTGTGGAAATTTAAGCATCGATATGTCAAAATAATAAGCAAAATAATGAACAAAAATATAGAAATTTTCACACTCCAATGTTACATAATATATAACAATAAAAGGTGATAATTAACAGGAATTAGAAGCTTTACATCTAATATTTTAGAATGAAATTTGTCTATGCTACTTGTCATTCCAAAACGCTCAAAGTTGCTGTATTTAATTGATGTACTCCTAATTCCGAGTTCATGGTAAAAAAGAAAACAAAGACTCAGAACAAATATGCTAATCCTATACCTATACAAGTCTTTCCATCTCCAGTATATCCTTCATTGCATGTACATTTATAGGTTCCAGGACCAGTGTCAGTGCACGTGGCGAACTTGTGGCAATCCTCTCTTTCACTTCCGCATATTGTTATTGCTAACAAAAATTGGAAAATCACAAATTACTGCTGTTTGCTTGTCAATCATGAATTCTCATGTTTTCACTAAAATTTCGAAATAATTATTAAATATTCACAAACCTGTACAGGTCTTTCCATCTCCAGTATATCCTTCATCACAAGAACATTTATACGTTCCAGGACCAGTGTTAGTGCACGTGGCAAAGTCGTGGCAATCGTCTTTTTCAGTACCACAAATTCGTATTGCTAATAAACATTGGAAAATCACAAATTACTATAATGTGACAGTTTCTTTGCAGATAAAGTATTTCCATCATCTTTTCGCAATGGAAATTGCTGTCTCCATGGCAATGACAAATTTTCGTACTTTCGTCAACCTTTTGAAATAATTATGAAATATTCACACCTGTACAAGTCTTTCCATCTCTAGTATATCCTTTATTGCAAGTACATTTATAGGTTCCAGGACCAATATCAGTGCACGTGGCAAACTCGTGACAGTCATCTCGATCAGTACCGCATATTCTAATAGCTAGAGAAGATAATAATGAAAATTGCAATGGCAATAGTAATTTAATTAATTATATGTAATTTGATGATAACGCCGGTAAATATATTTGGCTATATTTAATTATGGTAATGCCGATGAACGTCAATGTAATAAATTCATTCTCTTACCTATACAAGTCTTTCCATCTCCAGTATATCCTTCATTACAAGTACATTTATAGGTTCCAGGACCAGTATCAGTGCACGTGGCAAACTCGTGGCAATCGTCTGCATCAGATCCACATATCCTAATAGCTAAACAACATTTGATATATACACAAGATCAAAGACATGCTAAACGTTGAAACATAAAAATGACAAAGCCAAAAAATAAACACGAGTTCCACAAAAATGTCTTGGCACTTGCAAATTTTGTTATTCTATCAGGTAAGACAAGTTTTCACTGAGTTTGGCCGGGAGTGAACACTTAACAAAACACTATAGCCTGATTGTGACATTGTACAGAGCAAATTCGTAACAATTATTACAAGGCAGTTTTACCATTGAAGGTTCTCCACTAATGCCTCCCTGATTGGATAGTATTTCAATCACTCAATTCTTTGGATTTTTTCAATCATTCAATTATCTTGGTCGTCTAACATGGGTATTAAAAAATAACTACAATGCTTGATACAATCCTATAAAGTGCATTCTATATGTCTATAGCTATCTATGAAGTGAATAGTTAAATACTAAACGTTCTATATGGTTTGAGCTTTGTGTTGATGTTCTGTAAAGGTTTGTTTGTTTGAAATGCTAATGAGTGTGACAATAAATAAGTCATCATTTCATTCTGGTCCAAGCGAAATTTGACCTACTTCAAACGTTGATAAATATATACTTGAACGCTTTATACTCGAGATCTTAAAAACTTTTCACATAAATCCTCAACTATAATCTATCACATATAAAATAGTTAATTTTCTTGTAAATTAGAATATTCAATACATTTAACATTCAAACCTGTGCACATCTTCCCATCTCCAGTATATCCTTCATTGCAAGTACATTTATAGGTTCCAGGACCAGTGTCAGTGCACGTGGCATGCTTATGGCAATTGTCTCTTTCAGTACCACAGATTTTAATGGCTAAAAGAGTTAAAAATATAGCTTATCAATAAGTTCAGACTGAAGTTGCATTTTATTTTGAGAATGATACTTATAAATACACGTTTCTTATGTATGGGAAATATTTTATGATTGCTAGAATAGTGAATGGTATATAAGATAGGTTGATTATTAGTTAAAGAACATTATCATTTCACGTTATAGAGCCATTAATGGTTTAAAACTAAACAAACAAACAATTTGCTCCTTTCTCAATTAGTATAATTTCAGAGTTTCACAGAGACTCAAAGGCAGTGACTGGCATAATAAGACTCTGTTGTTTCAACTAAACATTCAAAATGGCTGGCGAATAATTTAATAAAATGAAAGAAAATTAAGTCCTAGAAAAACAAACTGACGATTCAACAAAATATGGTTTTAAGTTTTTTACATACAGATATGAAATATATACGACACGGAAAGGAAGTAAGTCTTGTTCCAAAACGGAAATTGTGTTTTTCACTGATGTTCAACTCTGAATTATAGTGAATAAGTAAGAAAGATAAAACGATACGTGTTTACTTACATTTTTCTTTTCAACAAACAACTACGCTTGCAGGATAAAGACATTTTTCGCGCACTTTTATGCAAGCGTTTTCTGATTGGCTCTTAAATTATTCTCTTGTTTTTAATTGGTTATATTTTCACGTAATATATTAAACACAAGCAAGAGTGTTTCGTCAGGATATCCAAACACCGAGACGTTTGTTTAAAACCGAGGCGAAGCCGAGGTTTTTTAACAAACTTCGAGGTGTTTGGATATCCTGATTAAATACTCTTCCGAGTGTTTCATATATTACATCTCAAACAAATAAGTATTTTAAGAGAAAATCGAGGTGAAAGTTGGCTTAATTTATGTAATTTCTTCCTTCGATATCCTAACTACCGTCTCGGTGCTGATTTCCTTTGTTTTCGGCTCATAAATTATTGATGAGTTTGAGATATACATATGAACATTCTGTACGCGTCCTTTGTTTGATTTTTGATGACCAGACTTTGATATGTGATATAATTATATAGCTACAATATCCAACCTGCGTAACACAACAATCAAATAGTAACGATCATGCACAATCAAATTTTACTTAAAGCAGGACTACAAATCAGTCCATAAAATGCAAATAAATTAATTAAAAGTTACCCAATCTTTTATCATATTATATCGAGGTAATACACTGATTATTATTTGGTGTATAAAAATTGTCACACACCTGTACATGTCTTTCCATCTCCAGTATATCCTTTATTGCAAGTACATTTATAGGTTCCTGGCCCAGTGTCACTACACGTAGCAAAGCTGTGGCAGTCATCCAATTCGGTTGCACATATTTTAATTTCTAACAAACATTAAAAAATCTTTATTAAAAGCACATTCATTTGCTCATTCACTGCACCTAATACAAGGAAATTATATAAAATAATAATTTTCATGCATCTTATACTACAACCGCTACAAAGCTAACTGCTGTAAAATCAAATCGGTATTTAGGATCTAAAAGAGAACTGTACCCAAAAATAAATTACTTTTAAATAAAAGGTGTTCAAGCATAATGTTTAGGAATGTTAATAGTTTTATGGTGACTGCTCATGTACTCGAGAAATAATGTTTTCATTCTCGTATTTCATCCTTCTGAATGCCGCCATTTTGTGTCATTCCGGAATTTACTCCACGGCTAAGACTCAATGTCCAGCGGGAATTTCTTTTCAATTTTCACGTCATTGAGTACAAGGAACAAACGATCCACAAGCACTCAACGACATCAAAATTGAAAATAAAACCACATCTGTACATCAACTTTGAGCTGTCGAGGAAATTACAATATGGCGGTTTCCAGAAGCATAAAATACGAGCATAAAAACGTTATTTGTCAAATTATTAACATTTATAAACATTATACTTGAAGACCTTTTATTTAAAAGTAATTTGTTTTGGTACAGTTCCCCTTTAATACCATAACATGGAGTTGATCATTGTGTTTTTTACCTTGCTGTTGTGCAGCATTGTTCACCGACATGCACACAAAACATTACGAATGTACGTAGTTCACTTATCAATTATAATACCAACGGAATTTAGCAATCTTTTGAGATTAATATCTAACATTTTTAAAATACATTAATTTTCTAATAAACCAGTATAATAAACCAGTATCCATATAATAATAATAACAATACAAATCTTTATACAGAATAGAGTGATTTTCAGTAGGGCTCTGGTAACAAAAGAAAAGTATAAATAAAAAATAGAATAAATATTAATACATATAGTATAAATCTAAAAAATATATAAAAAGTTAAATAGATTCCATAGATATAGATTCCATAAAGTTCCGAAAGTAACCGCACCCTACCCAATATAACCAATCGCCTATGTAGAAATAAAAACAAGTACGCTGACTTAATATTAAAGAACTGGAAAAATTAATATTTAAGCAAAATATCTATAAAAATGAAGAGAACCATCAATGGAGGTCATGGATATTTGGTGACCTTAAATTTATTATTTTACTTCAATATTCAATGACCGTAGTTATTTGGTGCCTGTACTTTAATTATTTAAAAAAAATCCCAAAACCGAATTACTAATCGAAATATACTCTTCGCATTTTAATTACACATCGCATTTTAAGTTGTCGAACTCTCGAAATTAACCGCTTATTTGGTACATACAACCGACGCGCCTACTTTAGTGTGCGAGCTATCCATCCATTATTTAGTTCGTTTATAAAGAATAACCATTTCTGACCTATGCAAATTTTTCCATCTCCGGTATATCCTTCATTACAAGTACATTTATATGTACTAGGACCAGTGTCAGTACACGTTGCAAACCGGTGACAATCTTCTTTGTTCGTACCACAAATCTTAATCGCTAAATTAAAAAGATATATTTAATAAATATATAAATAACATGGGATGAAGGATATTAGTGATTAAATGTCCCAAAAACCGAGAGAGGCTTCGCAAACCCTCCGAGGCATGAGGGAACATTTAATCACTAATATCAGGGAATTTAACGCTATTATATTTTGTAATATTACGGTTACCAAGGAAATAAACGGAAGTTTGAACGCTTTGCTGGTCTAAACTGTAAGAGATAAACTAGAAATACGTTACGCAACAACCCCTCACTCTCTTACTGCTTGACGCTTTTCCTATAGTGTAGATAATAACCCATTTATTTTCAAATCTAAATGGATTTTCAGTGGACACTAACTCTGAAAGCCTTTAAAATATAAAGCTTGTGTTGGCTCAGTAAATTTCACTCTTTCATTTAAAAATAATTACAATATCGCAACCTGTTTTATAGTGCACTGAATAGAACAGTAATAAATAAATGGCTAAAGCTTTTGAAATTAAGGCTCAGATTAATACATTATTAAAGTGCATATAACGTGTATATATATATATATATATATATATATATATAATATATATATATATATATATATATATATATATATATATATATTATATATATATATATATATATATATATATATATATATATATATATATATATATATATATATATATATATATATATATATATATATATATATATATATATACGTGTAGGTTTTGGTCTACGAAATGCAAAGAGTGCTCAACAACATATAGTTAGAGCAAATAATAGATTTTCGCTTACCTCAAAACTGGTCTGCTACAACTTGTTTCATCTGTAAAAGAATCTTCAGGCAGTGACAATATCGAAAGGGGTGACCGCTTATTTATAGGCTTTCTGCCGGAAAGTGGGGGCGTATGTGGGGGACAAAGCATGAGGTCATGGCTTTGTTTGCGTTGATTACGCGAAATTTATTACGATGACGACACTGTGAAATTATTTCCGCTCTTTTGTTGAGTAAACTATTCTTATTTTTTTCTTTTAAAATACAAAATTTTTCTTCTAAACATAAATTGCATCGTTTTGATCCTCCTGTGTACGAAATAGAATGTTTTAGAATTTGCCAATTAATACTGAAATCTTTATTGTTTTCTTTCAATGTCCAAATATATTTCGAAAGTTCGGTGTCATTTTCATGCTTTTTATGTTGAAAAGATTTAGTGTGGTTGGCCAATCGCTCTTTGAATGTGGTTGCAGTCATACCAATGTAGTGTTTTATTTCGTTTGTGATGTTTACTGTCACTGTTGCTTTGTATACTATGTCTCTAGTCATGCATTGTTCTTGAAGCGGGCAAATGGTGTTCTCTCTACAACTGCAATTAGTAGCGTCCCTATCCTGCGGTTTGATGTTCCTAGCTATGCGTGCATTGTGCTTAGTGATTATTGACTTAACATTGTTCATGCAGCTGTAACTTACTTTAACTGTATTTCTGTTAAAAATCTTATGGAGCTTGTGGTGCGGAGGGAAATGTTTTGTCAATTAGGCTAAGGAAATTACGTCCTATGTTAGTGCTGACACTCTTGCTAAATGGTGGGTTGAACCAAATGATATTGCGTTGCCTATTCCTACGTGGTCGTTGCGGTGTATCATGAGTGTAGCTAAGTTCATGATTAAAGTTGCTGTGCCTAAGCGCGTTCTGATATAAGGGTGCAGCTTCCTGAAAAGTTTGCTCATCTGACGAAAGGAGTTTAATGCGTTTGTTAATTGATGCAGGTAGTTGCCTTGTTATGCTTGGTGGATGGTTAGAGTGCATATTTATGTATAGCGGATCGTCATTGGGCTTCCTATAGGGCCTATAGTTTCCATTGTTAAGGTCGAAAGTTACATCTAAAAAGTTTACTATACGTAAATTTGATTCGGCGGTGATTTTTAGGTCAAATTGCTCGAAAATTTTGTGGAGATCTTTTCTTGTTTTGTCTGCTAAACGTGCTGATTTACTTTTTATGATAGCCAAACCGTCATCTCTATATAGGCCGATGCTTTCTTTGCCAAATTTCTTACTTAGGTGGTTTAAAATGAAAAGGCCTACGAGCTCACAAATTTCCGCGCTATACATAAATATGCACTCTAACCATCCACCAAGCATAACAAGGCAACTACCTGCATCAATTAACAAACGCATTAAACTCCTTTCGTCAGATGAGCAAACTTTTCAGGAAGCTGCACCCTTATATCAGAACGCGCTTAGGCACAGCAACTTTAATCATGAACTTAGCTACACTCATGATACACCGCAACGACCACGTAGGAATAGGCAACGCAATATCATTTGGTTCAACCCACCATTTAGCAAGAGTGTCAGCACTAACATAGGACGTAATTTCCTTAGCCTAATTGACAAACATTTCCCTCCGCACCACAAGCTCCATAAGATTTTTAACAGAAATACAGTTAAAGTAAGTTACAGCTGCATGAACAATGTTAAGTCAATAATCACTAAGCACAATGCACGCATAGCTAGGAACATCAAACCGCAGGATAGGGACGCTACTAATTGCAGTTGTAGAGAGAACACCATTTGCCCGCTTCAAGAACAATGCATGACTAGAGACATAGTATACAAAGCAACAGTGACAGTAAACATCACAAACGAAATAAAACACTACATTGGTATGACTGCAACCACATTCAAAGAGCGATTGGCCAACCACACTAAATCTTTTCAACATAAAAAGCATGAAAATGACACCGAACTTTCGAAATATATTTGGACATTGAAAGAAAACAATAAAGATTTCAGTATTAATTGGCAAATTCTAAAACATTCTATTTCGTACACAGGAGGATCAAAACGATGCAATTTATGTTTAGAAGAAAAATTTTGTATTTTAAAAGAAAAAAAATAAGAATAGTTTACTCAACAAAAGAGCGGAAATAATTTCACAGTGTCGTCATCGTAATAAATTTCGCGTAATCAACGCAAACAAAGCCATGACCTCATGCTTTGTCCCCCACATACGCCCCCACTTTCCGGCAGAAAGCTATAAATAAGCGGTCACCCCTTTCGATATTGTCACTGCCTGAAGATTCTTTTACAGATGAAACAAGTTGTAGCAGACCAGTTTTGAGGTAAGCGAAAATCTATATATATATATATATATATAATTATATAATTATATATATATATATATATATATATATATATATATATATATATATATATATATATATATATATATATATATATATATATATATATTATATATATATATATATATATATATATATATATATATATATATATATATATATATATATAATTATATAATTATATATATATATATATATATATAATATATATATATATATATATATATATATATATATATATATATATATATATATATATATATATATATATATATATATATATATATATATATATATATATATATATATATATATATATATACAGTGTATATATAGTTACCACAGATTTACCGGGCGGAAAATCCTAAACGTAAAATGAATAGTAAAGCCCAGCTCAAAATTCGAATGTGGAGGGCCATTGTTATCTTTCATAACTGTTCGAGGCTTTTTACAAGAATCAGATATCGAGTAGCTAGTTAAATCAATTGTAGTATTTATATATTCGATTACTATATGCATGTTTTTATTAATAATGAAAACAACATTGATTACAACAACAACAACAACAACAACAACAACAACAACAACAACAACAACAACAACAACAACAACAACAACAACAACAACAACAACTAAAAGAATCGAAAATAAAAATCGAGATATGAGAAAATAAATCACTGATTGTGTATCTATACCAGAAAAGCTAAAGTAACGATTTCTTAACCCCTTTTTACATGAGAAAATTGACAACAATTTCTCACCTTCATGCCTGACCAAGCGTCGATTCACCTATTGAAGCGGATTACCAGGCAAGGTGGGTTCACTATAGCTATCTTGTAAACGCTAACGTGAATGTATCCTAGGCGGGTTGACGTGTAGATGACCGCTTAGATCACACGTTACACATGAGATTATTGATGGCAACTGACACTCGTATATACGATTTAAAGGACAAACCTTCGCACTTCTGTCCGTCGCCTTCATAACCTTCTTTGCAGCTGCATTCGAACTTGCCAACGGCTACGTTTTTACACACAGAAAAGGATGGATGACAATTATCTTTTTCAGTACCACAAATAGCTGGATCTAGAAATTAAATGCCACGTAAATTTTAGCAAAAAAGATTAAGTACTTGTTTACTATACCCAAATGTAACGTTTTCCTTGTGAAATATCGTTTTCAGTTCATTTTTAATATAAATAAGACTTTTTGTAGTAATTTGACTCTCGTATTATAAAAAGTAAATTTTTTAAACTTCCCAATTTGAATGGGAGCTGTCAATAAGACCATCATATATTCCTACTCAGAAGTCGGACCTCCGGCTTAATATTGCAACAGTATGCTTCTAAAATTGTTACAGTATACATCAACGGAAGCCTGCGTAAACATCTTTGCCGAGACACGTCTGTGTTTTAGCGACAAATTTCGTGTACTGAAATTTATGCAAATTTAATCTGAAATATCTGCATTTCCGATAGCAACTGACAAACATTTCATAATATAATAGGTGAACCAAATCTATTATTAAAAACATCAAATAAAAACAAAGTTTATGTCATGCAAAATTAGCCGTGTTTCCATTGTTTCGATACAATAACGTCAGCATAGTAGTTCCACCAACTGTGTTCTAGGAATTTCTCCTTCGATATATATAGCAGAGTGAGATACTATAAATAGCGAAGTAAAATATACAGATTTATTGATCCAGAGTTTTCCTTGTTTACAATTCCTACTTATCAGCTTGGCTGCTCTGATTCATTTTACTCGTTCCTATCAGCATCAAGAAATTAAATATCTCAACAGAATAGGAAAGAATCAAAATACTAACCTATGCAGAACTTGCCATTACCAACATAATCTTCTTTGCAAGTGCAATCATAAGTGCCTGAACCAGTATCTTTGCATGTGGCCAGTGAAGAATGACAATCGTCTCTGTTGGAATGACAAACTGGGCGAACTGTAAATTTATACAAACAATATTTTTTATTCTATAAACTGTTATATAAAAGCGGGAAATTATTTAGTTCATCATGAGGGGAATCGAAAAAACCCAACGTTTTCACATATAAATTCGTTTTCATTATTACAATCGGCCAGTGTGTTAGCAAAAAGGTTTTTTGACAAACTTCTCCCTAGTTGTTCCTAATACACAGTTGAAAAGTAAACAGCAAAAAATTGTTAAAGTTGCATGAGTAAGATGAAAATATGAGGAAGTTCTTCTGTTGTTTTTATTGCAGAAATAGAATATTATTTTAGGTTTATAAGTTTTCTCATTTCCAAAAGAAGCTAACAGCGAACGTTTTATCACCTGTAATTCAATCTATAAACTTGCCTAAACTTTGTTCGCCATTGCTAAAACGAGCACGCGATTTCAAAAGAATCTGTGACGTCAAAGACTCAAAAATCGAGTAAATGCCAAATATTACTTGTGATATACCCAATTCTTATCTTACCACTATTATATATACAGAACTCGTGACTACGCTCTCGACATCGGTCTGCGTACCTCAGTGGTCAGAGCACTGCACTAGCATCGCAGGTTCGCGGGTTCAATTCTAGCCGGAAGAGCTTGGTGTTGCATTTTTTGCAACTCGTCCAGGTTTGGTCTTTAAATGTATATTCCAACACTCGAAATTTACTTCACCATAAATCCTTAGAACATGCAGTTTAATCGAGTGAAATGCCAAATATTAATTGTAATATAACAAATTTGGAGTTGGACGGATAATTTCCTGTAGTTTTCCACAATTATGGAGTTATAAGAATACAGAATTTTCCCAAAACAACCTTTATACTATTATTATGATGATGACCTCTGTGGTTTTTAGCTTTGAGTCATTGACGTCACGTCCGGAACAGGCTTGATTAATGACGGTCGTATAATCTTGTATAAAAACGGTAGAAAAGGTACTATATCCATGCTAGTAATGACTTGAACTTTGGCAAGTGAAATACGAAAAACATGATCTTTACAAATATGTAAAAATATGCAACAGCAAAATTTAATATGAATGAATATCTCTTATAAAATATGAATGACATATTATTTATTAATCATATTCGACACTTTACCTGGACAGAACTTCTTGATAAACTTTTCCACTGTCTGACTTAGTTCCTTGTAGTTTTTAGAAAGAATCGCGTTCTCCGGAATTTCCACCATATCTTTAACTTCCCTTATCGCTTTTTCTTTTTTCAGACCAACACCAATTGCGAATACGAGCATATCTCTGTCGAAGAAAGGCTTCATAGCATCTCCAACGTACGTGAAACCTCTATCTCTTGTCTGTTCACCATCTGTAATCACCATGAAAATTTTTTGAACTGCTGGGTCGTCGACACGGAGTCCTGCTTCCTTGATGGCCACCTCTTTGTCAGCAACTGCCAACCCCCTGTGAGTTTTTGTCCGACCACCTGGTAGTGGACCTGGCATACTATTGACCATTTCTTCAAATCTTCCAGCGTCTTTACTTTGTTTCAATGTAATTCTTTTCTCTCCCTTTTCACTGAATGTGACAATAGCACCTTGACCAATGATTTCTCCGTTTTCATCTCTCTTGCCAATTCTCAGTCTCTTTGCAACAAGGCGAAGGAACGTACGCATGTTGTCATAATCACTTGGTCTAATACTTGAAGATCTATCCAACACAAATATGATATCCATCTTTTGACATTGCTCTTCATCTGGTGGTAAAGCTACAAAAATATTTAGCATAAAATATATCAAAATATAACAAATCTATACCAAATTACATGTATGTCAATTGTTTTAAATCAATGCCAACACATGAAGGGATATGTAGAAAACTAATTAGGTAGAAAAATAATAATAAATTAACATTTGTTTTTTAGTAAGATTCACTTTAGTAACATCTGCGTGCGAACTACATGTATATGGAATTTACAACAGCTCGCCTTGTGACGCGCACAGTTCGGCAATTCATACGCTATCCTGCAATGGCCTAACCTTTTAGGACACGAGAAAACTGGTTACGATAAAATATAAACATTGAAACACTCAATTTGAGTGCTTCCTGAGGTAAAATAAGTTGTTTTTACTTTTTTAATCCTTCCAATCAAAGTATTCATCTTAGACTCCTCGTTTCACAAGTAATTTACAATTCGTGTCCAAATTGTAGTAAAAAATGGAATAGATTGCCTACATGCATATGGTTTTTGATTTTCATCCTGCCTCAAATTTAATTGTTGCTTAAGTAGAATTGTTGATACACTTTGGTCAATTTAAAATATTGGAATGCCAGGAGAACACTATAAACATAATTGGGTCATAATCATGGCATAGACGATTTATAGACAAATATAACAAAGGAGAATGATAGAATAAATCCAACAAGGAGTGGATGGTTTTCGATACAAAATAAATCTATTAAATGTAACAATTAGCCTTTCCACATGGTATATTATATACAGAGCTTCCCGAAATAGCGACACAAGACAGCATAGCTCAGTACAACATAACAGAGCTGAGCAAAACACAGCACTTATGTCGTTAAACGAACCTGTGCATGTCTTTCCATCTCCAGTCAATCCTTCGTTGCATGTACATTTATAAGTTCCAGGGCCAGTGTCAGTGCACGTGGCATTCTCGTGACAGTCATCTTTTTCAGTACCACATATTCTAATTGCTAAAAAATTATTATTAAAAAATTATTATTATTAGGTATCTGCTGTATATAGGCCAGGAGACTGATACAGTATTAAATCATCGAAACATATTTACATTCGCAAACTCAAAAGACACTATACCAACACGAGCGTTGCACTATTGCTGGTTGTATTGTGATTGATCGATTGATTTCAACTGTTAACTTTACATTAACAGATATATTTTTCCACAAAGAATGCAAAATTATTTATTTTCAACACGAAGATGTCTTTAACATTGACAGTTAACAATTATTCACCGATTAGCATATACCAAAACAGTGCATAGTGCTTTTCGCGCAATCTGATTGGTTCCACTAGCTCGGGATATCCTGCACTATTCACTGTTTCGCAAAACAACATGGTGTCATTCTCTTGAACGATTTTCTTTTTACATAATGCAAGAGATTGGTAAACGCAGGCAGGTAGAAAATAATTACTGTATGTAGGAAAATTATTTTAGGTAATATTTATGAAAAACAAGTTTCAAAGAGAGAATAGAAAGTGCTCAAAAATCCGCAGAACAATGAATGATATGCTCCGAAAACAAACTTGATTGAACAAACTGACTGTTGCATGTCAGTTTTCGTTCAAATATTTTGAAAGAAAAGTGTTCTCCGTAGTTCATATATCGATATTCGCCTTTATATAGTTTGAGACAATTTGAATTGCCTTTCATATAGAATTTAATAACATTTACAAACATTAAAATGATTTCGGTTGCAACAAAACCAAGCAAAACGTAAAGAATAAGTACGGTTTCGGCCATAAAGATTACCGCGATACACTGCCCAAGAAACTGGCGAGTAATGAACTGAATACTAAACAAATGACCTGGAAAACATACTACCGATTTTATAACAGTAAACACCCACAGAAATCTTTATAAATTAAAGGAAATTCAACGAGTAAACACATTGTCAAATTGTCATTGCACTGACCGAAATAAAAACGCTTTAAAAAGAACAATTACTGTCGTTTACTCACCCAGAATTCATTAGTTATCGTTTGTCCTCAGGTTTTCCCATGTACAGTATTAAAATATTTCTAAATATATATGAGTTAAAATCCAGTGGTCTTTTGCCTTTACTTTGATCCAACTTCGCAAGGTTTTCAAAACGACCGGCTGCTGTCAGCTTGTCAAAACTGATAAACAACTCCAAATATGGAAAGGCAAACTCCAAATATGGAAAGCCATATTGGAAAGGGCATTTTTGCCTTGCGTTTCGCACCAATTCCTGGCTAAATTATAATGAAACTAACCGAAATTTACTTATTTTTTATCAATTTGTTTTGGTATATGCTAAAACATTATTCACCTCAGTGTCAGTGAATAGTGGTTGGATATTTACCTCGACGCTTCGCGTCTCACTATGCATGTCCACTTCGGTGAATAATTGTTAATTATTACCAAGGTCGTCCAAATAAGTAAGTTTAAAAAATATTTTCAAACCTGTACAAGTCTTTCCATCTCCAGTATATCCTTCATTGCAAGTACATTTATAGCTCCCCGGACCAGTATCAGCGCACGTGGCATACCTGTGACAGTCATCTCTTTCGGTGCCGCATATTTTACGTTCTAATAATCGTATAACATCAAGAACAGAAAAAAACACGTTTCAAACTAATGTGAACAGCTTGGTCACTGGTCAGCTAAGCTAAACAGTTGTATATTGTATGCCACCAACCTTTACAAGTCTTTCCACTACCAACATACCCATCTTTGCAAGTACATTTATACATTCCGGGACCAGTATCAGTGCACGTGGCAAACTGGTGGCAGTCGTCTTTTTCGGAACCACATATTTTAATGGCTGAAAATATAGAAGTGAAAAATATAGGAAATATAGAAATGTTCGTTTATTTACTTAAATACAACGAAGAAATAACGCAAGGCATGTATTCTTAAATTCGTAGGAAAAACAACGTTATCAAATCTTTCAATGTTTGCATGTTGTAAAAATATCTGGGATATAATTTGTGAAGCACCACGTGAATTGGATAATTGGCAAACCTGCACAAGTCTTTCCATTTCCAGTGTATCCTTTATCGCAAGTACATTTATAGGTTCCAGGACCAGTGTCAGTGCAGGTAGCAAACTTGTGACAATCCTCCTTTGCAGAACCGCATATTTTAATTGCTAATAAACAATAAAATACTAAATATCTAAATCAGAGATATCATATTAGTAAGATCATCTGGCTTAAACCAGATCAATAGTACTACAATTAACAACCAGCTCTCAATTCGAATAATCAATTTAATAAAATAGAATGTGAATTTTTCAATAATTCATGTTTTAACATTTTTTACTGTTTTTATTGTTTTGAAAATTTTATTCGCTATATATATATATATATACTCATTTCCTTTCTATCGCTTTGTAAAATATCAAAAAAGACGGCTATGGACGTTCAGAACTTTTTTAGTTTTAAGCTGCCACATAGGAATGTCACATGTTATCTTTCGAACCAAAAAATGTTGTGAAAATAAATGTCAATTACTAATTAGCTTATATATATTCACGAACCTGCGCATTTCTTTCCATCTCCAACATATCCTATTTGGCATGTACACTTGTAGGTTCCAGGACCAGTGTCGGCGCATGTCGCAAATTTGTGGCAATCGTCCTTTGGAGTACCGCAAATTTTAATTTCTAAAAAATATAAAAAAATTATAAATCTCAATATATAAATCTCTGGAGTTCACAGACATAATAAATTCAAAACTATTCAATTTGACAGAATTAGGCAATTTCATTGCTAGAAAAATCAATGATCAATTGTACTGTGGTCAAGAATTGGTCAAGAAATGACGTGGGTGTACTGTGGTCAAGAAATCACGTGGGTTAGTCCATGGGCCAAGCCAGGTACCATCTGAGGAACAAAACTTACATGCCACATGGACCTACTACCTACTAGGGCCCTTAGCTTATGATCACAAGATTTATTTGGAGAAAACAAATTTTACAATGGTATTTCTAGTAAATAGCACTTGCTATACCACTAGGCCCCTTGTCCCTCACCTTCACGATCTTAGTTTGGCGCTTTTATAACTAGTTTGAGGTGAATAATAATCTGGCAGATTGGAAATTTGATTTGAGCTCATGAAAAGTTCTGCCAGTGGATTTAAAGGCCAGTTTATTAAAATCGCCTGCAAGAACCACATCACTTTTCGGATGTATAGAATCAACTTTCTCTAACGAGGCTCGTATATATTCACGCATAGACGAATCTGTGACGTATCAAAGCCAAATAGCCAATAAAATCATGACGACGTTCATTTACATCATTTTGCCGTATGATTGTCAACTCGCTTAATTACAATTGCTTCCTTGTCAACCATAAATTTTCATCTTTTCATTAAAATTGCGAAATGATTATTAAATATTCACAAACCTGTACAAGTCTTCCCATCACCAGTATATCCTTCATTGCAAGTACATTTATACGTTCCAGGACCAGTATCAGTGCACGTGGCAAACTCGTGGCAATCCTCCCTTTCACTTCCACATATTCTTATTGCTAACAAACATTGGAAAATCACAAATTACTGCTGTTTCCTTGTCAATCATAAATTGTCATCTTTTCATAAAAATTGCGGAATAATTATTAAATATTCACAAACCTGTACAAGTCTTCCCATCTCCAGTATATCCTTTATTACAACTACATTTATAGGTTCCAGGATCAGTGTCAGTGCACGTGGCAAACTCGTGACAGTCGTCAAGATCACTACCACAAATTCTAACAGCTAAAGAACATTGTTGGCAATGTTAAAAATGCAGCACGATCGAAAATGGCAAGTAACAACAAGTCTTGGCAGTTTAAAGTTACAACTACCCGGCATTAGACTCCGGATACTGTGAAACTTTAAGCACCCATATGTCAAAATAATAAGCAAAATAACGAACAAAAATATAGAAACTTCACACACCAATGTTACACAATATATAACAATAAAAGATGATAATTAATAGGACTTAAAAGCTTAACATCTAATATTTTATAATGAAATTTGTCTATGCTACTTGTCATCCCAAAACTCTCAAAGCTGTGTTTAATTGATATACTCCTAATTTCGGGTTTATCGATATAAAATAACAAACAAGGATTCAGAACAATTATGCTAATCCTATACCTGTACATGTCTTTCCATCACCAGTATATCCTTCATTGCATGTACATTTATAGGTTCCAGGACCAGTGTCAGTGCACGTGGCAAACTTGTGGCAATCCT
Source organism: Chrysogorgia sp. JL179-B06 (assembly GCA_035772405.1). Taxonomy (NCBI): domain Eukaryota; kingdom Metazoa; phylum Cnidaria; class Anthozoa; order Scleralcyonacea; family Chrysogorgiidae; genus Chrysogorgia; species Chrysogorgia sp. JL179-B06. The sequence goes on from JAYKKM010000484.1 coordinate 349,623, forward strand.
CTCTTTCAGTTCCGCATATTCTTATTGCTAACACACATTGAAAAATCACAAATTACTGCTGTTTCCTTGTCAATCATGAATTGTCATATTTTCATTAAAATTGTGAAATATTTATTAAATATTCACAAACCTGTACAAGTCTTTCCATCTCCAGTATATCCTTCATTACAAGTACATTTATACATTCCAGGACCAGTGTTAGTGCACGTGGCAAAGTCGTGGCAATCGTCTTTTTCAGTACCACAAATTCTTATTGCTAATAAACATTGGAAAATCACAAATTACAATTTGTCAGTGTTTTTGCAGATAAAGTATTTCCATCATCTTTTCGCAATGCAGGATATTGCTGTCTCCAGGCAATGACGAATTTTCATACTTTCGTCAACCTTTTGAAATAATTATGAAATATTCACACCTGTACAAGTCTTTCCATCTCCAGTATATCCTTTATTGCAAGTACATTTATAGGTTCCAGGACCAATATCAGCACACGTGGCAAACTCGTGACAGTCATCTCGATCAGTACCGCATATTCTAATAGCTAGAGAAGATAATAATGATATTTGCCATGGTAATAGTTAATTATATGTAATTTGATGATAACGCCGGTAAATGTATTTGGCTACTGTGTATGTAAGTAATATATGAAACACGAGGAAGAGTGTATCATCAGGATATCCAAACACCGAGACGTTTGTTGAAAACCGAGGCGAAGCCGAGGTTTTTTAACAAACTTCGAGGTGTTCGGATATCCTGATGAAACACTCTTCCGAGTGTTTCATATTACATCTCAAACAAATCAGTATTTTAAGAGAAAATCGAGGTGAAAGTTGGCTTAATTTATGTAATTTCTTCCTCCGATATCCAAACCACCGTCTCGGTGCTGATTTCCTTTGTTTTCGGCTCATGAATTATTCATGAATTTGAGATTTATTTATACCGAACTCACGATCAAGCTCTCGGCAACGGCTTCCGTAGCTCAGTCGGCTAGAGCGCTGGTATAGAGATGGTTCAATTCCCAACCAGAAATCGTTATAGTTGCATATTTCGCAACTCAAGATCTCGGTTGCGTGTCTATCGACTATATACTTACATTACTAGCAGAATATCCCTCTACCATAAATAACACTTCAATCCCGAATATTGAGGGAAAATAAAATTATAATTAGCTCAATAGGTTTAATAAAATTGAGGAGCAAATGGATTTTGACAATATTCAAAAATAATTGAAATGTAGATTTAATAGACGAATCAATCTGTCTGTTTTAGTTTAGACGAATAGCTCTGTTTTTGGTCACATGTGCGACAAATGTTCAGATTATCTGAAGCAACCAAATGCCGGTGAACGTCAATCAGTCATAAATTCATTCTCTTACCTATACAAGTCTTTCCATCTCCAGTATATCCTTCATTACAAGTACATTTATAGGTTCCAGGACCAGTATCAGTGCACGTGGCAAACTCGTTGCAATCGTCTGCATCAGATCCACATATCCTAATAGCTAAACAACATTTCATATACACCAGATCAGAGACATAAAAATGACAACGCCAAGAAAAAACACGAGTTTCACAAATATGTCTTGCCACTTTCAAATTTTGATATTCTATCAGGTAAGACAAGCTTTCACTTGTATGAGTTTGGAATTGTGTGAACACATAACAAAACACGATAACCTGATTGTGGCATTGTACAGAGCAAATTCGTATAGATTCTATATGTCTATAGCTACTGAAGTGAATAGTCGAATACTAAACGTTCTATATGGTTTGAGCTTTGCGTTGATGTTCTGTAAAGGTTTGTTTGTTCGAAATGCTAATGAGTGTGACAATAAATCAGTCATCATTTCATTCTGGTCCAAGCGAAATTTGACCTACTTCAAACGTTGATAAATATATACTTGAACGCTATATACTCGAGATCTTAACAACTTTTCACATAATTCCTCAACCAGTCTATCACATGTAAAATAGTTGATTTTCTTGTAAATTAGAATATTCAATACATTTAACATTCAAACCTGTGCACATCTTCCCATCTCCAGTATATCCTTCATTGCAAGTACATTTATAGGTTGCAGGACCAGTGTCAGTGCACGTGGCAAACTTGTGGCAATCGTCTTTCTCAGTACCACAAATTATTATTGCTAACAAACATTGGAAAATCGCAAATTACTTTATCTGCAAAGATACTGACATATATTATAGTATTTGCATCAGCTTTTCGCGATGTACGGGAAATATTTTATGATTGCTAGAATAGTGAATGGTATATACGCTAGGTTGATTATATAGCTAAAGAACACTATCATTTCACGTAATAGAGGCATTAATGGTTTACAACTACAGTACATGTAAACAAACAAACAATTTGCTCGTTCTCTCTCAATTAGTATAATTTCAGAGTTTCACAAAGAGTTTGCAGCGCTCTGGTTGGTCTAAAGGCAGTGACTGGCATAATAAGACTCTGTTGTTTCAGCTAAACATTCAAAATGGCTGGGAGCAGTCGTTTTGAATGCCAATTTTATGGCGAATAATTTAAGAAAAGGAAAGAAAATGAAGTGCTAGAAAAACAAACTGACGATTCAACAAAATATGGAGTTAAGTTTTTTACATATAGATATGAAATATATGACATAGAAAGGAAGTAACTCTTGTTGTAAAACGGAAATTATGTTTTTCACCTGATGTTCAACTCTGAATTATAGTATATAAGTAAGAAAGATAAAACGATACGTATTCACTTACATTTTTTCTTTTCAATAAACAACTACGCCTGCACGGTAAAGACATTTTTCGCGCGTTTTTATGCAAGCGTTTTATGATTGGCTCTTAAATTATTCCCTAGTTTTCATTGGTTAAATTTTCACATACATGTGAACATGCTGCACGCGACCTTCATTTGATTTTGACGACCAAACTTTGCGCAACAAAACTCTTGTAATACATGTGATATAATTATAGAGCTACAATATCCAACTTGCGTAACACAACAATCAAATAGTAATGATCATTCATAATCAAATTTTAGTCAAAGCAGGAGCAGAATAAAGTCCACAAAATGCAAATAAATTAATTAAACGTTACCGAATTTTTTATCATGTTATTTCTATAGTTGGTGCAAATTGTCACAAACCTGTACATGTCTTTCCATCTCCAGTATATCCTTTATCGCAAGTACATTTATAGGTTCCTGGCCCAATGTCACTGCACGTGGCAAAGCTGTGGCAGTCATCCAATTCCGTCCCACATATTTTAATTTCTAGCAAACATTAACAAATCTTTATTAAAAGCACATTCATTTGCTCATTCACTGCACCTAAAGGGGAACTGTACCCAAAAAATAAATTACTTTTAAAGAAAAGGACTTTAAGAATAATGTTTAGAAATGTTAATAGTTTTACGGTATCTGCTCTTGTATTCGAGAAATAACGTTTTCATTCTCGTATTTTATGCTTCTGGACACCGCCATTTTCGAGTTTGTTCGACGGCTCAAGACTGATGTACAGCGGAGGTTTTCTTTTCAATATTGACGTCATTGAGTGGTTGTCTTTTGTTCCTTGCACTCGCTGATAGTGCTTCCACTCAAGTGACGTCAAAATTGAAAAGAAACCCCCGCTGGACCTCGAGTGTGAGCCGTCGAACAAACTCGAAAATGACGACGTCCAGATGCATAAAATACGAGAATGAAAACGTTATTTCTCGAGTACAAGAGCAGATACCGTAAAACTATTCACATTTCTAAACATTATACTTAAAGGCCTTTTATTTAAAACTAATTTATTTTTGGGTACAGTTCCCCTTTAAGGAATTATTATATAAATCTATTATTTCCATGCATCTTACACTACACCCGCTACAAAGCTAACTGTAGAACTATACCAGATCGGTATTTAGGATCTAAAAGACAACTGTACCCAAAAATAAATTACTTTTAAATAAAAGGCCTTCAAGCATAATGTTTAGAAATGTTAATAGTTTTACGATGACTGCTCGTGTACTCGAGAAATAAAATTTTCATTTTCGTATTTTATGCTTCGGAATGCCGCCATTTTGTGTTATTCTGGAATTTACTCAATGTCCAGCGGGGATTTCTTTTCAATTTTGACGTCATTGAGTACAAGGAACAAACGATCCACAAGCACTCAATGACATCAAAATTGAAACGAAAACCACATCTGTACATCTACTTTGACCAGTCGAGGAAATTACAATATGGCGGATTCCATAAGCATAAAATACGAGCATAAAAACGTTATTTGTCAAATTATTAACATTTCCAAACATTATACTTGAAGACCTTTTATTTAAAAGTAATTTATTTTTTTGGTACAGTTCCCCTTTAATACCATATCATGGTACTTTTAAATTGCTGTTATGCAACAATGTTCACCGACATGCACACAAAACATTACGAATATACGTAGTTCACTTATCAATTATAACACCAACGGAATTTTGCAATCTTTTGAGATTAATATCTAACATTTTTAAAATACATTAATTTTCTAATGATGCGGATATATGAACTATCCAGTATCCGTATAGATTCCATAAAGTTCCGAAAGTAACCGCACCCTACCCAATGTAACCACTCTCAGAAAATAATCGCCTTTGTAGAAATAAAAATAAGTACGCTGACTTAATATTAAAGAAATGAAAGGAAAATTAATATTTAAGCAAAAAACACCATTTTAAAAATAAAGAGAACCAAAACGGTCATATTTGGTAACCTTAAATTTATTATTCTAACTTCAACATTCAATGAGCGTATAATTATTTGGTGCCTGTACTTTAATTATTTAGGTAAAATCGAAACGGTTTTTCATTGCAGCATTCAACTCTCGAAATTAACCCCTTATTTGTACATACAACCGACGCGCCTACTTTAGCGTGCGAGCTATCCATCCATTATTTAGTTCGTTTATAAAGAATAACCATTTCTTACCTGTGCAAATTTTTCCATCTCCGGTGTATCCTTCATTGCAAGTACATTTATATGTACTAGGACCAGTGTCAGTACACGTTGCAAACCGGTGACAATCTTCTTTGTCCGTACCACAAATCTTCATCGCTAAATTAAAAATATATATTTAATAAATATATAAATAACATGGGATGAAGGATATTAGTGATTAAATGTCCCAAAAACCGAGAGAGGCTTCGCAAACCCTCCGAGGCTTGAGGGAACATTTAATCACTAATATCAGGGAATTTAACGCTATTATATTTTGTAATATTACGGTTACCAAGGAAATAAACGGAAGTATGAACGCTTTGCTGGTCTAAACTGTAAGAGAGATTAACTAGAAATACGTTACGCAACAACCCCTCACTCTCTTACTGCTTGACGCTTTTTCTATAGTGTAGATAATAAGCCATTTATATGCAAATCTAAATGGATTTTCAGTGGACACTAACTCTGAAAGCCTTTAAACTATAAAGCTTGTATTGGCTCAGTAAATTTCACTCTTTCATTTAAAAATAATTACAATATCGCAACCTGTTTTATAGTGCACTGAATAGAACAGTAATAAATAAATGGCTAAAGCTTTTGAAATTAAGGCTCAGATTAATACATGATTAAAGTGCATATAACGTATATATATATATATATATATATAGAAAGGATTTATGGTGAAGGAAAATTTCGAGTGTTGGAATACATACATTTTAAGACCAAACCGGGACCAGTTGCGAAAAATGCAACTTTTTATGAGGCTTTTTACAAGAATCAGATATCGAGTAGCTAGTTAAATCAATTGTATAATTTATATATTCGATTACTATATGCATGTTTTTATTAATAATGAAAACAACATTGATTACAACATTGATTACAACAACAACAACAACAACAACAACAACAACAACAACAACAACAACAACAACAACAACAACAACAACAACAACAAAATAAAAGAATCGAAAATAAAAATCGAGATATTAGGAGAAAATAAATCACTGATTGTGTATCTATACCAGAAAAGCTAAAGTAACGATTTCTTAACCCCTGTTTACATGAGAAAATTCACAACAATTGCTCACCTTCATACCTGACCAACAAGCGTCGATTCACCTATTGAAGCGGATTACCCGGCAAGGTGGGTTCACTATAGCTATCTTGTAAACGCTAACGTGAATGTATCCTAGGCGGGTTGACCCGTGTTGAGAGCCAATTGACTCGTGTAAATGACCGCTTAGATCACACGTTACACATGAGATTATTGATGGCAACTGACACTCGTATATACGATTTAAAGGACAAACCTTCGCACTTCTGTCCGTCGCCTTCATAACCTTCTTTGCAGCTGCATTCAAACTTGCCAACGGCTACGTTTTTACACACAGAAAAGGATGGATGACAATTATCTTTTTCAGTACCACAAATAGCTGGATCTAGAAATTAAATGCCACATAAATTTTAGCAAAAAATATTAAGTACTTGTTTACTATACCCAAATGTAACGTTTTCCTTGTGAAATATCGTTTTCAGTTCATTTTTAATATAAATAAGACTTTTTGTAGTAATTTGACTCTCGTATTATAAAAAGTAAATTTTTTAAACTTCCCAATTTGAATGGAGCTGTCAATAAGACCATCACATATTCCTACTCAGAAGTCGGACCTCCGGTTTAATATTGCAACAGTATGCTTCTAAAATTGTTACAGTATACATCAACGGAAGCAGCATCATTGCCTAGACACGTCTGTGTTTTAGCAACAAATTTCGTGTACTGAAATTTATGCAAATTTAATCTGAAATTATCTGCAAGTCATGCAAAATTAGCCGTGTTTCCATTGTTTCGATACAATAACGTCAGCATAGTAGTTCCACCAACTGTGTTCTAGGAATTTCTCCTTCGATATATATAGCAGAGTGAGATACTATAAATAGCGAAGTAAAATATACAGATTTATCTATCCAGAGTTTTCCTTGTTTACAATTCCTACTTATCAGCCTGGCTGCTCTGATTCATTTTACTCGTTCCTATCAGCATCAAGAAATTAAATATCTCAACAGAATAGGAAAGAATAAAAAATACTAACCTATGCAGAACTTGCCATTACCAACATAATCTTCTTTGCAAGTGCAATCATAAGTGCCTGAACCAGTATCTTTGCATGTGGCCAGTGAAGAATGACAATCGTCTCTGTTGGAATGACAAACTGGGCGAACTGTAAATTTATACAAACAATATTTTTTATTCTATAAACTGTTATATAAAAGCGGGAAATTCTCTAGTTCATCATGAGGGGAATCGAAAAAAACCCAACGTTTTCACATATAAATTCGTTTTCATTTATTACAATCAGCCACTGTGTTAGCAAAAAGGTTTTTTGACAAAATCCTCCCTAGTTGTTCCTAATACACAGTTGAAAAGTAAACAGCAAAAAATTGTTAAAGTTGCATGAGTAAGATGAAAATATGAGGAAGTTCTTCTGTTGTTTTTATTGCAGAAATAGAATATTATTTTAGGTTTATAAGTTTTCTCATTTCCAAAAGAAGCTAACAGCGAACGTTTTATCACAAGTAATTCAATCTATAAACTTGCCTAAACTTTGTTCGCCATTGCTAAAACGAGCACGCGATTTCAAAAGAATCTGTGACGTCAAAGACTCAAAAATCGAGTAAATGCCAAATATTACTTGTGAAATACAGACCTCGTGACTACGCTCTCGACAACGGTCTCCGTACCTCAGTGGTCAGAGCACTGCACTAGCATCGCAGGTTCGCGGGTTCAATTCCAGCCGGAAGACCTTGGTGTTGCATTTTTTGCAACTCGTCCAGGTTTGGTCTTAAAATGTATATTCCAACACTCGAAATTTACTTCACCATAAATCCTTAGAACATGCAGTTTAATCGAGTGAAATGCCAAATATTAATTGTAATATAACAAATTTGGAGTTGGACGGCTAATTTCCTGTAGTTTTCCACAATTATGGAGTTATAAGAATACAGAATTTTCCCAAAACAACCTTTATACTATTATTATGATGACCTCTGTGGTTTTTAGCTTTGAGTCTTTGACGTCACGTTCGGAACAGGCTTGATTAATGACGGTCGTATAATCTTGTATAAAAACGGTAGAAAAGGTAATATTCCATGCTACAGTAGTAATGACTTGAACTTTGGCATGTGAAATACGAAAGACATGATCTTTACAAATATGTAAAAATATTTGAGCAACATTTTAATATGAATGAACATCTCTTATAAAATATGAATGACATATTATTTATTAATCATATTCGACACTTTACCTGGACAGAATTTCTTGATAAACTTTTCCACTGTCTGACTTAGTTCCTTGTAGTTTTTAGAAAGAATCGCGTTCTCCGGAATTTCCACCATATCTTTAACTTCCCTTATCGCTTTTTCTTTTTTCAGACCAACACCAATTGCGAATACCAGCATATCTCTGTCGAAGAAAGGCTTCATAGCATCTCCAACGTACGTGAAACCTCTATCTCTTGTCTGTTCACCATCTGTAATCACCATGAAAATTTTTTGAACTGCTGGGTCGTCGACACGGAGTCCTGCTTCCTTGATGGCCACCTCTTTGTCAGCAACTGCCAACCCCCTGTGAGTTTTTGTCCGACCACCTGGTAGTGGACCAGGCATACTATTGACCATTTCTTCAAATCTTCCAGCGTCTTGACTTTGTTTCAATGTAATTCTTTTCTCTCCCTTTTCACTGAATGTGACAATAGCACCTTGACCAATGATTTCTCCATTTTCATCTCTCTTGCCAATTCTCAGTCTCTTTGCAACAAGGCGAAGGAACGTACGCATGTTGTCAAAATCACTTGGTCTTATACTTGAAGATCTATCCAACACAAATATGATATCCATCTTTTGACATTGCTCTTCATCTGGTGGTAAAGCTATAAAAATATATCAAAATATAACAAATCTATACCAAATTACATGTATGTCAATTGTTTTAAATCAATTCCAACACACGAAAGGAGATGTACTCCACCATACTACAAGAGAAAACTAATTAGGTAGAAAAATAATAATAAATTAACATTTGTGTTTTAGTAAGATTCACTTTAGTAACATCTGCGTGCGAACTACATGTATATGGAATTTACAACAGCTCGCCTTGTGACGCGCGCAGTTGGATAATTCATACGCTATCCTGCAATGGCTTAACCTTTTAGGACACGAGAAAACTGGTTACTATAAAATATAAACATTGAAACACTCAATTTGAGTGCTTCCAGAGGTAAAATAAGTTGTTTTTACTTTTTTAATCCTTCCAATCAAAGTATTCATCTTAGACTCCTCGTTTCACAAGTAATTTACAATTCGTGTCCAAATTGTAGTAAAAAATGGAATAGATTGCCTACATGCATATGGTTTTTTGATTTTCATCCTGCCTCAAATTTAATTGTTGCTTAAGTAGAATTGTTGATACACTTTGGTCAATTTAAAATATTGGAATGCCAGGAGAACACTATAAACATAATTGGGTCATAATCATGGCATAGACGATTTATAGACAAATATAACAAAGGAGAATGATAGAATAAATCCAACAAGGAGTGGATGGTTTTCGATACAAAATAAATCTATTAATACCTCAGTAATTTAATGCCAGAGACTTAAACCATTGGCACTCACCTTTATTTGTTTTCTATCTATATTAGGACCCATTTTATTTTACTCACTTTACTCCAGCAGTTTACAAAATTTGACAAATTTACCTTGTACGCTGCCTGCGCATATAACAGTTCTTTTGTAAATGTAACAATTAGCCTTTCCACATGTATATTATATACAGAGCTTCCCGAAATAGCGACACAAGACAGCATAGCTCAGTATAACATAACAGAGCTGAGCAAAACATAGCACTTGTGTCGTTAAACGAACCTATGCATGTCTTTCCATCTCCAGTCAATCCTTCGTTGCATGTACATTTATAAGTTCCAGGGCCAGTGTCAGTGCACGTGGCATTCTCGTGACAGTCATCTTTTTCAGTACCACATATTCTAATTGCTAAAAAATTATTATTAAAAAATTATTATTATTAGGTATCTGCTGTATATAGGCCAGGAGACTGATACAGTATTAAATCATCGAAGCATATTACATTCGCAAACTCAAAAGACACTATACCAACACGAGCGTTGCGCTATTGCTGGCTGCATTGTGATGGATAATTGATCAATTGATTTTAACTGTTAACTTTACATTAACAGATATCTTTTTCCACAAAGAATGCAAAATTATTTATTTTCAACACGAAGATGTCTTTAACATTGACAGTTAACAATTATTCACCGATTAGCATATACCAAAACAGTGCATAGTGCTTTTCGCGCAATCTGATTGGTTCCACTAGCTCGGGATATCCTGCACTATTCACTGTTTCGAAAAACAACATGGTGTCATTCTCTTGAACGATTTTCTTTTTACATAATGAAAGAGATTGGTAAACGCAGGCAGGTAGAAAATAATTACTGTATGTAGGAAAATTATTTTAGGTGATATTTATGAAAAACAAGTTTCAAAGAGAGAATAGAAAGTGCTCAAAAATCCGCAGAACAACGAATGATATGATCCGAAAACAAACTTGATTGAACGATTGAACGAACTGACTGTTGCATGTCAGTTTTCGTTCAAATATTTTGAAAGAAAAGTGTTCTCCGTAGTTCATATATCGATATTCGCCTTTATATAATTTGAGACAATTTGAATTGCCTTTCATATAGAATTTAATAACATTTACAAGCATTAAAAATCATTTCGGTTACAACAAAACCAAGCAAAACGTAAAGAATAAGTACGGTTTCGGCCATAAAGATTACCGCGATACACTGCCCAAGAAACTGGCGAGTAATGAACTGAATACTAAACAAATGACCTGGAAAACATACCACCGATTTTATAACAGTAAACACCCACAGAAATCTTTATAAATTAAAGGAAATTCAACGACTAAACACATTGTCAAATTGTCATTGCACTGACCGAAATAAAAACGTTTAAAAAGAACAATTACTGTCGTTTACTCACCCAGAATTCATTAGTTATCGTTTGTCCTCAGGTTTTTCCATGTACAGTATTAAAATATTTCCTTTGAGTTAAAATCCAGTGGTCTTTTGCCTTACTTTGATCCAACTTCGAAAGGTTTTCAAAACGACCGGCTGCTGCTAAACAACTCCAAATATGGAAAGGCAAACTCCACATATGGAAAGCCATATTGGAAAGGGCATTTTTGCCTTGCGTTTCGCACCAATTCCTGGCTAAATTATAATGAAACTAACCGAAATTTACTATTTTTTATCAATTTGTTTTGGTATATGCTAAAATTCACCTCAGTGTCAGTGAATAGTGGTTGGATATTTACCTCGACGCTTCGCGTCTCGGTAAATATCCACCACTATTCATTTCCACTTCGGTGAATAATTGTTAATTATTACCAAGGTCGTCCAAATAAGTAAGTTTAAAAAATATTTTCAAACCTGTACAAGTCTTTCCATCTCCAGTATATCCTTCATTGCAAGTACATTTATAGCTCCCCGGACCAGTATCAGCGCACGTGGCATACCTGTGACAGTCATCTCTTTCGGTGCCGCATATTTTACGTTCTAATAATCGTATAACATTAAGAACAGAAAAAAACACGTTTCAAACTAATGTGAACAGCTTGGTCACTGGTCAGCTAAGCTAAACAGTTGTATATTGTATGCCACCAACCTTTACAAGTCTTTCCACTTCCAACATACCCATCTTTGCAAGTACATTTATACATTCCGGGACCAGTATCAGTGCACGTCGCAAACTGGTGCAGTCGTCTTTTTCGGAACCACATATTTTAATGGCTGAAAATATAGAAGTGAAAAATATAGGAAATATAGAAATGTTCGTTTATTTACTTAAATACAACGAAGAAATAACGCAAGGCATGTATTCTTATATTCGTAGGAAAAACAACGTTATCAAATCTTTCAATGTTTGCATGTTGTAAAAATATCTGCGATATAATTTGTGAAGCACCACGTGAATTGGATAATTGGCAAACCTGCACAAGTCTTTCCATTTCCAGTGTATCCCTTATCGCAAGTACATTTATAGGTTCCAGGACCAGTGTCAGTGCAGGTAGCAAACTTGTGACAATCCTCCTTTGCAGAACCGCATATTTTAATTGCTAATAAACAATAAAATATTAAATATCTAAATCAGAGATATCATATTAGTTAGATCATCTGGCTTAAACCAGATCAATAGTACTACAATTAAGAACCAGCTCTCAATTCGAATAATCAATTTAATAAAATAGAATGTGAATTTAACAATAATTCATGTTTTAACATTTTTTACTGTTTTTATTGTTTTGAAAATTTTATTCGCTATAAATATATATATAATATATATATATATATATATATATATATATATATATATATATATATATATATATATATATATATATATATATATATATATATATATATATATATATATATATATATATATATATATATATATATATATATATATATATATATATATATATATATATATATATATATATATATATATATATATATATATATATTTATAGCGAATAAAATTTTCAAAACAATAAAAACAGTAAAAAATGTTAAAACATGAATTATTGTTAAATTCACATTTGAAAATTTTATTCGCTATAAATATATATATATTATATATATATATATATATATATATATATATATATATATATATATATATATATATATATATATATATATAAATTATATATATATATATATATATATATATATATATATATATATATATATATATATATATATATATATATATATATATATATATATATATATATATATATATATATATATATATATATATATATATATATATATATATATATATATATATATATATATATATATATATATATATATATTATATATATATATATATATATATATATATGTATATACAGTATATTACTTTTATATTTCCCCTTACATTCCCCTTTTCATCCTGGCGGATGAAATATATATATATATATATATATATATATATATATATATATATATATATATATATATATATATATATATATATATATAATATATATATATATAAAATATATATATATATATATATCGTGTGGCATCAAGCTCGTCAGCACCACACTGATGAGGCCCAAAAGGCCGAAACGGTACCGTCTGTAGTTAGATATCGCTCTATGACCTTTAGGTCATATTGAGCACTCTAACAGGACAAATGATGCCAATTTTAAGACCGCTAATTTCATTTTTTTCTTCTTATTACCGATAATAAGGTAATAAGCATATTTACATATAAGCATGCAAACTACCAAGGGTAGTAAGGGTAATAAGCGTAAAATTACAAATTAAAGGGTACTAAGGGTAATAAGGGTAATAAGGTAATAAGGTAATAAGCACTATAGTAAGAACATATACACACACAAACTAGCAAGAGAATAAGAGAATAAGGGTAATAAGAAACTACCAAGAGAATAAGGGTAATAAGGTAATAAGGTAATAAGCACTATAGTACAAACAAACTAGCAAGAGAATATAAAAGGTAATAAGCACTATAGTAAGAACATATACATGTACACAAACAAACTAGCAAGAGAATAAGGGTAATAAGGTAATAAGCACTATAGTAAGAACATATACTTTACACACACAAACTACCAATTAGAGAATAAGGGTAATAAGGTAATAAGCACTATAGTAAGAACATATACACAAACAAACTACCAATTAGAGAATAAGGGTAATAAGGTAATAAGCACTATAGTAAGAACATATACACACACAAACTACCAAGAGAATAAGGGTAATAAGGTAATAAGGTAATAAGCACTATAGTAAGAACATTTTCACAAACAAACTACCAATTAGAGAATAAGGGTAAAAAGGTAATAAGCACTATAGTAAGAACATATACACACACAAACTACCAATTAGAGAATAAGGGTAATAAGGTAATAAGCACTATAGTAAGAACATATACACAAACAAACTACCAATTAGAGAATAAGGGTAATAAGGTAATAAGCACTATAGTAAGAACATATACACACACAAACTACCAATTAGAGAATAAGGGTAATAAGCACTATAGTAAGAACATATACACACACAAACTACCAATTAGAGAATAAGGGTAATAAGGTAATAAGCACTATAGTAAGAACATATACACAAACAAACTACCAATTAGAGAATAAGGGTAATAAGGTAATAAACACTATAGTAAGAACATATACACACACAAACTACCAAGAGAATAAGGGTAATAAGGTAATAAGCACTATAGTAAGAACATATACACACACAAACTACCAATTAGAGAATAAGGGTAATAAGGTAATAAGCACTATAGTAAGAACATATACACACACAAACTACCAAGAGAATAAGGGTAATAAGGTAATAAGCACTATAGTAAGAACATATACACACACAAACTAGCAATATAGAATAAGAGAATAAGGGTAATAAGGTAATAAGGTAATAAGCACTATAGTAAGAACATATACTTTACACACACAAACTACCAATTAGAGAATAAGGGTAATAAGGTAATAAGCACTATAGTAAGAACATATACACAAACAAACTACCAATTAGAGAATAAGGGTAATAAGGTAATAAGCACTATAGTAAGAACATATACACACACAAACTACCAATATAGAATAAGAGAACAAGGGTATAATAAGGTAATAAGCACTATAGTATTAAGAACATAATATACACAAACAAACTAGCAAGAGAATATAAAAGGTAATAAGCACTAATAAGAAGTACGCAAGCAAACTACCAAGGTAAAGAGAACATATATACAAGCCGAGCGTAATGCCAAGAAAATAGACGAGGCCCCCAAAGGTGTCCGTTTAATAGAAGTTTGGCTGTATATATTCTCATATGGTCAGTTGGTAACTTGATCCTTTATTATCAAAGACCATGCGGCTTTGTTAACGTTCGGACGTCCTTGGGTTTTTGGTGAATACACCAAATGATATACACAAATGTTAATAATTCATATTAACTTTATTGATAGAGAACTTTATGAACAGTCTAACTAAGAGAATGAGGCCCAAAAGGCCGAAACGGTACCGTCTGTAGTTATATATATATATATATATATATATATATATATATATATATACAGTATATTACGTTATGATAACTTAGTCCAAACTATTTTTGAAAACATCCTTCGCATTTAATTCGACCTTATACTCATTTCCTTTCTATCGCTTTGTAAAATATCAAAAAAGACGGCTATGGACGTTTAGAAATTTTTTAGTTTTAAGCTGCCACATACAAATGTCACATGTTATCTTTCGAACCAAAAAATGTTGTGAAAATAAATGTCAATTACTAATTAGCTTATATATATTCACGAACCTGCGCATTTCTTTCCATCTCCAACATATCCTATTTGGCATGTACACTTGTAGGTTCCAGGACCAGTGTCGGCGCATGTCGCAAATTTGTGGCAATCGTCCTTTGGAGTACCGCAAATTTTAATTTCTAAAAAATAGAAAAAAATTATAAATCTCAATATCTCAGACATAATAAATTCAAAACTATTCAATTTGACAGAATTAGGCAATTTCATTGCTAGAAAAATCAATGATCAATTGTACTGTGGTCAAGAATTGGTCAAGAAATGACGTGGGTGTACTGTGGTCAAGAAATCACGTGGGTTAGTCCATGGGCCAAGCCAGGTACCATCTGAGGAACAAAACTTACATGCCACATGGACCTACTACCTACTAGGACCCTTAGCTTATGATCACAAGATTTATTTGGAGAAAACAAATTTTACAATGGTATTTCCAGTAAATAGCGGTCAACACTTGCTATACCACTAGGCCCCTTGTCCCTCACCTTCACGATCTTAGTTTGCCGCTTTCATAACTATTTCCGGATCCAAGGGCTTTCAGTAATTGTTAGATGGTCCCAGAAACCAAATGGAGGAGCACTAGTTTGAGGTGAATAATAATCTGGCAGATTGGAAATTTGATTTGAGCTCATGAAAAGTTCTGGCAGTGGATTTAAAGGCCAGTTTATTAAAATCGCCTGCAAGAACCACATCACTTTTCGGATATATAGAATCAACTTTCTCCAACGAGGCTCGTATATATTCACGCATAGACGAATCTGTGACGTATCAAAGCCAAATAGCCAATAAAATCATGACGACGTTCATTTACATCATTTTGCCGTATGATTGTCAACTCGCTTAATTACAATTGCTTCCTTGTCAACCATAAATTTTCATCTTTTCATTAAAATTGCGAAATGATTATTAAATATTCACAAACCTGCACAAGTCTTCCCATCACCAGTATATCCTTCATTGCAAGTACATTTATACGTTCCAGGATCAGTGTCAGTGCACGTGGCAAACTCGTGGCAATCCTCCCTTTCACTTCCACATATTCTTATTGCTAACAAACATTGGAAAATCACAAATTACTGCTGTTTCCTTGTGAATCATAAATTGTCATCTTTTCATAAAAATTGCGAAATAATTACAACTACCCGACATTCGACTCCGGATACTGTGAAACTTTAAGCACCCATATGTCAAAATAATAAGCAAAATAACGAACAAAAATATAGAAACTTCACACACCAATGTTACACAATATATAACAATAAAAGATGATAATTAATAGGACTTAAAAGCTTAACATCTAATATTTTATAATGAAATTTGTCTATGCTACTTGTCATCCCAAAACTCTCAAAGCTGTGTTTAATTGATATACTCCTAATTTCGGGTTTATCGATATAAAATAACAAACAAAGATTCAGAACAATTATGCTACTCCTATACCTGTACAAGTCTTTCCATCACCAGTATATCCTTCATTGCATGTACATTTATAGGTTCCAGACCAGTGTCAGTGCACGTGGCAAACTTGTGGCAATCCTCTCTTTCAGTTCCGCATATTCTTATTGCTAACACACATTGAAAAATCACAAATTACTGCTGTTTCCTTGTCAATCATGAATTGTCATATTTTCATTAAAATTGTGAAATATTTATTAAATATTCACAAACCTGTACAAGTCTTTCCATCTCCAGTATATCCTTCATTGCAAGTACATTTATACATTCCAGGACCAGTGTTAGTGCACGTGGCAAAGTCGTGGCAATCGTCTTTTTCAGTACCACAAATTCTTATTGCTAATAAACATTGGAAAATCACAAATTACAATTTGTCAGTGTTTTTGCAGATAAAGTATTTCCATCATCTTTTCGCAATGCAGGATATTGCTGTCTCCATGGCAATGACGAATTTTCATACTTTCGTCAACCTTTTGAAATAATTATGAAAATATTCGCACCTGTACAAGTCTTTCCATCTCCAGTATATCCTTTATTGGCAAGTACATTTATAGGTTCCAGGACCAATATCAGTGCACGTGGCAAACTCGTGACAGTCATCTCGATCAGTACCGCATATTCTAATAGCTAGAGAAGATAATAATGATATTTGCCATGGTAATAGTTAATTATATGTAATTTGATGATAACGCCGGTAAATGTATTTGGCTACTGTGTATGTAAGTAATATATGAAACACGAGGAAGAGTGTTTCATTAGGATGTCCAAACACCGAGACGTTTGTTGAAAACCGAGGCGAAGCCGAGGTTTTTTAACAAACTTCGAGGTGTTCGGATATCCTGATGAAACACTCTTCCGAGTGTTTCATATTACATCTCAAACAAATCAGTATTTTAAGAGAAAATCGAGGTGAAAGTTGGCTTAATTTATGTAATTTCTTCCTCCGATATCCAAACCACCGTCTCGGTGCTGATTTCCTTTGTTTTCGGCTCATGAATTATTAATGAGTTTGAGATTTATTTATACCGAACTCACGATCAAGCTCTCGGCAACGGCTTCCGTAGCTCAGTCGGCTAGAGCGCTGGTATAGAGATGGTTCAATTCCCAACCAGAAATCGTTATAGTTGCATATTTCGCAACTCAAGATCTCGGTTGCGTGTCTATCGACTATATACTTACATTACTAGCAGAATATCCCTCTACCATAAATCACATTTCAATCCCGAATATTGAGGGAAAATAAAATTATAATTAGCTCAATAGGTTTAATAAAATTTTGGAGCAAATGGATTTTGACAATATTCAAAAATAATTGAAATGTAGATTTAATAGACGAATCAATCTGTCTGTTTTAGTTTAGATGAATAGCTCTGTTTTTGGTCACATGTGCGACAAATGTTCAGATTATCTGAAGCAACCAAATGCCGGTGAACGTCAATCAGTCATAAATTCATTCTCTTACCTATACAAGTCTTTCCATCTCCAGTATATCCTTCATTACAAGTACATTTATACGTTCCAGGACCAGTATCACTGCACGTGGCAAACTCGTTGCAATCGTCTGCATCAGATCCACATATCCTAATAGCTAAACAACATTTCATATACACCAGATCAGAGACACAAACACTAGTTTCACAAATATGTCTTGCCACTTTCAAATTTTGATATTCTATCAGGTAAGACAAGCTTTCACTTGTATGAGTTTGGAATTGTGTGAACACATAAAAAAACACGATAACCTGATTGTGGCATTGTACAGAGCAAATTCGTATAGATTCTATATGTCTATAGCTACTGAAGTGAATAGTCGAATACTAAACGTTCTATATGGTTTGAGCTTTGCGTTGATGTTCTGTAAAGGTTTGTTTGTTCGAAATGCTAATGAGTGTGACAACAAATCAGTCATCATTTCATTCTGGTCAAAGCGAAATTTGACCTACTTCAAACGCTGATAAATATATGCTTGAACGCTATATACTCGAGATCTTAACAACTTTTCACATAATTCCTCAACTAGTCTATCACATGTAAAATAGTTGATTTTCTTGTAAATTAGAATATTCAATACATTTAACATTCAAACCTGTGCACATCTTCCCATCTCCAGTATATCCTTCATTGCAAGTACATTTATAGGTTGCAGGACCAGTGTCAGTGCACGTGGCAAACTTGTGGCAATCGTCTTTCTCAGTACCACAAATTCTTATTGCTAACAAACATTGGAAAATCGCAAATTACTTTATCTGCAAAGATACTGACATATATTATAGTATTTTCATCAGCTTTTCGCGATGTACGGGAAATATTTTATGATTGCTAGAATAGTGAATGGTATATACGCTAGGTTGATTATATAGCTAAAGAACATTATCATTTCACGTAATAGAGGCATTAATGGTTTACAACTACATGTAAACAAACAAACTATTTGCTCGTTCTCTCTCAATTAGTATAATTTCAGAGTTTCACAAAGAGTTTGCAGCGCTCTGATTGGTCTAAAGGCAGTGACTGGCATAATAAGACTCTGTTGTTTCAGCTAAACATTCAAAAAATGGCTGGGAGCAGTCGTTTTGAATGCCAATTTTATGGCGAATAATTTAAGAAAATGAAAGAAAATGAAAGAAAATGAAGTGCTAGAAAAACAAACTGACGATTCAACAAAATATGGAGTTAAGTTTTTTACATATAGATATGAAATATATGACATAGAAAGGAAGTAACTCTTGTTGTAAAACGGAAATTATGTTTTTCACCTGATGTTCAACTCTGAATTATAGTATATAAGTAAGAAAGATAAAACGATACGTATTCACTTACATTTTTTCTTTTCAATAAACTACTACGCCTGCACGGTAAAGACATTTTTCGCGCGTTTTTATGCAAGCGTTTTATGATTGGCTCTTAAATTATTCCCTAGTTTTCATTGGTTAAATTTTCACATACATGTGAACATGCTACACGCGACCTTCATTTGATTTTGACGACCAAACTTTGCGCAACAAAACTCTTGTAATACATGTGATATAATTATAGAGCTACAATATCCAACTTGCGTAACACAACAATCAAATACAAACCTGTACATGTCTTTCCATCTCCAGTATATCCTTTATCGCAAGTACATTTATAGGTTCCTGGACCAGTGTCACTGCACGTGGCAAAGCTGTGGCAGTCATCCAATTCCGTCCCACATATTTTAATTTCTAGCAAACATTAACAAATCTTTATTAAAAGCACATTTATTTGCTCATTCACTGCACCTAAAGGGGAACTGTACCCAAAAAATAAATTACTTTTAAATAAAAGGACTTTAAGAATAATGTTTAGAAATGTTAATAGTTTTACGGTATCTGCTCTTGTATTCGAGAAACAACGTTTTCATTCTCGTATTTTATGCTTCTGGACACCGCCATTTTCGAGTTTGTTCGACGGCTCAAGACTGATGTACAGCGGAGGTTTTCTTTTCAATATTGACGTCATTGAGTGGTTGTCTTTTGTTCCTTGCACTCGCTGATAGTGCTTGCACTCAAGTGACGTCAAAATTGAAAAGAAACCCCCGCTGGACCTCGAGTGTGAGCCGTCGAACAATTTCGAAAATGACGGCCTCCAGATGCATAAAATACGAGAATGGAAACGTTATTTCTCGAGTACAAGAGCAGATACCGTAAAACTATTAACATTTCTAAACATTATACTTAAAGGCCTTTTATTTAAAACTAATTTATTTTTGGTTACAGTTCCCCTTTAAGGAATTATTATATAAATCTATTATTTTCATGCATCTTAACGCCCATCTACACGATACGATTCGTCGTATACGATTGTCATTCTGGCGTACGTTGTCGTATACGATTGTCGTACAATAAGCAATTGTTTGCACATTTATTGTTTGTGATTCGATGGCGAATGTCGACACGCGTGTACAGTTTGATCACATACACCAAGATCACAATCGTATACGACAAATCGTATCGTGTAGATAGGCCTTTACACTACACCCGCTACAAAGCTAACTGTAGAACTATACCAGATCGGTATTTAGGATCTAAAAGAGAACTGTACCCAAAAATAAATTACTTTTAAATAAAAGGCCTTCAAGCATAATGTTTAGAAATGTTAATAGTTTTACGATGACTGCTCGTGTACTCGAGAAATAACATTTTCATTTTCGTATTTTATGCTTCTGAATGCCGCCATTTTGTGTTATTCCGGAATTTACTCCACGGCTAAGACTCAATGTCCAGCGGGGATTTCTTTTCAATTTTGACGTCATTGAGTACAAGGAACAAACGATCCACAAGCACTCAATGACATCAAAATTGAAACGAAAAACCACATCTGTTACATCTACTTTGACCAGTCGAGGAAATTACAATATGGCGGATTCCATAAGCATAAAATACGAGCATAAAAACGTTATTTGTCAAATTATTAACATTTCCAAACATTATACTTGAAGACCTTTTATTTAAAAGTAATTAATTTTTTTGGTACAGTTCCCCTTTAATACCATATCATGGTACTTTTAAATTGCTGTTATGCAACATTGTTCAACGACATGCACACAAAACATTACGAATATACGTAGTTCACTTATCAATTATAACACCAACGGAATTTAGCAATCTTTTGAGATTAATATCTAACATTTTTAAAATACATTAATTTTCTAATGATGTGGATATATGAACTATCCAGTATCCATATAGATTCCATAAAGTTACGAAAGTAACCGCACCCTACCCAATGTAACCACTCTCAGAAAATAATCGCCTTTGTAGAAATAAAAATAAGTACGCTAAGGAAAATTAATATTTAAGCAAAAAAACACCATTTTAAAAATAAAGAGAACCAAAACGGTCATATTTGGTAAACCTTAAATTTATTATTCTAACTTCAACATTCAATGAGCGTATAATTATTTGGTGCCTGTACTTTAATTCTTTAGGTAAAATCGAAACAGGATTTTTCATTGCAGCATTTTAAGTTGTCGAACTCTCGAAATTAACCCCTTATTTGTACATACAACCGACGCGCCTACTTTAGCGTGCGAGCTATCCATCCATTATTTAGTTCGTTTATAAAGAATAACCATTTCTGACCTGTGCAAATTTTTCCATCTCCGGTGTATCCTTCATTGCAAGTACATTTATATGTACTAGGACCAGTGTCAGTACACGTTGCAAACCGGTGACAATCTTCTTTGTCCGTGCCACAAATCTTCATCGCTAAATTAAAAAGATATATTTAATAAATATATAAATAACATGGATGAAGGATATTAGTGATTAAATGTCCCAAAAACCGAGAGGCTTCGGAAACCCTCCGAGGCTTAAGGGAACATTTAATCACTAATATCAGGGAATTTAACGCTATTATATTTTGTAATATTACGGTTACCAAGGAAATAAACGGAAGTATGAACGCTTTGCTGGTGTAAACTGTAAGAGAGATAAACTAGAAATACGTTACGCAACAACCCCTCACTCTCTTACTGCTTGACGCTTTTTCTATAGTATAGATAATAACCCATTTATTTGCAAATCTAAATGGATTTTCAGTGGACACTAACTCTGAAACCCTTTAAATTATAAAGCTCAGTAAATAACTCTTTCATTTAAAAATAATTACAATATCGCAACCTGTTTTATAGTGCACTGAATAGAACAGTAATAAATAAATGGCTAAAGCTTTTGAAATTAAGGCTCAGATTAATACATTATTAAAGTGCATATATATATATATATATATATATATATATATATATATATATATATATATATATATATATATATATATATATATATATATATATATATTGTATTAGAACTGAGCAGAGTGTTCAGGTGTTAGGGCAGAAAGGAAAATATTATTATTATTATGTCATATAATCACAGTGTAAATAGACACTGGAAACTCCTCCGTCGGGCAAGTAACATAATACTAAAAGAAATCACTCAAAACTTTGTAATTGCTACAGCTCATGAAACAAAACATTAAAGACATGCTTCAAGTGATTAAGTTCAATGATCTTTAAGATATACAGGATTTTCCAATCCTGTGTACAACTATTTCATTTAGTTCTTGAGATATTTAGACCTATGTGATATTCAAATAAGATGTACTATGACGTCACATGGTTTGCACAACATTTTGGAAAATCGTATATATTTTTAAGATTATTAAACGAAATCACTTGAAACTTTGAATGTGCATACAGACCACTAAACTGGAGAAAATCGTTCTAGTTTTATGGTCGCCATGGTTAATGATTAGATTCCAGTCCTCATGATTTCCAAAACAAAATTATTTGTTTTCTCTTCGCTGGGAAATATTTTCGAATTGGTACTGGTTGAGTAGATTTGCACTAAATTAACTAATTTGAAACGGAAGTTTAACGTTGGTGCAAAGCCTACTATGTCAAAAAACGAAGATTTTCTTCAAAGAGACGTAGAGGTCTGGGAACTATATTATTACTATTGTAACATTAAAACTTAAACGATATTATTTTGTTTAGTGGTCTGTATCGACATGCAACGTCATAGATTAGATCATTAGAATATTTATTTATATATTTACCGGGCGGAAATCCTAAACGTAAAATGAATATTAATGCCCAGCTCAAAATTCTAATGTGGAGGGCCATTGTTATCTTTCATAACTGTTCGAGGCTTTTTACAAGAATCAGATATCGAGTAGCTAGTTAAATCAATTGTAGTATTTATATATTCGATTACTATATGCATGTTTTTATTAATAATGAAAACAACATTGATTACAACAACAACAACAACAACAACAACAACAACAACAACAACAACAACAACAACAACAACAACAACAACAACAACAACAACAACAACAACAACAACTAAAAGAATCGAAAATAAAAATCGAGATATTAGGAGAAAATAAATCACTGATTGTGTATCTATACCAGAAAAGCTAAAGTAACGATTTCTTAACCCCTGTTTACATGAGAAAATTGACAACAATTTCTCACCTTCATACCTGACTAACAAGCATCGATTCACCTATTGAAGCGGATTACCCGGCAAGGTGGGTTCACTATAGCTATCTTGTAAACGCTAACGTGAATGTATCCTAGGCGGGTTGACCCGTGTTGAGAGCCCATTCACCAGGTAATTCGTGTAAATGACCGCTTAGATCACACGTTACACATGAGATTATTGATGGCAACTAACACTCGTATATACGATTTAAAGGACAAACCTTCGCACTTCTGTCCGTCGCCTTCATAACCTTCTTTGCAACTGCATTCGAACTTGCCAACGGCTACGTTTTTACACACAGAAAAGGATGGATGACAGTTATCTTTTTCAGTACCACAAATAGCTGGATCTAGAAATTAAATGCCACGTAAATTTTAGCAAAAAAGATTAAGTACTTGTTTACTATACCCAAATGTAACGTTTTCCTTGTGAAATATCGTTTTCAGTTCATTTTTAATATAAATAAGACTTTTTGTAGTAATTTGACTCTCGTATTATAAAAAGTAAATGTTTTAAACTTCCCAATTTGAATGGGAGCTGTCAATAAGACCATCACATATTCATACTCAGAAGTCGGACCTCCGGCTTAATATTGCAACAGTATGCTTCTAAAATTGTTACAGTATACATCAACGGAAGCCTGCGTAAACATCATTGCCTAGACACGTCTGTGTTTTAGCAATAAATTTCGTGTACTGAAATTTATGCAAATTTAATCTGAAATTATCTGCATTTCCCATAGCAACTGACAAACATTTCATAATATAATAGGTGAACCCAATCTATTATTAAAAACATCAAAGAAAAACAAAGTTTAAGTCATGCAAAATTAGCCGTGTTTCCATTGTTTCGATACTTCGATATATATAGCAGAGTGAGATACTATAAATAGCGAAGTAAAATATACAGATTTATCGATCCAGAGTTTTCCTTGTTTACAATTCCTACTTATGCTCTGATTCATTTTACTCGTTCCTATCAGCATCAAGAAATTAAATATCTCAACAGAATAGGAAAGAATAAAAATACTAACCTATGCAGAACTTGCCATTACCAACATAATCTTCTTTGCAAGTGCAATCATAAGTGCCTGAACCAGTATCTTTGCATGTGGCCAGTGAAGACTGACAATCGTCTCTGTTGGAATGACAAACTGGGCGAACTGTAAATTTATACAAACAATATTTTTTATTCTATAAACTGTTATATAAAAGCGGGAAATTATTTAGTTCATCATGAGGGGAATCGAAAAAACCCAACGTTTTCACATATAAATTCGTTTTCATTATATTACAATCGGCCAGTGTGTTAGCAAAAAGGTTTATTGACGAACTTCTCCCTAGTTGTTCCTAATACACAGTTGAAAAGTAAACAGCAAAAAATTGTTAAAGTTGCATGAGTAAGATGAAAATATGAGGAAGTTCTTCTGTGGTTTTTATTGCAGAAATTTTTATTTCAGGTTTATAAGTTTTCTCATTTCCAAAAGAAGCTAACAGCGAACGTTTTATCAAAAGTAATTCAATCTATAAACTTGCCTAAACTTTGTTCGCCATTGCTAAAACAAGCACGCGATTTCAAAAGAATCTGTGACGTCAAAGACTCAAAAATCGAGTAAATGCCAAATATTACTTGTGATTTACCCAATTCTTATCTTACCACTATTATATATACATAACTCGTGACTGCGCTCTCGACAACGGTCTCCGTACCTCAGTGGCACTAGCATCGCAGGTTCGCGGGTTCAATTCCAGCCGGAAGACCTTGGTGTTGCATTTTTTGCAACTCGTCCAGGTTTGGTCTTAAAATGTATATTCCAACACTCGAAATTTACTTCACCATAAATCCTTAGAACATGCAGTTTAATCGAGTGAAATGCCAAATATTAATTGTAATATAACAAATCTGGGGTTGGACGGCTAATTTCCTGTAGTTTTCCACAATTATGGAGTTATAAGAATACAGAATTTTCCCTAAACAACCTTTATACTATTATTATGATGACCTCTGTGGTTTTTTAGCTTTGAGTCTTTGACGTCACGTCCGGAACAGGCTTGATTAATGACGGTCGTATAATCTTGTATAAAAACGGTAGAAAAGGTAATATTCCATGCTACAGTAGTAATGACTTGAACTTTGGCATGTGAAATACGAAAGACATGATCTTTACAAATATGTAAAAATATACAACAGCAACATTTTAATATGAATGAACATCTCTTATAAAATATGAATGACATATTATTTATTAATCATATTCGACACTTTACCTGGACAGAATTTCTTGATAAATGTTTCCACTGTCTGACTTAGTTCCTTGTAATTTTTAGAAAGAATCGCGTTCTCCGGAATTTCCACCATATCTTTAACTTCCCTTATCGCTTTTTCTTTTTTCAGACCAACACCAATTGCGAATACCAGCATATCTCTGTCGAAGAAAGGCTTCATAGCATCTCCAACGTACGTGAAACCTCTATCTCTTGTCTGTTCACCATCTGTAATCACCATGAAAATTTTTTGAACTGCTGGGTCGTCGACACGGAGTCCTGCTTCCTTGATGGCCACCTCTTTGTCAGCAACTGCCAACCCCCTGTGAGTTTTTGTCCGACCACCTGGTAGTGGACCTGGCATACTATTGACCATTTCTTCAAATCTTCCAGCGTCTTGACTTTGTTTCAATGTAATTCTTTTCTCTCCCTTTTCACTGAATGTGACAATAGCACCTTGACCAATGATTTCTCCGTTTTCATCTCTCTTGCCAATTCTCAGTCTCTTTGCAACAAGGCGAAGGAACGTACGCATGTTGTCAAAATCACTTGGTCTTATACTTGAAGATCTATCCAACACAAATATGATATCCATCTTTTGACATTGCTCTTCATCTGGTGGTAAAGCTATAAAAATATATCAAAATATAACAAAATATAACAAATCTATACCAAATTACATGTATGTCAATTGTTTTAAATCAATGCCAACACACGAAAGGAGATGTACTCCACCATACTACAAGAGAAAACTAATTAGGTAGAAAAATAATAATAAATTAACATTTGTGTTTTAGTAAGATTCACTTTAGTAACATCTGCGTGCGAACTACATGTATATGGAATTTACAACAGCTCGCCTTGTGACGCGCGCAGTTCGACAATTCATACCGTACGCTATCCAGCAATGGCATAACCTTTTAGGGCACGAGAAAACTGGTTACGATAAAATATAAACATTGAAACACTCAATTTGAGTGCTTGCTTCCTGAGGTAAAACAAGTTGTTTTTATTTTTTTAATCCTTCCAATCGAAGTATTCATCTTAGACTCCTCGTTTCACAAGTAATTTACAATTCGTGTCCAAATTGTAGTAAAAAATGGAATAGATTGCCTACATGTATATGGTTTTTTGATTTTCATCCTGCCTCAAATTTAATTGTTGCTTAAGTAGAATTTTTTATACACTTTGGTCAATTTAAAATATTGGAATGCCAGGAGAACACTATAAACATAATTGGGTCATAATCATGGCATAGACGATTTATAGACAAATATAACAAAGGAGAATGATAGAATAAATCCAACAAGGAGTGGATGGTTTTCGATACAAAATAAATCTATTAATACCTCAGTAATTTAATGTCAGAGACTTAAACCATTGGCACTCACCTTTATTTGTTTTCTATCTATATTAGGACCCATTTTATTTTACTCACTTTACTCCAGCAGTTTACAAAATTTGACAAATTTACCTTGTACGCTGCCTGCGCATATAACAATTCTTTTGTAAATGTAACAATTAGCCTTTCCACGTGGTATATTATATACAGAGCTTCCCGAAATAGCGACACAAGACAGCATAGCTCAGTACAACATAACAGAGCTGAGAAAAACACAGCACTTGTGTCGTTAAACGAACCTGTGCATGTCTTTCCATCTCCAGTCAATCCTTCGTTGCATGTACATTTATAAGTTCCAGGGCCAGTGTCAGTGCACGTGGCATTCTCGTGACAGTCATCTTTTCCAGTACCCACATATTCTAATTGCTAAAAAATTATTATTAAAAAATTATTATTATTAGGTATCTATATAGGCCAAGAAAGTGATACAGTATTAAATCATCGAAAAATATTCACATTTTTACGAGTGTTTTTTCGCATCTAAGCTCCAACACCTTCGTGCGCTATTGCTGGCTGCATTGTGATGCATAATTGATCGATTGATTTCAACTGTTAACTTTACATTAACAGATACATTTTTCCACAAAGAATGCAAAATTATTTATTTTCAACACGAAGATATCTTTAACATTGATAGTTGATATTATCACCAAGGTCGTCCAAATAAGTAAGTTTAAAAAATATTTTCAAACCTGTACAAGTCTTTCCATCTCCAGTATATCCTTCATTGCAAGTACATTTATAGCTCCCCAGACCAGTATCAGCGCACGTGGCATACCTGTGACAGTCATCTCTTTCGGTACCGCATATTTTACGTTCTAATAATCGTATAACATTAAGAACAGAAAAAAACACGTTTCAAACTAATGTGAACAGCTTGGTCACTGGTCAGCTAAGCTAAACAGTTGTATATTGTATGCCACCAACCTTTACAAGTCTTTCCACTTCCAACATACCCATCTTTGCAAGTACATTTATACATTCCGGGACCAGTATCAGTGCACGTGGCAAACTGGTGGCAGTCGTCTTTTTCGGAACCACATATTTTAATGGCTGAAAATATAGAAGTAAAAAATATAGGAAATATAGAAATGTTCGTTTATTTACTTAAATACAACAAAGAAATAACGCAAGGCATGTATACTTAAATTCGTAAGAAAAACAACGTTATCAAATGTTTGCATGTTGTAAAAATATCTGGGATATAATTTGTGAAGCACCACGTGAATTGGATAATTGGCAAACCTGTACAAGTCTTTCCATTTCCAGTGTATCCTTTATCGCAAGTACATTTATAGGTTCCAGGACCAGTGTCAGTGCAGGTAGCAAACTTGTGACAATCCTCCTTTGCAGAACCGCATATTTTAATTGCTAATAAAAAATTAAAACGTTAAATATCTAAATCATAGTTATATAGAGATTAATACATGGATGTGCGGAAATATGAAATGTATTTCGAGTGTTGACCAGCGCTCACTCGTTCGATATCGTGGTCAACACGAGAAATAAATTTCACATTTCCAAGAATCCATGTATTTTTCTGTTTATTATATAATCGACAATAATAGAGCACAAGAGTGTAATGCGATTTTACAAACATTTTTCAAAACACGATAATCAGCACATGTGTGATTACTATAAATAATCGCACATTTGTGATTATCAGTTTTAACAGTGGCGGAACCATAAATAAAATACTATCTATTATATAATAAAATATGAGTAAGATCATTTTGCATAAACCAGATCTATAGTAGTATAATTAAAGCCAGCTCTTAATTCGCAATAATCAATTTAATAAAATAGAATGTGAATTTTTCAATAAATCATATATTTTATCATTTTACTGTTTTTATTATTTTGAAATTTTTTTCCGCTATAAATATTATATATATATTTGTGAAGTTCATGAATAATTAATGAGGCTAAGCCACAATCACAGCTTGGTATTTTGGTCACATGTATAGCTTTGTAAACCTCAATAAAGATTGAAGACTGATTAGACGATCTTTAACAAAGTTATGAATGCTTGTTAAGCCTATAGCATCGTTCATTGGTTCATTTCACAAGTACGATAAAATACTCGCGTCAGATATGTATGGGATTTACAATGCCCATAAAATCCCCATACAGATCTGCCGCTCGTATTTTATCTATTATATATATATATATATATATACACATATATATATATATATATATATATATATATATATATATATATATATATATATATATATATATATATATATATATATATATATATATATATATATATATATATATATATATATATATATATATATATATATATATATATATATATATATATATATATATATATATATATATATATATATATATATATATATATATATATACATTGATGTCGTTATGATAACTTAGTCCAATCTATTTTTGAAAACATACTTCGCATTTAAATCGACGTTATACTCGTTATACGCAAACCTGTGCATTTCTTTCCATCTCCAGCATATCCTATTTGGCATGTACATTTATAGTTTCCAGGATCAGTGTCGGCGCATGTCGCAAATTTGTGGCAATCGTCCTTTGGAGTACCGCAAATTTTAATTTCTAAAAATATTAAAAAATTAAGTCCACAGAAGTAGCTAATAAATTCAAAACTAGTCAATTTGACAGAATTTGGCAAATTCAATGCTGGAAAAATTTAATGATCAATAGACGAGTTTCAGGGTCATGCGCAGTAGCCATTTTATTTCAAATTTTCATATGAGGTAAAAACAACTGTTTTAGCTAGAAAGATCATATTAAAAATAGTAAAAGTGCAAAGTTTGAAACTAATCGGGCAAATAGTGCGAAAGCTACACACTTTGGAAGTTTTGCTCTTCACTATGGATTTAATAGGGATTTTGGCTTGGTGTGCAACGCCCGCCCGCCAAACCAAAATCCTTATTAAATCACTAATAAATCCCTTTTGAAATGGCCAACTTTCTGCTTGTGTAACTTCTTCCTTTTTTATACAATTCCTTTCAAACTTTGCACTTCTACTATTTTCATTACGCTCTTTCCAGCTGAAACAGTTGTTTTTACCTACGATGAAAATTTGAATATTTGTTGCTACTGCGCATGATTGTGAAAGTCGTCTATTGTATTGTGGTCAAGAATTGGTCAAAAAATGACGCGCATTAGTCCATGGGCCATGCCAGGTATTTGCACAATCTGAGGACCAAAACTTCCATGCCACGTAGTTTTTAGTAGTGTCGTTGCTAGTAATGCCATGGGTGATAACCTCTCTCCCAAGTGGCAGCTTTTGGAAGATATCAGCTTATTAAAATGAATAGATAATCAGCTTATGAAGGCAATAGAAACTACAGGAACCTAAGTAAATATTATACAATATTTTTACGAAATACACTCTTATTTAAGTTAAAATTTTAGAGAAAGTTCAAATTTAAAGAAATGGGCAATTGATACATCATTAATGCAGTAAATACAATATATTTACTATAATTTAGTAAATAGTTAGTACAAATGTACCCCCGTGGGGATGTTACTGCATAACATAATTAATAAACTTCAGATATCCCCTCTTAATCTGCCAGTCTGAGATGGTTATCACATAAAAATGTTATCTATAGATATAGACCAATTAAAAACTAAGACTGGAATTTATCCCCTATATGGTACTCATCCCGACAATTTGTGGTCTTGGCCAATGCACTACGTACTGTAGCAATCAGTCGTAAAATGAAAAAGTACCAATTAAGCAGCAAAATTTTCTCCGTTTCGTCGCTTGATAATCGGGAATTGATCAAGCAAATAAAATCTGGGATAAATTGAAATGAACATTAAGATAGAAAGGAATTCATGGAAGGTTTTGTGCTAACATATTTTCAGCTAGTATAAGAGACGATACTTCTGCGGCGAATCTTTTCTCTCTTTTATGATGAATCCTGTAGGGCTTTCCCATCACTCTATGACAGGTTAAGGTGAAATGAATCGAAAATTAAGTTTATCTTATTTGAAAAAAACTCTTAAAACAATGAGGAATAACAACTTCAGTTCTCGAGATATTTAGACTTATGTGATATTTAAAGGAGCTGATCTATGAGGTAGAAAATTGTACATCACAATAGAAAATCATGTATATATTTGACACTGGTGAGCACGTCAGATATACTCCTATCTATAAGCTACCTTTATATGGTATATGTGATGACGAATTGAAGTGGTTGTACAGTTACCTTACTGGTCGTTCTGAATTCGTACAGTACGGGAATAGTCTATCTGAAACAAAAACTGTCAAATTCGGAGTGCCGCAGGGCTCGATTCTCGGACCGTTACTATTTTTGCAACATATAAACGACTTAGTCAAATGTGTAAAGAAGTGCAACCTTTTAATGTACGCTTGGCTTGACCCGTGTATTAATATCAATGAATACTTGGAAAAGGCTTTTAAGAAAGCCAGCTCCCGATTAAGATCACTGTCCATTGACCAAAGCGGCTGCAGAAACTATATACAAAGCAATCATCTTACCAACTATCTTGTATTGCTCAAATTCGGTTTTGATAGTATCTGACACTATTGAGAACAGACTCGAACACTTGCAGGAGAGGGCAATAAGAACGATTTACAAAAAGACTGATATGAGTAATAAGGAATGTGGTCTGAATTTTCCAATGTCTTCAGGGAACATCCATTACGGATTGTAATACTTATAATCAGATTGAACCATAGATATCAGACAAGGAACAACAACATTTCATTACGATTGCCTCGGGTAAAAACTGAAGCAGCCAGAAAATATTTCTGGTTGCAAGGACCTTTCTGCTTCAATGAACTCCCATTTGAAATTCGCCAGTCGAAAACTTTATTTTATTTAAGACAAGACTGAAAGTACATTTTTTTAACATTATAGTAGTAATATTTGTAATTTTAGTATATATATATATATATATATATATATATATATAAATATATTATATATATATATATATATATATATATATATATATATATATATATATATATATATATATATATATATATATATATATATATATATATATATATATATATATATATATATATATTATATATATATATATATATATATATATATATATATATATATATATATATATATTGTATTAGAACTGAGCAGAGTGTTCAGGTGTTAGGGCAGAAAGGAAAATATTATTATTATTATGTCATATAATCACAGTGTAAATAGACACTGGAAACTCCTCCGTCGGGCAAGTAACATAATACTAAAAGAAAATCACTCAAAACTTTGTAATTGCTACAGCTCATGAAACAAAACATTAAAGACATGCTTCAAGTGATTAAGTTCAATGATCTTTAAGATATACAGGATTTTCCAATCCTGTGTACAACTATTTCATTTAGTTCTTGAGATATTTAGACCTATGTGATATTCAAATAAGATGTACTATGACGTCACATGGTTTGCACAACATTTTGGAAAATCGTATATATTTTTAAGATTATTAAACGAAATCACTTGAAACTTTGAATGTGCATACAGACCACTAAACTGGAGAAAATCGTTCTAGTTTTATGGTCGCCATGGTTAATGATTAGATTCCAGTCCTCATGATTTCCAAAACAAAATTATTTGTTTTCTCTTCGCTGGGAAATATTTTCGAATTGGTACTGGTTGAGTAGATTTGCACTAAATTAACTAATTTGAAACGGAAGTTTAACGTTGGTGCAAAGCCTACTATGTCAAAAAACGAAGATTTTCTTCAAAGAGAAGTAGAGGTCTGGGAACTATATTATTACTATTGTAACATTAAAACTTAAACGATATTATTTTGTTTAGTGGTCTGTATCGACATGCAACGTCATAGATTAGATCATTAGAATATCACCTAAGTCTAAATATCTCAAGAAGTAAGTTAAATATGGAAGAGCTGTAAATTGTTATTCCTCATTGTTTTAAGAGTTCTTTCGAATAAGACAAACTTAATTTTCGATTCATTGGCACTTTAACTCTTTCCTGTCCTGCTGAAAAACATCCACAATTGAACTACCTCTTTGTTCTATAGATATCTCTGGAAATATCCATAACTAATAAACCAGCTGTTACCAATGCTTTTGAATTTTCCGAACAAGACACATTATGTTAATATAAATTAGCATTAATTATCATAAATCTGGGTAAAAAACTTCCACTTTTCTAGAAAAGACCATCTTGCACGCCCACGTAGCATCATGAAAATTCAAAATGCCACCAATGAAATCAAACCAAATTAGTTAATGAAATCAAATCAAATTTGGCGTGTGAGTGGATCTCATGTCCCTGGCGCTTGTCGAATTTCAATTTTTAATCTTGCGCTACCGTTTGCCGTGTTTTTCGATTGACGACATCGGGGGTCTTCTACGATCCCTTTTGACTGGCCGGACAGGAAAGAGTTAAACAACAAAATAAGCTATACCAATTGAAATTGGCTCTGACAGACACAACTTCATAATCCATGTTTTTATTAAATGGAATAAAGGACTGGTTAAATGTTTAAACAACATAAACAAAAATAGTCTTAGTCTCCATCACAGGGATTAATCATAATTAAATAAACAGTATTATCATGCATATACAATTTAGTTTCCATATACCTGCACAAATCTTTCCATCTCCAGTATACCCTTCATTACAAGAACATGTATACGTTCCAGGACCAGTGTCAGTGCACGTGGCAAACTTGTGGCAATCGTCATTTTCAGTACCACAAATTCTTATTGCTAACAAACATTAGAAAATCGCAAATTACTTTATCTGCAAAGACACTGACATATAGTATTTCCATCAGCTTTTCGCATTAGAAATTGCTGTTTCCGTGGATATGAAAAATTATGAAATATTTTCAAACCTGTGCAAGTTTTTCCATCTCCGGTATATCCTTCATTGCAAGTACATTTATAGGTTCCAGGGCCAGTGTCAGTGCACGTGGCAAACTCGTGGCAATCCTCTATTGCAGTTCCGCATATTCGTATTGCTAACAAACATTGGAAAATCACAAATTACTGCTGTTTTCTTTCCAATGACTAATTGTGATATTTGTATCAACCTTGCGAAATATAATGAAATATTCACAAACCTGTACACGTCTTCCCATCACCAGTATATCCTTTATTGCAAGTACATTTATAGGTTCCAGGGCCAGTGTCAGTGCACTTGCCAAACTTGTGACAGTCATCAAGGTTACTCCCACAAATCTTAACAGCTTAAGAACATTGTTGGTAATGTTTAAAATGCAGCACGATAAAAGGTGATAATTAACAGGACTTAGAAGCTTAACATATCATATTTTAGAATGGAATTTGTCTATGCTACTTGTCATTTTATAACGCTCAAAGTTGCACTATTTTGCCCATTTAATTGATAATTATAATTGCGAGTTAACGGGTAAGATAGAAAACAAAGTCCTAGGACATTATACTGATCGCATACCTCTACAAGTCTTTCCATCTCCAGTATATCCTTCATTACAACTACATTTATAGGTTCCAGGACCTGTGTCAGTGCACGTCGCAAACTTGTGACAATCATCTCCTTCAGTTCCGCATATTCTTATTGCTGTAGTAACGAACATTGAAAATCTTATCATAATTTTCAGTGTTATTGCAGATAAATTATTCCATCTGCTTCTGTCAATGAAAAAATGGAATATTCACAAACCTGTACAAATCTTTCCATCTCCAGCATATCCTTCGTTGCAAGCACATTTATAGCTGCCAGGACCAGTGTCAGTGCACGTGGCATGCTTGTGACAATCATCTGGGTCAGACCCGCAAATCATAATGGCTAAAAAACATTTAATATATACACCAGATCAGAGACATGGAAATTAATTAATTTTGCCGCGCAAAGGACTATGCGGCAGAGGACATATTCATTCACATTTCGCAAACAGGACTGAAGGATAGCAAACAACGAACAAAATATCGTTTTACAATGTCAAGAATGATTCAGAACGGTGATAAAATTGAAAATTAGATAAATATGTGACAAATTCTCAATAAACCATAGTTCCATAAAATAGTTTTCTTGTTAAATTTCCACCTCCCACGTTTATTTTCGGGCGACCTTCGCTAGTGATAGTAAAAACTACAAAATAACGTTTTATAACGTCAAAAAAGTTTCAATAGAACAATAAACTGAAAGATTTGATAAATACTGTATACGATAAATTCGCAATAAACTTTTCTTTTGAAGTCTGTTTAAAGTGTAACTGAGACGAAATTTTCGCCCTCATTTTTATTTCATCATTGTAAACTGTACCCACTCACGACCTACTGTAGGAATTTTATAATTATGTCGAAATTCAAAAAAAGCGGCGCTGTTATAATTTCTAGTAGAAATCTAAAATTTGACGGCCGCCATTAAAAAAATTTGACGACATGCAGCGTAACTCCGGGGTAACTTGAAAAAAATCTCGTGTGGTAGAATATACAAGTAGAGTCATAGTTAATAGTTGAATACAATAGGTTGCCGGTGAATTAAAGTAATAATATAATAATTCCTCCATGTCATCAACGTGCTGTGTCGTACAGGACTGTAGTAAATCAAAGATTTCTGTAGGGATAGCGCTGAATATGACTCCGATTGACAAAATCATACAAGCAAACTAGGTCAGGTTTGTTGGAACAAAACGGGTCATTTAAATTCGAGAGCTAATTCATCATTCATAGTTCACTTTTTCGTGGCACGTTTTTACCAATTTTATGAATAATATAATTACACGCATATTTATTCTTTTTCTATATTTTATTCAAACATATTATTCAGTTTACACTGCATTGCTGTCAATCTTGGACACCAGTGTGGCTCTCATTACCTAGTCTCAAACCAAAAACCAAAGGAAATTCTAATAACCTTGTGGCAGCACGAGTATGGGAGAAGATGACTTGGATCAGCAGTGAACTCACAAACAAGGCGTAGCAACTGTCTTTAAAAATATGTAAAATGCAGATCAACCAAACTTATATATCATATACACCCAAAGACTTTGCCAGCTATTAAAGTATGAATTGACAGCGAAGTTAGAAATTAAAATTCACGGGAATCTTACTTTGGTTTGATCTGGTTTCAAACAGGAACATTTTGTTACGGCACGCTGGATTTATAGACAGTTGCAGGTGCGCCTTATAGACAGTTGCAATATGCGCATTTAGTTTATAAACTGAACAAGAAAGTTGAATAAAATATAGAAAAAGAATAAAGATGCGTATAATTATATTATGCGTAGAATATTATGGGACACAACCCTGCGTATGGTAAGGCTGTAAGCTCACTGAAAACGCGCCGCGGAATGCGAACCGTGAATGATAAATACGCTTCTGAGTTTAATAGCGCGCTTTATTCGAACAAACCTGGCCAAGTTTGCTCGTATGATTTTATCAATGGGACTTCATTATCGCTATCCCTACAGAAATCTTTGATTTATTACTATAGTCCTGTACGACACAGCACGTTGATGGCATGGTTTGAAAAAAAGCGTTTTCTCTGTAAATTTGTGTTTCATTGTTTTGCCGGCGCCATCTTTATATCCCAGCGACATTGACGACAATTGCCTGTCGGTTCTCGGGATTTACGATTTATCAGCTATCCGGCAATCAAAATGGTGCTAGAGTAAAAAACGCATAATAATCATTAATTTAAGTCATTGTATTCGAACCTGTACACGTTTTTCCATCTTTAATATATCCTTTATTGCATGTACATTTATATGTTCCAGGACCAGTGTCAGTGCAGGTAGCAAACTTGTGACAGTCATCTCGATCGGTACCACATATTCTAATTGCTGATAAAATGAAGAATAACTTTAAAAACCGTCATATTTGTGGGTAATGGATCACTACGACAAGAAGAAGAACAACAACTACAAACATAGAATATTAGATTGCAATAGAAACCTACACCACAAACCAAATCTCGTACATTGTACCAGTTGAAATACAAATAAAACATGTGAAACATCTCTAAATAAACAAACGACGATACAAACCTTCGCATTTCTTCCCGTCACCTTCGTAACCATCTATGCAGGTGCATTCGAACTTCCCAACAGCTACGCTACGTCTTTGCACACAGAAAATGATGGATGACAATTATCTTTTCCAGAACCACAAAGAGCTGGAACTGGAAAATAGAAAAGTATATGGAAACCATATGTTGGTAAGATTTTGAGGCTAAATATCCGACTTACTACAATTTTAGTATTATATATATTTATTGCGATTAAATATAATTATTGTTTATAATGTAAATTACTGAATATGGTTAAGCAATGGTAGAAAATATTTCTCCAAGACAAAGTGTATATCACGAATACAGTACTTCATATTACTTAAATAAAACAAGAAAGATTAAAAAAAAACAGTAAACATATTCGTAACGATGAAGCCAGGTTAATCACCTGTACCCATTAATTAGTTACTTTGTAAAGACTTTAAAGTTCCCCTAACCCCAAATTGTTTTTCATTAAAGGAGATCTGGGGAGAGAGAAGGTTGTGACATAATTCCAGGTGTATATATCCTGAATGTTGTTACATACTCCTATAATGAATCTATCTGGCATTTCTTCGCACTTCTTGCGTCACACAACAACTTTTCTCAATGAAATAAGTGAAAAACATTGTAGAAATGATAATCTGAGTTCAACAATACGTCACAGTAATTACTAGACCCATTCCCATGAATTCGACCACGATGCAAAATGGCGATCTTTTATCTGGATTATCCGTATTTAAACAGGACATACTCGAGAAGAAATACTCAAGAATACTACTACTCGGCACTTTAAGTTACGTTCGTTGCTTCTCAAACAATATTTCACAGAAAAAAATTATATCATTTCGTGCATGCCCCAAATAATTAAATAATATGGTGGAAAATACATTCCCTGACTTCTTTGAAAACGTGTATACTGTATGTTCCAGTAATTCCAGTGAAATTCAAAACCTCGAACTGTAGCATAGGCAATCGTATACTAACCTACACAAGACTTGCCGTTACCAACATAATCTTCTTTGCAAGTGCAATCATAAGTGCCTGAACCAGTATCTTCGCATGTGGCCAGTGAAGGATGACAATCGTCTCTGTTGGAATGACAAACCGGGCGAACTAAAGACAAATACACAACATTTCTTTATACTAGATACTTTTCGATAAACAATGGAAATTCCTTAGTCCTTCTAAGGAACGCGGGTTACATGGCAGAGAAAAGGTGAGAGTGATAATAGCGACCTTTAGATTCATAGATTGAGTACGAGTACGAGTACGAAGACGAACTTTTCTGCGCAGTGGAGAAACAACAATGGAAAAGAACCATGCGCAATGGTAAACTCGTCTTCGTACTCGTCTTCGTCCTCAAATCTAAAGGTCTCTAATATCATTCCATGACGCGACCTCGAGCATCCGAACTAAGAATTAGAGAAAATTCTACTTGCTCAGTCTTGTTTCCATAACACGTGTAAGTAACAACTAATATCCTTACGTCTTCACATGTCAGTTCGTTTTCACATATACCAATCGGCCGGTGAGTCAGTTAATAAGATTTATTGAAAAGTCCCTTCCGGACACAGTTGATACGGTAATCAACAAAAAACGTCTTCAGAAAAATCTAAATATGAATGACACATCATCATCTATACCGAGCACTTTACCTGGACAGAATTTCTTGATGAACTTTTCCACTGTCTGACTTAGTTCCTTGTAGTTTTTTAGAAAGAATCGCGTTCTCCGGAATTTCCACCATATCTTTAACTTCCCTTATCGCTTTTTCTTTTTTCAGACCAACACCAATTGCGAATACCAGCATATCTCTGTCGAAGAAAGGCTTCATAGCATCTCCAACGTACGTGAAACCTCTATCTCTTGTCTGTTCACCGTCTGTAATCACCATGAAAATTTTTTGAACTGCTGGGTCGTCGACACGGAGTCCTGCTTCCTTGATGGCCACCTCTTTGTCAGCAACTTCCAAACCCCTGTGAGTTTTTGTTCGACCACCTGGTAATGGACCAGGCATACTATTGACCATTTCTATAAATCTTCCAGCGTCTTTAACTTTGTTTCAATGTAATTCTTTTCTCTCCCTTTTCACTGAATGTGACAATAGCAGCTTGACCAATGATTTCTCCGTTTTCATCTCTCTTGCCAATTCTCAGTCTCTTTGCAACGAGGCGAAGGAACACACGCATGTTGTCATAATCACTTGGTCTAATACTTGAAGATCTATCCAACACAAATATGATGTCCATCTTTTGACATTGTTCTTCATCTGGTGGTAAAACTAAACAAATTTTCATCAGAAAATATATAAAAATATTGTAACTCTCTACCAAATGATGTCAAATTAATTAAATCAAATGAATTAAATACCAACACATGTGAGGCGATGAGAATTATAGAAACACTCGCGCGTGTCAAATCTACTCCAGTAAATGGAAATGAATTTACGATAAAATATAAAAACGTATTTTGTATGTAAATTTATATTTACAAGTATTATTTAAAAGAAACCTTTTAAAGAAATCTGAAAATTAAAAAAATCGTAAAAATCGTAAATTAAGTTCTACAACTGGAAAACCGGACTTGAAACATGCGAAGCGGACCAATAGCATTGTACTTCTAATTTTATCGCTTTGCTTTATTGCTTTGTTTTAACGTCTCCGGCTTTTGCATAAAAAGCAAAAGCTACGTGTAAATTACATTTATCTTCTATTATCATGCTATAAAACCTGTGCAAGTCTTTCCATTTCCGGTGAATCCTTCATTGCAAGTACAAATATGGCGTCCAGGAGCTATATCAGTGCACGTGGCATTTTCATGGCAATCGTCTCTTTCAGTACCACACACTATAATCCCTATAAAACATGAGGATTATAAGGAAATGTTATTTTTACGTAATTTTCTTTCCTAAAGATTTTGGAGTTTCCTTGAGTACAGAAAAACAAATACTCATAAGCGAAGATTGATTGTTCATATCAAAATATAAATTTAATATGCGAATATTCGCCAAATAGGGGATGACTATAAGATCATGCATAGGAAGCAAATTTGTGAAGTAGTTTGCGCCCAAGGCTCGACTTTTCTAGAAGGGTCCGGAAGCATGCACCCTCAAACAATTTGGAAATCTGAAACCTCTAAAACACGATTTCCTGCATTGTGCGCGTTTTCATCTTTTAATTCAATGATCAAGCCCGTTATGCTATATGGTAGTCCAGTTTGGGACTCCTGCTCACGTGAAAACATTGATAAAATCTCTAAGTTACAGAAAAGAGTTGCCCGTGTAATTTTGGAAGCAGATAGTCGTGAAAGTAGCGACTCTCTTTTTAAACAACTGAACTGGTTGACAATCAGTGACGAATTTGAAATTAGGAAATGCTGTTTAATTTACAAAATAATTAATGGCCTAACTCCCAATTATATAAATAATATTCTCGTAAGGAATGCTGACACTCACTCAAGATCGACTAGACATTGATATGTCAACTTAGTTTGTCCTAGATTTAAGAGAGACTCTGAAGGAGGTAGAACTTTTCAGGTCTCAGGGACAAAATTATGGAATACGATACCGATTGACATCAGGAAAAAGGAATCTTATAACTCTTTTTATAGAGCAATTCGTACTCATTATTATATTAGATAGAGCTCCTTTGTTCTACATATAGATATATATGTTATTGTTATATATCTATTTTTACCATCTTATCTTAGTTTTTATAGTTTTTATGTGTAATTTATATTTTGTATACTTAATTGAGGGCCACGCGTTTATCAGTGCAAACTGTTGAGCGTAACCCTCTTGAAATAAAGTTGTCTATCTATCTATCTATCTAATTTGACGGCAAGTATGGCTGAAATATTAAGCCGAAATAGGTGACCTGCACATGTGATAATTTACAAACTGTAAGACTTACGACTGTAAAACACAATGTGATTATGATAGAGTTTCTTTTAAGTTTCTCTTTGTATAAAAC
Source organism: Chrysogorgia sp. JL179-B06 (assembly GCA_035772405.1). Taxonomy (NCBI): domain Eukaryota; kingdom Metazoa; phylum Cnidaria; class Anthozoa; order Scleralcyonacea; family Chrysogorgiidae; genus Chrysogorgia; species Chrysogorgia sp. JL179-B06. Next base: position 391,174 of record JAYKKM010000484.1, read on the forward strand.
TTAAAGTGCCCATAACCTCAAAAAATGTTATTGTCTTATTTGGAAGAACTTTTAAAATGATAAAGTAACTTCTTTTGAAGATTTTCACTTCTTCGCTTTCTTTTTGAGATATATCAGTTTGTTTGATATGCAAATATCATCCAATAAATATATTTATTCATTTCAAGTTAAATTCAATCACCATTTAAATAGTTTCCGAACAGGTGCGCACCCTCCATTCACATGCACTGGCCAGTGGGTGTCAACAGTAAATAGACCTAATAACAAGTAACCCTATCAAAATGTATAATAGTGTAAACCGTTGAGGTTCGGGTTGGGATAGGGAAGGGGGTGAATAGTCCCCCCAGCCTCCCTGTATCTGTCCCTAATATGCACTTTCGACAAGCTTATCATTCCGTTATATTTCAAGTTGAACTGTTCTATGGTCGGACGAGTAGCTCATGCAACTGTGTGGAAGTACACATGTGGCATACTTATGATGAAATTTATTGGAAATAATATATTATTTTCTATATTTCACTATTTTGGAAATAAAAGATATTTTATGAGAAATGGAGAATGGAAGTTATAACGATTCTATATCCGATTAACAACTACTGAATAGGCAACTATTTCTTTTGTTTATATATTTGTTTATATTTAACTACTGTAATAGAAATAATCCATGCTACTGTATAAAGTGTTCTTAAACATTCTATATAAGGAAAATTGATTGAACAGTGAAATATTTCTTTGATTTGATCTTTCCTTCGATACGTTATTTATACAGGTTTATCTTTTTTAAAGTGTATATATGACATGAAAATTAAGTTTATCTTATTTGAAAGAACTCTTCAAATAACGAAGATATCAATTTACAGCTTTTCCATATTTCATTTAGTTCTACTACTGCAGAAACCCACTTTCAAGTCAAAATCGAAGCTACACAGCGAATGCCTGCCAAGGAGGATAACCCTGTGGGAAGTAGGGGACTTTGACTCTTTGGTTAGAGAAGGCAGAACCATCCAGTAAAAAACTTCCGATGGGATCGCAATCGAGATCTCCAGAACACGTTGCTCGGACATTCGCAAAATTGATGTTGGTCGGTAAAGTTCATGCCGCCATCAGAATGTTTGATAAAGAAACAACAACGGGCGTCTTGCAACTCTCGGATAAGACCCTACAAGAACTAAAGGCAAAACATCCTGAACCAATGCCAGCTGACGAAAGCAGTATATTGATGAAAGGAGAGATCCCTTTCATCGACCCGGTGATGTTTACCGCCATTGATGAGTCAACAATAGCTAAAGCAGCACTAAATTCAAAGGGAGCTGCCGGGCTGGCGGAGGATACTTGTCTCCAAAAACTTCGGAAAGACAGGAACCGAGCTTCGTTCAAGTCTTGCAGAAATGGCCCGTATTCTCTGTACAAAAAAGATCAAAGGAGACCCAGACCTATCGTCGTCAATTGAAGCCTATGTCGCTTGTTGTCTAATCCCTCTCGATAAAAACCCAGGGGTGAGGCCTATCGGTATTGGAGAAGTGATTCGACGCATTATTGGGAAGTCAATAATATCGGTCATCAAGCCGGATATTCTCTCCAGTGCTGGATCTCTGCAGCTTTGTGCTGGTCTACCATCTGGGTGTGAAGCAGCAGCCCACTCTATGCGAGAGATTTTCGAAGAGGAAAGTACAGACGCATTACCACTGGTCGACTCATCGAACGCCTTCAACTCCCTCAACCGTCAAGTCCTTATTCATAACATCCGTTACATCTATCCAGCGATGGCCACATATGTGAGGAACTGCTACGGCTCACCATCGAGGCTTTTCATTACTGGTGGTAAAGAGATCTTATCATCGGAGGCGACAACTCAGGGAGATCCACTTGCAATGCCAGCCTAATCAAGGTAGAAGATGACGGTGGCCCGGATAGCAGAGGAGTGAAGCATGCGGCATATGCAGATGATCTTGGCGGTGCGGGTGCCTTTGAATGTCTAAGAGTATGGTGGGATCGCATCCTTCGTTTTGGTCCCCTTCTTGGCTACTTCCCAAAAGCTTCAAAATCTTGGCTGATAGTAAAGGAAATATTCGCTGGGTCAGAAATAAATGTGACATCATCTTGGTAGCTACATCGGAACCAGCGAATCACGAGAGAAGTACGACTCTTGTCAAGAAATGGGTTCAGCAGCTTGAGGAACTTTCCAAAATTGTATTGTTTGCACCACAGGCAGCATATGCAGCATTTGTGGCAGGATTTCAGCACAAACTTACCACTTACGTACCATCCCAAACCTTGGTCCATTGCTGAAGCCAGTCGACGAAGTCATCAACCGCCTCTTCTTACCTGCCATCACGGATGGACATCATTGCTCTGCAGACGAACGCAAGCTTCTCAGTCTACCCGTTAGGTTCGGAGGACTTGGAATCCCGATCTTCGCTGAAATTTCGGAAAGGGAGTTCGCTTATTCTAAGTGAGCAACTAAGCAGCTTTCTACAAAGATCAAAACCCAAGACGCAAAATACGGCTTTGACACCAAAGCTCATATTCAGATCAAGAACGTGATCATAAAGGGAGGAACGAAGAGCATCAGAAAATTCTAGCAGGTCTAAGAATGAGAATGGTCAAGGAGCAGTTACGTTCAAACTTGCTCAAATGAAAGGCGCATCAAATTGGCTAACATCGCTTCCGCTGAAAGCTACGCTCTAAACAAAAGGGAATTCCACGATGCAATACGTATGCGATACCGATGGCAGCTGAAGTACCTCCCAACAACCTGCGCCTGTGGGAAACACTTCTCAATTGATCACGCGATGTCTTGCTGCATGCGCGATTTTATCCATCAAAGACATAACGAAGTTCGAGACCTCCTCGGGCACCTAGCTACTCTGAGATCTCCAACGATGTGGAAATCGAACCACCTCTTCTCCCATTCACTGGTGAACAACTCCATGGTACAGCAAACGCACAAGACGAGGCGAGACTCGACATAAGCGTGAGAGGCTTCTGGCTTCGTGGGCAACGGGCATTCTTCGACGTTCGGGTATTCAACAATTTCGCCCCTTCCTACAAAAATCAGAAGTTGTCAACCGCTTTCTGTGCCAATAAACGTAAGAAAAAACGAGCCTATGGACAAAGAGTCATTGATGTGGAACATGGCTCTTTTACTCCGCTGATCTTCACTCCATATGGAGGGAGTAGCAGCGAAACTGAAAAGTTCTTGACGGTACTATCATCACGAATAGCTGAAAAACGTGGCCTAGAAAACAGCGTCGTAACAAACTGGATTCGCTCAAAACTGTCATTTACTCTTGTGCGCTCTGCCATCCTGTGTGTTCGTGGCTCTGGATGTCTGCGAAAGAAAGTCGAACTCGATCCGGGTAACATTGAGATTGCCTGTGCGACAAGCAAGTTTCAATGACAATTGGATACTTTGTTTTTCTGATACTTTATTTCCTGATACTTTGTTTTTCTTCTTGTTTTTGTTTTTCTTATAACGTAATGTAGTATAGTAACATTAATCATATAAAGTAGCGAGCTAAGTACTATTTGTCGTATTGTACACCCAGGAAGAACTAATTTACTCTAATTTAATTGTATTTATTTGATGTTGTAAGTTTAGTTCTTGAGATATTTAGACTTATGTGATATTCATATGAAATGACCTATGACGTCACATGGTTTGCACAACATTTTAACATTTTGGAAAATCGTGTATACTGTATCTTTGAGAGTATTGAATGAAATCACTTGAAACTTTGCATGTCGATACAGACCACTAAACAAAATAATATCGTTTAAGTTTTTTTACAATAGTAATAATATAGTTCCCAGACCTCTACGTCTCTTTGAAGAAAATCTTCGTTTTCTGACATAATAGGCTTTGCACCAACGTCAAACTTCCGTTTCAAATCAGTTAATTTAGTGCAAATCTACTCAACCAGTACCAATTCGAAAATATTTCCCAGCGAAGAGAAAACAAATAATTTTGTTTTGGAAATCATGAGGACTGGAATCTAATCATTTACCATGGCGACCATAAAATTAGAACGATTTTCTCCAGATTAGTTGTCTGTATGCACATTCAAAGTTTCAAGTGATTTCGTTTAAAGAGTGAGTGCCAGGGTCATGCATTGCGGGTGTTTGTTATTGTTTTCATATAGACCAATACGGAAGTTTACAACATATAGCAATAAAAATATTCAGTCTAGTATATTTTCACTTTGGAAATCGACAAACTAACACGTTTAATGAAAGGATTGCAAAGATATCGACGGATTCGGATCACGATTTTGAATTAGGCGTCCCACAAAATGGCCGGAGAGAAAAACACAAGCGCGCAATGCATTACCCTGACACTCACTCTTTAATAATCTTAAAAATATATACGATTTTCCAAAATGTTAAAATGTTGTGCAAACCATGTGACGTCATAGTACATCTAATTTGAATATCACATAGGTCTAAATATCTCAAGAACTAAATGAAATATGGAAAAGCTGTAAATTGTATTCTTCGTTATTTGAAGAGTTTTTCCACATAAGATAAACGTAATTTTCGTGGTTGAGAACATGAGTGAAAAAGTTATTAAAATATCTAGTACAACGTTAAAGTATACCATCAGCGATTCAATTGGGTCAAATTTCTCTGGCAGCAGAATATTGTATCCGAAATGATGACTAGTCTTATGTCACACTCATTAGCATTTCGACATTTCTCTTCATCATGTAGAATCTATATTAGTAATATCGTATTTGGGGTTCTATATAGGCACTTTAATAAAAAATAATTTATAGATGCATGTCAACAAAAAACTTGGTTTTTCCACTCCAATTTTGTCCGATATGCAATAAAAAAGAATGTGGCTCTTCAAATAACACCGATTAACTTACAGAGTTATAATCATAGCAAGTATTTAGACAAATGATTTCGGTGAATTTTATTTTATTGATGTTTGGACTTTCTTAGTTGTGGGTAAACTTTGGAATATTGGTTTTAGTTTCATCTTCATTTCATGTCACCATATATAGCTTAACAGCAAGGTCTGGGGATAATTAGGGCAAAATATTATTTTGAGTTCCCAGTCCTCTTTAAAAAAATAATTTACTTACTGCATCAGGAGATGTATACAACCCTTACACAAAAACAATATCTTACTGCCTCATAAAATGTATACAAACCTATACACATCTTTCCATCTCCAGTATATCCTTCATTACAAGTACACTTATAGGTTCCAGGACCAGTGTCAGTGCACGTGGCATACCTGTGACAATCATCTTTCGCGGTGTCACATATCTTCCGTGCTAAGAAACATAATCAATACAAAAAATCGTGTTGGCTTAGATAATCTACAACACCCGCTAAGGAGTTCTTTTTATCACAAAAACAAATTTGTAAATAATCAAGGGTACGTGAGAAATCAGAACACAAAGAATGGTTGCCATTTAAAATTTTCTTTTATGCGCATATTTTCCTTTATAACAACGTTAAGAAGCAAAGTTACTTTTGAATTTCCGACATACAAACGAGACCCTAAACGCTAATTTAAATAAACATAAAGGGATATTTAAACTAGTCTCCATTATGAAAATTGAAATGGTTAAAAGGGATGATACAAAAGGACTTTTCTGTTTTGGTCGAGTCTGGTCTTTATTTTTGGTTAGGTTAGGGTTAGATTTAAGGTTAGAATCAAGGTTAGGTTTAGGATTAGGATTAGACTAGTTCTTGAAGATGGAAAGGTCCTTTTGAGTAATCCCATTTAGCCTTGTCCTCTAATACCACCACAACGAAACATTCTGACGTAAATTTATATTCTGTGATAATTTTCTATTTTCAGTTAAAAATAAACCAAAATTGGTATAAATATTAATAGCTTTAGCGCAACTAACCGGACTTCTGAAGTAATAACGAGAAGCAGGACGCATCAATCAAGAACATCTTGTAACTGCTTATTATTTTTTTCGGATCCGTATCCTACCAAATCCTGCTTTCTGATTGGCTAATGTATGAGCCCATACGGACCGCTCGACATAATTTGAGTTTTAAATGCGTTTTATAACCCGTAAAACTTTCTAATACGAGAGTGAACATATTGAAAGACATATAAGTTAGTTTTTTTATCCGAAAAGAGACTTAACTGTCAATTTCCTTTGACGAAGAAAAAGCGCAGACTTTTCTTTTTTGTCCATTAGAAATAGTATTATATACTAAAAATAGTATATAATTTATACACTAAAATATTACCGTTTTGGTCGGTCCGTATATGGAGAAATATTTCCCTTTATCTCAAAAACGTCCCTCGGCCTGTGGCCTGAGACCTCGGGAAATATTTTTCCATTCGGACTTCCCAGCCGGTAAATAACATATATTTATTATATTCAAATTTTGGGTGTACCGACCTTTTAATCCCCCCAAAAATCTTGTTTCTAAATTTTAAGATTATTTTCATAGGCATTTATTTTCTAACCTCTGCAAGTCCTTCCATCTCCAATATACCCATCATCACAAGTACATATATAGGTTCCAGGGCCAGTGTCAGTACAGGTAGCATGCTCGTCGCAGTTATCTGTCCCAGAACCACATATTTTAACACCTGAAAAAACATTAACAATGGCCGCTAAATTACAAATTAAACAAAAGACGTATTTCTGTGCAGTTTTTCATTTCAACTTTATACTTTATAATTGTTGGAATCTGAAAGCCCCTACTGACACTTTTACACTAGTCAATAAAACGTGGTCTGTTTACGTTTAAAAGATAAAAAACCTAAAAATTATTAATCTTGGGACGTACGGACTATTCAAAAAATCTACAAAACAACGATTTTAAAGACATTGTCTATAAATGTGATGTTTAGATAATTGTATCTATATCAGCAAGAGTTTTTTCAACCATGCTCGTAGCTCGTTGTCCGAATCAGACATTCTCTAATGAATTGAAGGAAATTACTATACCTCTACAAGTCTTTCCATCTCCAGTATATCCTTTATTGCAAGTACATTGATAGCTTCCAGGACCAATGTCGGTGCACGTGGCAAACTGGTGACAGTCGTCTCGATAAGTACCGCATATTATAATAGCTAAAAGAAGACGGTTAAATCAAATCAAATAGGCGACTACAAATACGTGTACGCAACAACCCTTCGCCCGCTTCCTCTTTGAATTTTTATAGTGTGGATAATAACCAATCCATTCGCCAATGTTAATAGATTTTCAGTCATGCACACTAATACTCATCCCCGTTAAACTGGCTAAATTTCATTGTTTCGTAAGACAAAGTATTAAAATCGTTTAATTTTTGGGTGCACTACCAGCTAGTACAGTGAACAAAACAGTGGGAAAGTGAACTGGTGTTTCTACTATCGATTACTATAACAAAATACATAACTGGTTATTCTACCCAACTCCTAACACTAAATCTAACCCTAAATCTAACACTAATCCTAATAATCCCAATAACAACACTACTACGAGTTCCAAAATAAATTTATAAGAGTTTTCTATCAATGTATAGTACATAATTTTAAGAGAATATTTGTTTTTCAAATATTTGAAAAATATTGAAAGTTTCCAAATTTTGAAAAATTTTTCTGACAAATATCAATCATCACAGATTTATTAATTAAAAAATGTTCCCATTGTGTAATGGACTGCTAATATACATTATATTAAAGCCTGTTGCAATAGCTTTTTTCCTATACATGTTTAGGACACCTAGTTAAAATATCAAAACAAATAAGACGCCATCTTGAATTTTGGCCGCTATTTCTCATTTACGAAACTCAGTTATTTCTCATGTACGAAATTAAAAAGCTTTTCCTTCCTGTACGATACTTCTGTTATATATTGGGTTAAAGCTCGTACCAAGAGTTTATTTTAGTGTGAGTTATATTAGAGTGAGTTATATTAGAGTAGTGAGTGACATTCTCTTAGATGAGTGAGTGACCTTCTCTTAGATGAGTGAATGACCTTCTCTTAGATGAGTGAGTGAGTGATATTCTCTTAGATGAGTGAGTGACCTTCTCTTAGATGAGTGAGTGAGTGACATTCTCTTAGATGAATGAGTGAGTGACCTTCTTTTAGATGAGTGAGTGAATTTCTCTTAAATGAGTGAGTGAGTGACATTCTCTTAGATGAACGAGTGAGTGACCTTCTCTTAGATGAGTGAGTGACCTTCTCATAGATGAGTGAGTGACCTTCTCTTAGATGAGTGAGTGACCTCTTAGATGAGTGAGTGAGTGACCTCCTCTTAGCTGAGTGAGTGACCTTCTCTTAGATGAGTGAGTGACCTTCTCTTAGATGAATGAGTGAGTGACATTCTCTTAGATGAGTGAGTGAGTGACATTCTCTAGATGAATGAGTGATCCTCTCTTAGATGAGTGAGTGACCTTCTCTTAGATGAGTGAGTGACCTTCTCTCAGATGAGTGAGTGACCTTCTCTTAGATGAGTGAGTGAGTGAGTAACATTCTCTTAGATGAGTGAGTGAGTGACCTTCTCTTAGATGAGTGAGTGACATTCTCTTAGATGAATGAGTGAGTGACATTCTCTTAGATGAGTGAGTGACATTCTCTAGATGAATGAGTGACGTTCTCTTAGATGAGCGAGTGACCGTCTCTTAGGTGAATGAGTGACCTTCTCTTAGATGAGTGAGTGACCTTATATACAGTGTATATATATATATATATATATATTAACTACAGACGGTACCGTTTCGGCCTTTTGGGCCTCATGAGCAGGATGAAGATAACTGCTATTTACAGTCACCCTTGATGCCACACAAACGTGGGACATCAAAAACCATGCCAGAGTGCTCAAACTGCAAGCAGTGAGCGTGCGCACAATGCAAGCGACAATGGTTTTCATCCTGTAGAGTGCTCAATATGACCTAAAGGTCATAGAGCGATATCTAACTATATATATATATATATATATATATATATATATATATATATATATATAAAAAGTTCGTTGTGGAAACGATGAAGATGGAATAAAGGCTATCAGTAAATAACACTCATTCTGCACAAACGTTTTCGCTTTTATTATAAGCTCTTCAGGTGCTGAGTACTTGGTGAAAGTGTTTGGATATCCTATATTTACAATGTGTAGTATTTCACCACCTAGGTTACTTACTGCTAATTATTTACATAAAAATTTCACACAAACCTCTAGTTATATAAAATATATATCTTACAAGAAGTTGGTATTTAGCAGGAATTTAAATTCGGTTGGAGTATAGAAATAATGTCTCTTTCCTTCGACTCTCTTATTAAGCGGCTTGAATGACTGTCACATTGATAAATGGGTATGATCTGGAAGATGCCATTGCTGCACTTCCTTATGCGCTCGCTAACTGCTAAGTGGCTATACTCTTCGTGATTGACTTGTTGTCGGTGTAGTGTGACTCGGTGTCGGAGGTTTTCTATTTGACCAACATAAAAACTTCTGCATTTTGTGCAAACGAGAATGTAAATAATATTTACGCGATTTGCAGTTCATTTGGCATTTTACATACCAAGTCTTTCCGTTTTTCAGTTTGATGTCGGTTCCGGTTATTATTATCGCGCAAGTGCCGCATCTTGGTTCTCCGCATTGTGTTACGGTGTTGAGAGTTCTCTCGGAAACAAATTTGGTTTGTGTTAGTTGTTTCTTTAAGTTCTTCGGTTGGCGGCGACTTACAATCAACTTTGTATTTTCTAGAATAGGTTTAATTCTCTCGGAGTTCTTTAGGAATTGAATGTCCTGCTTTATCTTGTTGATTACTTGTGGGTTGTTCGGGTTATGTGTCAAAACTAGTGGGAGGGTCTTGGCGTTGTCATCTTTGATTTTCGGTGTTTCTAAGTTCGGCCAGTGATAGAGATATGTTGCTTTTTCTATTCCTTTCGTAATTAGGCTTTTAGGATAGCTCTGTTGTAGTAGAAAGTTTTCGAGTTCGTTCAGTCGTTTTGTTTTAATATCTGGGTCGGACACAATACAGCATATGCGGCGAGCCAGACTGTAGGGAATGTTGGTCTTCGTGTGTTTCGGGTGACACGAGTTAAAGTTGAGATATTGTTTTGTGTCAGTCGCCTTGTAGAAAATATCCGTATTCAACTTTTCGTCTTGTTTGTATACTAACACATCCAGAAATGGTAGCTTCACGTTATCATATTCCACCGTGAAATTGATGCTCTCGTGGAGATTGTTCAACATGGCGTGTAGTTTCTTCAGATCTTCCTCTGACTTGTTCCAGATTGCGAAGCAGTCGTCCAAATATCTTTTGAAGGTCTGTACAAATTCTTCCTTATCTTCTGTACCAAAATGTGTTTCGAATTTCAAGTAGAGTTTCTTTTCAAGGTAGCCAAGTACGAGGGTCGCGTATGTAGGGCCATCTTGGTTCCCATCGCTGTTCCTTGAATTTGCTGATACAGTTTATCATCGAAGTGGAAAATGTTTTCTTTCAGCACAATCGTAATTGATTCCATAATGAATTCTTTGGAAAATGGTCGGGTGATAGAATTTGTAAAGTTGTCAATCCAGTATTCTATTGCTGCAAGTCCGAGTTCATGTGGGATGCTCGTGTATAAACTAACAACATCGAAAGATACCAGGAGCGCGTTTTCATCAATTGTTTCTGGTAGGTGGTTTAGGAAGTCAAGGTCATCGCGAATGAAGCTTGGGACATGCCCACAAAGAGGTTTCAAGACTATCGCCTGCATTCTAAAAGCTCGCTCACACTCACACTTGAGTTACGCTCCAGTGAGATGCACTCAAGTAGAACTGAAGTGTGAGTGAGAGTGGAGTATGAGTGTGAGTGTCCACTCAACGAGGGAGCACTCACGCTTGAAATTATTAGGCAGATTTGCATTCATAGAGGTCGCTCGAGTGTGACTTGCTGGAGTGTGTGTATAACGTTGAATATTGATGAGGTTGGGAAGTACCATATAGGCATGTTGTAGAATCATCAATTGCATTCGTACTGCGGTGCTGCACAAGATGTCTGACAGCAGACAATATTATTCGCAATTAGAAAAGGCGCTTGTAACGGAGTTAGTGCGAAAGCACAAAGATCTGATAGAAAATAAAAGGAACGATTTACAGAACGATAAAAAAGAAAAACAGCGCGTGGGAAGCTGTATCCGAAGAGTTCAATTCCAGTCAGGTGTGACTAAGAGGAATGCGAAGCAGTTAAAAAAATGTTGGGAAAATTTAAAGGCCCGTGCCAAGAAACAACTGGCTAAAGAGAGGAGAGAGTGTAAATTAACTGGTGGTGGCCCATCAACATCCAACCAAGACGACGAAGCTGCGGCTGTTGCATCTATTATTCCCGCTCAAATAGACAGCCTAATTAACCCGTTTGACGACGATAATTATGAAACAGGTATGACAATGCTATAAAACATTATCCAGGTGTGATATAATTGCACCATCCGATCTATTATATTCCATGTTGTAAACATCAACACAAGCTAATATGATTTGTTTTATTGGTGCATTTATAGAACACGACGACGATGAAAATTGATGCAGAAGCGACAACATCAGTTACACCAAACCAACATGAATTGCCGTCATGTGTCGTTGAGGCGGCGCTAACACCGTCCTTGCCCAAAAAAGCGCAAATATCCGCGGCCCAGGCACGTTGTTTGGATATGCAAACCAAACAGCATGAGGCGGAGATGGAGATCCTGGATATCAAGAAAACGAACATCGTAATTGCACACAAACGGAAAATGGAAGTGCTAGACGCGGAAGGGCAATATTGGGAGACGATGACGAAGGCCATGAAAACAACACAGGAGGAACAACCTAGACCAAACACACGGGCTAGGAAGCAAAACTAGCTACCAACATTAATGACGTAAATAACGGCTAAAATGTACACGCGTGTATTCTCTTGCATGTTCTGGGCGGAATTAAGTTGTGTTATTAGAGAATATGTAATACCTGTATATTAATTGTGTTATTAAATGGGATAAGTTGTTCAGACATTATGTGAAATGTTGCACGATCAGGGCTTGACGCACAGCATTTCCCAAACGCCGTTCACCATCAGGCATATCAGGTACGCCTTCCTCAGCAGCCGGAATATGCTCGGGATTCGTCAATAGGGTCATGTCGGCTTCTTATATAGTTGTACAACACACCTGTTGCGACAATGACAGTTAGCGTCGTTTGCAGTTTTGTACGCAGGGTCGTTGATAGACATGGGAACAACCTCTTCCATGTGCCAAACATCCGCTCCACTGTATTTCGTGTACGTATTTGAGCCACATTATATGCGTGTTGTGGTCGGGTCTGCGGATTAAGTAGTGGTGTCATGAGATATGGCCGGCATGGGTAACCGCTATCACCAAGTAAGATGCCAGGGATATCACCATGTTCGAATTGTGCACAAATGCGACTATTATCGAAAATTCTGGCGTCGTGGACGCTACCTGGCCAACGAGCAACAATATTTAACATTTCTAACGTGGGTCCGCACACAGCTTGAACGTTGATTGAGAAGTATCCTTTTCGATTTCGAAATAGTTCAGCATTAGCACCCCCCGGGCATGGTATCTTTATATGAGTACAGTCAATTGCACCCACAACACTAGGAAATGCACAAATTCGCCAGAAATCACGTTTGAGTTGATCAAGCATTTCATCTGCCGGAAAGGTAATGTAGTTATCCTTTAAACGTGCGATGGACTCGGACACACGTTTAATAATCCGACTTGCTGATGGCTGTGAAATATCACACAAGTCTCCGCATGCTAGCTGGAATGTACCCGTGGCATAAAACCGCAGCGTCAACAATAGTTGAATATCAGCAGGAACGGGTTTTCCTCGGTCGTTGTGTGCAGAGATGTCTGCCTTGATTATTTCCAATAACTCACGAAATCCAGCCTTAGTTAACCGGTATCTGCTCCGGAATTGCTCCTCATCATATTTCCCATAATCAAACCTATATGGTTTTCGTTTATTTCGGTTGTTTGTTGCAATATTATCCAAACATTCTAACCTATTTAGCCACCTCTCCGCCATCTTGTTGTGACTAAGTACACATGAGTGCAGCTCAAGGGACGTATACCTCTCACTCACACTTCACTCCACATCTGCGATTCACTTGAGTGTGAGTGGTGTCTTTGAATGGTTGAAGTGTGAGTGTAGCATTATACTCAGTGAGTGTGAGTGGACACTCATTGAGTGGTGAGTTGCACTCATTGAGTTTGAGCGTCCACTCATTGAGTGTGAGTGTGAGTGAGCTTTTAGAATGCAGGCGTATGTCTATGAAATTGCTCAGTCGATGGATTGGCGATGACGGACCAGCAACGATTGGACGCAACTTGAGATCTGGTGGAGCTTGTACTTTAATGTACGTCGAGTTTTGTTGGAGTATAGCTTCCTTCACAGCTTGCGACTTATGTATTTTAGGAAGTCCATAGAAGTTAGATGTTTTCCACGCGAAATTCTGTAAATATTCTTTCTCTTTCTTCGTTGTTTCTTGGTCGAATTTCTTTAAGTGTTTTCCGATCTTTTTAATAATTTTGTCATCATAGTTAACATCAGTCAGTTCTGTGTAATGTTCGTTGTCGGCCAGCATTTCGTGAACCTTTGCGCGATAAAATGTTTTGTCCATAATTACGGTCGCTCCCCCTTTATCGGCTTCCTTTATGATGATTGTGTCGTCGTTTTTTTAGTTCATTTAGAGCGTTCTGTTCACCTCTGGTTAGGTTGCTTTTCTTTACCGTTGCGTGTTGTTTATGGTAGTTTGTTGTGGCGTCAATAAAGATGTTCAGATATTTATCTTCTGACTTTGGTGGTACAAAGTTTGATGGATTCTTCACCAACGATTTGTCATCTCCATTTGGTTGACGGTCGTTGAAGTATTCAAGTAGACGCATCTTTCTACTGAATTCTTGAATGTCTGTTTTTAGTTCGCTTCTATTCTGTTTTGGCGTTGGAGTGAATTTAAGACCTCGTTCTAATAGTTTAATTTCTTCATTGGATAGTTCTCTTGACGACATATTAATTATTTTGGGCTGCGTTGTTTTCGCGTTTTGTTGTTGTCGGTCATTTTGTCTCACTTCTGCTGTTCGTGGAAGATTTGTTGCTGTTGTGTGAACTCGTGTCACCCGAAACACACGAAGACCAACATTCCCTACAGTCTGGCTCGCCGCATATGCTGTATTGTGTCCGACCCAGATATTAAAACAAAACGACTGAACGAACTCGAAAACTTTCTACTACAACAGAGCTATCCTAAAAGCCTAATTTACGAAAGGAATAGAAAAAGCAACATCTCTATCACTGGCCGAACTTAGAAAACCGAAAATCAAAGATGACAACGCCAAGACCCTCCCACTAGTTTTGACACATAACCCGAACAACCCACAAGTAATCAACAAGATAAAGCAGGACATTCAATTCCTAAAGAACTCCGAGAGAATTAAACCTATTCTAGAAAATACAAAGTTGATTGTAAGTCGCCGCCAACCGAAGAACTTAAAGAAACAACTAACACAAGCCAAATTTGTTTCCGAGAGAACTCTCAACACCGTAACACAATGCGGAGAACCAAGATGCGGCACTTGCGCGATAATAATAACCGGAACCGACATCAAACTGAAAAACGGAAAGACTTGGTATGTAAAATGCCAAATGAACTGCAAATCGCGTAATATTATTTACATTCTCGTTTTGCACAAAATGCAGAAGTTTTTATGTTGGTCAAACAGAAAACCTCCGACACCGAGTCACACTACACCGACAACAAGTCAATCACGAAGAGTATAGCCACTTAGCAGTTAGCGAGCACATAAGGAAGTGCAGCAATGGCATCTTCCAGATCATGCCCATTTATCAATGTGACAGTCATTCAAGCCGCTTAATAAGAGAGTCGAAGGAAAGAGACATTATTTCTATACTCCAACCGAATTTAAATTCCTGCTAAATACCAACTTCTTGTGAGATATATATTTTATATAACTAGAGGTTTGTGTGAAATTTTTATGTAAATAATTAGCAGTAAGTAACCTAACACCACACGTGTAGTGACGTGTGGTGAAATACTACACATTGTAAATATAGGATATCCAAACACTTTCACCAAGTACTCAGCACCTGAAGAGCTTATAATAAAAGCGAAAACGTTTGTGCAGAATGAGTGTTATTTACTGATATCCTTTATTCCATCTTCATCGTTTCCACAACGAACTTTTTCTATATACTTTTACTTGTGTGATCAATCTACACATTTATACATATATATATATATATATATATATATATATATATATATATATATATATATATATATATATATATATATATATATATATATATATAAAAAAGTAGAGTAAAAAAGTAGAGTGCTGCGTAGACAGTGTTTTGAATATATAGCAAAGTGAAAAGGTGGTAAACTGCCAAGAATTTAGTGACGAGATACTATGACGTTTCGAGACGTTTTACTCTGATGAAGGGCTCCGCTCGAAACGTCAGTATCTCGTCACTAAATTCTTGGCAGTTTACCACCTTTTCACTTTGCTATATATATATATATATATATATATATATATATATATATATATATATATATATATATATATATATATATATATATATATGTATATGCATATTTGTATATTATGCATATTTGCATATACATATATATATATATATATATATATATATATATATATATATATATGTATATGCATATTTGTAGGATGTAGTATTTAAAACACGAGAAGGAGCGTTTTATCATATTTAAAATGCGAGCGCGCAGCGCGAGCATTTTAGATATGATAAAACACGAGTTCGAGTGTTTTAAATAGCTTCAAAAACAATTGATTGTAATCACTAGGGAGTGTACTGGTTTTTATTTTCTATTAGAGGTAAATTGGGTTGATGTATGAAATGCAAATTAGCAGGAATTTTATATAAAGTTCGTAGAGACTTTATATAATTTGCATGCTGATTAGTATTCATGCATTTTATCAGGTATAAAAAGCCTTGCGCGTGACTAAATACGGAAATGTGATTGGACAATTTCGTTAATGAATATTAATGAGTTTTTGAAGACTATTTAGGCTAAAGCTAGGTTTTAGCGAAACAAATCCGGCCGCCATGTTAAACTTTGGACGCCATCTTGGAATTCGGACGCCATCTTGAATTTTAATACAATATTCCGACGACGATATCATTTGAACTGCTAACTCAAAGAACAAGTGCTATATATAAAATGAAAGTTTGAGTAACAGACTCAGACATACGTATAAAAATATATCCGTAACTGATTACCAACTGCTTCAAAATAGCGAAAACATGTTTGAATACAAAAAATAAATGACATCTTCCGACGACGAGATCTTTTGAAGTACAACATGTTAAACTTCATGCTATATACCAAATGAAAGCCTGGTTAACAAACTCGGATATATATATAAAATAGCTTTGCAGCTTATTCCTAACACCTTTAAAAAAGCGATATATATATATATATTGAAAGGATTTATGGTGAAGGAAAATTCAAATTCATTTCAACATGTAGTTTGATCGAGTGAAATGCCAAATATTACCTATAATATAGGTGTTAGCCAACTTGAGTTTCCGTAACCGCTAAACTTTCTCGTATGCTATAGATGATTTTCACGATTGCGACCTTAAATCACCAGTAATAACATCTAATCAGTATTTACCTTGTAACGCTTTTAGCCAATCAGAACATACCATTTCAAAATGTCATTTTACGGGATTAGCTCCCTCGTCCCGGGTCCGGGCTAAGGGACAAGATAAATGTAGAAGTGCGTTTCTACCTCATAGGCAATTCAAGACCTGTTTTTCAAAATACAATGCCCAATAAGAATTCCTTACAACCGCAACGATTCAATATAGGTATTTCGTATTCCAGCCATTACATTTTAGTCGTACAGTCTTCTCGATATAGTACAATTGTTTTGTATTGTTTTCTAACCTGTACAAGTCTTTCCATCTCCAGTATATCCTTCATTGCAATTACATTTATAGGTTCCAGGACCAGTGTCAGTGCACGTGGCAAACTTGTGACAGTCATCTCTGCTACTGCCACAAATTTTAATCTCTAAAGAACATTGAAAATATAAATGACACGCATACTTTTTGTCTATACAAAAATATACCGCTATTTTGACTAATATACCGCTATTGTTGCAATTGTGTTTAAGTACATTTAGCGATTTAATTGCACTCCTCTCGACTAATCAGAATGCAGTAATTTTGTTATGCATATAATAAGCATTGTAATAAGATCAAGCTTCAGGAATTATTGTAACGCTGCTACACCTGAATTCACTTTTGAATTATGGAGAGGTAACAACCCCACTTGATCATTTCGATATACAAGCTTCGGTATTAAATTGCATTTGGCTGCAAGTTATCCGCGAAGACCCGCGGGTCAGCGTCCTTGATGCTCGCGTCGGGTAGGTTTTTAGGGCCTGTTGAGCATGGACACAAAAACATGTTTGTCCATATTCGATAGGGGTATCTAGTACGTATTCCTTATAAGGAGGCGCAAATAGAAGGCATTGACGAGCAAATAGAGTGAATAATTAACGAGCAAATATAGCTGACACGTTGAACCATCGTACCAGCCTGCTAGTTAATTGGATTGTAACCGACCCCAAAACAACAAAGGTCCTAACCATTTGACAAACGTTTTCTTGAGAAATAAAACCACCCCCCAAAGCTATAGAATATATCAGAGGAAAGTTACATGATCTATTTACAACATACGTACAGCAATTTTCAATTTACAATTTACAATTTTCGTAATACGGATACCATCTTGTAAACAAAAACACGAACTTTCGGCTGTCTTCGACGAACGTTTTCTTGAAAAATAATCAACTCCCAAAGCTACAATATATATTAAAACAAAGATAAATTATCTGTTTACAATATGCGTACAGTTTATCAGGCTAGCGAATGTAGTTTTCTTAAAAAGAGCAGATAATCGAACATATCGTAACGTGTTAACAATCCCACATCCAGTGAGCTGGTAGGAGTGCCATGTATTTGCTCGTCAATGCCTTGTATTTGCTCGTCGGCCACTTCCTTATATGGAATACGTACTTGAAGTACATATGCCATATTCGCAGTGCTCTGGATGGACGCGCGTTCACACGCGAGGTTTGGTGCACAAGTTTTGATTTTTCTATTTCGATTCTCGAAGGTATCAGTATGTGCAGAGCATGCGTTTACACGTTCTATATGCTCAAGCGTGTATGCTACTACTGCCCTTTTAGTGTTAGTTTTCGTCTGCGGTGAAGAAGCTGCGGGAGAACGACGAGATCGACTGATTTTGAATGGCATTATGGCAAGAATATGTTACGAAACAAGACTGAGAAAACTTCACCACTCGACATCCTGGAAACAAAATTTGGTCCGCAGATTAGCAACGTTTTGTAATATTAATTTATAAACTTAATCGAAAATTAATCATGACACGAAATCGTGTTCAGACTGATGCATATACCCAGGCACAGTGCACGGGTACTACCCCTTCGCGTGCTGCCCGTGCACCTTGAGATGGGCACCGTGAAAAAGAGATTTAGAGTCCTTCCGGCTGGAATTGCATTTTTTCAAATTTTATGAAAAACATCTTCATATTATAAATTCATTACTTTCATTCCAGGATATATAGAGGAGTGGATTCGTGTTACATGTATGTTCTTACCTGTACAAGTCTTTCCATCTCCAGTATAATCCTTTATTACAAGTACATTTATAGGTTCCAGGACCAATATCAGTGCACGTGGCAAACTCGTGACAGTCATCTCGATCAGTACCGCATATTCTAATAGCTAGAGAAGATAATAATTATATTTGCCATGGTAATAGTAAATTAATTAATTATATGTAATTTAATGATAACGCCGGTAAATGTATTTGGCTATATGTAATTATTTATACCGAACTCACCAGGCGCGGATTTAGAAGTTAGTCGCATAAATTAGATTTAGAATTTGCAATTCAAAATACCTGTGAATAACAATCCTATTGGATAGGTTGTTGTTCTGAATTATTCTTAAGAAAAGCATAACCAATAGAACCGTTCATGGAGTGTCTAATTTATGCGACTAACTTCTAAATCTGCGCCTGGAACTCACGATCAAGCTCTCGGCAACGGCTTCCGTAGCTCAGTCGACTAGAGCGCTCGCATAGAGATCCCCAGACATCGTGGGTTCAATTCCCGACCAAAAATCATTATAGTTGCATATTTCGCAACTCAAGCTCCCGGTTAGGGAGGGAGATTTATAACGAAAAATCTTACAAATAAAACAAACCTTGTTTACGTGATTTGAACATAGGCTGATTTCCAGTGCTGCATTTTTCACGCGTGTGTAAAAGGTTGAATATGGTTCAATGCGTTCGTTCACGCTTCGATGAACCTTAAACATCCGTAAAGTGGCTATGCAATGGTATTTTTGAGTATGCATTTTCTCTTCTTATCTAAAAATTTAGTCTTTCCTGATCATTTTGGCATAGGTCCGACTAAATTCTACCAACTAGAATGTGTTATTACTGCTCACAAGAATGACAACAACTCAACAATAAACACAATTTTAATGTTTCTGATCATTTTCATATATATTAAGATATAAAAATTCGAACTGGAAGTTGTAGTAATATCGGCCCAAAGTGCAGATTTTTGGGCAAGTAAATGCGAAATTTTCTCTCAGCGTCGTGACGTCATAAGTATGACCGAAAGGGAAAATTAGCATGGCGTCTAGCAAGACGGTGATCGCTAGAAAGTATACTTTAAAATAAGGGTTTCCGCTGGAAGACTAAAAACTAGTTGCTCGAGGGTTAGTACGTACGAGGGTTAATATTAGGGCTAAGGTTAGTATAAAGGTTTGAAAAATATCCCTAATCTAAAATAAAACCCTTATAATAACCCTCGCCCTCATATTAACCCTTGTACTAACTTTCATACTAACCCTGGAACAACAACTAGTGAGTGAGTGACCTTCTCTTAGATGAGTGAGTGAGTGACCTTCTCTTAGATGAGTGAGTGACATTCTCTTAGATGAATGAGTGAGTGACATTCTCTTAGATGAGTGAGTGACATTCTCTAGATGAATGAGTGACGTTCTCTTAGATGAGCGAGTGACCGTCTCTTAGGTGAATGAGTGACCTTCTCTTAGATGAGTGAGTGACCTTATATACAGTGTATATATATATATATATATATATATTAACTACAGACGGTACCGTTTCGGCCTTTTGGGCCTCATGAGCAGGATGAAGATAACTGCTATTTACAGTCACCCTTGATGCCACACAAACGTGGGACATCAAAAACCATGCCAGAGTGCTCAAACTGCAAGCAGTGAGCGTGCGCACAATGCAAGCGACAAAGGTTTTCATCCGGTAAAGTGCTCAATATGACCTAAAGGTCATAGAGCGATATCTAACTATATATATATATATATATATATATATATATATATATATATATATATATATATATATATATATATATATATATATATATATATATATATATATATATATATATATATATATATAAAAAGTTCGTTGTGGAAACGATGAAGATGGAATAAAGGATATCAGTAAATAACACTCATTCTGCACAAACGTTTTCGCTTTTATTATAAGCTCTTCAGGTGCTGAGTACTTGGTGAAAGTGTTTGGATATCCTATATTTACAATGTGTAGTATTTCACCACCTACGTTACTTACTGCTAATTATTTACATAAAAATTTCACACAAACCTCTAGTTATATAAAATATATATCTTACAAGAAGTTGGTATTTAGCAGGAATTTAAATTCGGTTGGAGTATAGAAATAATGTCTCTTTCCTTCGACTCTCTTATTAAGCGGCTTGAATGACTGTCACATTGATAAATGGGTATGATCTGGAAGATGCCATTGCTGCACTTCCTTATGCGCTCGCTAACTGCTAAGTGGCTATACTCTTCGTGATTGACTTGTTGTGGGTAAATACGTACCTAAAATGAACAGGTTTTGTGATTGGCTATATGGAACAAAAGTGATAGGGTTAGGACATTGGTTTCTTTGTGGTTGATTCTATTGTTTTATTGTTTGAATCAACCAATCACAAAACTTGATAGTATAGGTAGGTGATGACCCCTTGTTGTCGGTGTAGTGTGACTCGGTGTCGGAGGTTTTCTATTTGACCAACATAAAAACTTCTGCATTTTGTGCAAACGAGAATGTAAATAATATTACGCGATTTGCAGTTCATTTGGCATTTTACATACCAAGTCTTTCCGTTTTTCAGTTTGATGTCGGTTCCGGTTATTATTATCGCGCAAGTGCCGCATCTTGGTTCTCCGCATTGTGTTACGGTGTTGAGAGTTCTCTCGGAAACAAATTTGGCTTGTGTTAGTTGTTTCTTTAAGTTCTTCGGTTGGCGGCGACTTACAATCAACTTTGTATTTTCTAGAATAGGTTTAATTCTCTCGGAGTTCTTTAGGAATTGAATGTCCTGCTTTATCTTGTTGATTACTTGTGGGTTGTTCGGGTTATGTGTCAAAACTAGTGGGAGGGTCTTGGCGTTGTCATCTTTGATTTTCGGTGTTCTAAGTTCGGCCAGTGATAGAGATATGTTGCTTTTTCTATTCCTTTCGTAATTAGGCTTTTAGGATAGCTCTGTTGTAGTAGAAAGTTTTCGAGTTCGTTCAGTCGTTTTGTTTTAATATCTGGGTCGGACACAATACAGCATATGCGGCGAGCCAGACTGTAGGGAATGTTGGTCTTCGTGTGTTTCGGGTGACACGAGTTAAAGTTGAGATATTGTTTTGTGTCAGTCGCCTTGTAGAAAATATCCGTATTCAACTTTTCGTCTTGTTTGTATACTAACACATCCAGAAATGGTAGCTTCACGTTATCATATTCCACCGTGAAATTGATGCTCTCGTGGAGATTGTTCAACATGGCGTGTAGTTTCTTCAGATCTTCCTCTGACTTGTTCCAGATTGCGAAGCAGTCGTCCAAATATCTTTTGAAGGTCTGTACAAATTCTTCCTTATCTTCTGTACCAAAATGTGTTTCGAATTTCAAGTAGAGTTTCTTTTCAAGGTAGCCAAGTACGAGGGTCGCGTATGTAGGGGCCATCTTGGTTCCCATCGCTGTTCCTTGAATTTGCTGATACAGTTTATCATCGAAGTGGAAAATGTTTTCTTTCAGCACAATCGTAATTGATTCCATAATGAATTCTTTGGAAAATGGTCGGGTGATAGAATTTGTAAAGTTGTCAATCCAGTATTCTATTGCTGCAAGTCCGAGTTCATGTGGGATGCTCGTGTATAAACTAACAACATCGAAAGATACCAGGAGCGCGTTTTCATCAATTGTTTCTGGTAGGTGGTTTAGGAAGTCAAGGTCATCGCGCATGAAGCTTGGGACATGCCCACAAAGAGGTTTCAAGACTATGTCTATGAAATTGCTCAGTCGATGGGTTGGCGATGACGGACCAGCAACGATTGGACGCAACTTGAGATCTGGTGGAGCTTGTACTTTAATGTACGTCGAGTTTTGTTGGAGTATAGCTTCCTTCACAGCTTGCGACTTATGTATTTTAGGAAGTCCATAGAAGTTAGATGTTTTCCACGCGAAATTCTGTAAATATTCTTTCTCTTTCTTCGTTGTTTCTTGGTCGAATTTCTTTAAGTGTTTTCCGATCTTTTTAATAATTTTGTCATCATAGTTAACATCAGTCAGTTCTGTGTAATGTTCGTTGTCGGCCAGCATTTCGTGAACCTTTGGGCGATAAAATGTTTTGTCCATAATTACGGTCGCTCCCCCTTTATCGGCTTCCTTTATGATGATTGTGTCGTCATTTTTTAGTTCATTTAGAGCGTTCTGTTCACCTCTGGTTAGGTTGCTTTTCTTTATCGTTGCGTGTTGTTTATGGTAGTTTGTTGTGGCGTCAATAAAGATGTTCAGATATTTATCTTCTGACTTTGGTGGTACAAAGTTTGATGGATTCTTCACCAACGATTTGTCATCTCCATTTGGTTGACGGTCGTTGAAGTATTCAAGTAGACGCATCTTTCTACTGAATTCTTGAATGTCTGTTTTTAGTTCGCTTCAATTCTGTTTTGGCGTTGGAGTGAATTTAAGACCTCGTTCTAATAGTTTAATTTCTTCATTGGATAGTTCTCTTGACGACATATTAATTATTTTGGGCTGCGTTGTTTTCGCGTTTTGTTGTTGTCGGTCATTTTGTCTCACTTCTGCTGTTCGTGGAAGATTTGTTGCTGTTGTGTGAACTCGTGTCACCCGAAACACACGAAGACCAACATTCCCTACAGTCTGGCTCGCCGCATATGCTGTATTGTGTCCGACCCAGATATTAAAACAAAACGACTAAACGAACTCGAAAACTTTCTACTACAACAGAGCTATCCTAAAAGCCTAATTTACGAAAGGAATAGAAAAAGCAACATCTCTATCACTGGCCGAACTTAGAAAACCGAAAATCAAAGATGACAACGCCAAGACCCTCCCACTAGTTTTGACACATAACCCGAACAACCCACAAGTAATCAACAAGATAAAGCAGGACATTCAATTCCTAAAGAACTCCGAGAGAATTAAACCTATTCTAGAAAATACAAAGTTGATTGTAAGTCGCCGCCAACCGAAGAACTTAAAGAAACAACTAACACAAGCCAAATTTGTTTCCGAGAGAACTCTCAACACCGTAACACAATGCGGAGAACCAAGATGCGGCACTTGCGCGATAATAATAACCGGAACCGACATCAAACTGAAAAAACGGAAAGACTTGGTATGTAAAATGCCAAATGAACTGCAAATCGCGTAATATTATTTACATTCTCGTTTGCACAAAATGCAGAAGTTTTTATGTTGGTCAAACAGAAAACCTCCGACACCGAGTCACACTACACCGACAACAAGTCAATCACGAAGAGTATAGCCACTTAGCAGTTAGCGAGCACATAAGGAAGTGCAGCAATGGCATCTTCCAGATCATGCCCATTTATCAATGTGACAGTCATTCAAGCCGCTTAATAAGAGAGTCGAAGGAAAGAGACATTATTTCTATACTCCAACCGAATTTAAATTCCTGCTAAATACCAACTTCTGTAAGATATATATTTTATATAACTAGAGGTTTGTGTGAAATTTTTATGTAAATAATTAGCAGTAAGTAACCTAACACCACACGTGTAGTGACGTGTGGTGAAATACTACACATTGTAAATATAGGATATCCAAACACTTTCACCAAGTACTCAGCACCTGAAGAGCTTATAATAAAAGCGAAAACGTTTGTGCAGAATGAGTGTTATTTACTGATATCCTTTATTCCATCTTCATCGTTTCCACAACGAACTTTTTCTATATACTTTTACTTGTGTGATCAATCTACACATTTATACATATATATATATATATATATATATATATATATATATATATATATATATATATATATATATATATATATATATATATATATATATATATATATATATATATATATATATATATATATATATATATTATATATATATATATATATATATATATATATATATATATATATATATATATATATGTATATGCATATTTGTATATTATGCATATTTGCATATACATATAATATATATATATATATATATATATATATATATATGTATATGCATATTTGTAGGATGTAGTATTTAAAACACGAGAAGGAGCGTTTTTATCATATTTAAAATGCGAGCGCGCAGCGCGAGCATTTTAGATATGATAAAACACGAGTTCGAGTGTTTTAAATAGCTTCAAAAACAATTGATTGTAATCACTAGGGAGTGTACTGGTTTTTATTTTCTATTAGAGGTAAATTGGGTTGATGTATGAAATGCAAATTAGCAGGAATTTTATATAAAGTTCGTAGAGACTTTATATAATTTGCATGCTGATTAGTATTCATGCATTTTATCAGGTATAAAAGCCTTGCGCGTGACTAAATACGGAAATGTGATTGGACAATTTCGTTAATGAATATTAATGAGTTTTTGAAGACTATTTAGGCTAAAGCTAGGTTTTAGCGAAACAAATCCGGCCGCCATGTTAAACTTTGGACGCCATCTTGGAATTCGGACGCCATCTTGAATTTAATACAATATTCCGACGACGATATCATTTGAACTGCTAACTCAAAGAACAAGTGCTATATATAAAATGAAAGTTTGAGTAACAGACTCAGACATACGTATAAAAATATATCCGTAACTGATTACCAACTGCTTCAAAAAAGCGAAAACATGTTTGAATACAAAAAATAAATGACATCTTCCGACGACGAGATCTTTTGAAGTACAACATGTTAAACTTCATGCTATATACCAAATGAAAGCCTGGTTAACAAACTCGGATATATATATAAAATAGCTTTGCAGCTTATTCCTAACACCTTTAAAAAAAGCGATATATATATATATATTGAAAGGATTTATGGTGAAGGAAAATTCAAATTCATTTCAACATGTAGTTTGATCGAGTGAAATGCCAAATATTACCTATAATATAGGTGTTAGCCAACTTGAGTTTCCGTAACCGCTAAACTTTCTCGTATACTATAGATGATTTTCACGATTGCGACCTTAAATCACCAGTAATAACATCTAATCAGTATTTACCTTGTAACGCTTTTAGCCAATCAGAACATACCATTTCAAAATGTCATTTTACGGGATTAGCTCCCTCGTCCCGGGTCCGGGCTAAGGGACAAGATAAATGTAGAAGTGCGTTTCTACCTCATAGGCAATTCAAGACCTGTTTTTCAAAATACAATGCCCAATAAGAATTCCTTACAACCGCAACGATTCAATATAGGTATTTCGTATTCCAGCCATTACATTTTAGTCGTACAGTCTTCTCGATATAGTACAATTGTTTTGTATTGTTTTCTAACCTGTACAAGTCTTTCCATCTCCAGTATATCCTTCATTGCAATTACATTTATAGGTTCCAGGACCAGTGTCAGTGCACGTGGCAAACTTGTGACAGTCATCTCTGCTACTGCCACAAATTTTAATCTCTAAAGAAACATTGAAAATATAAATGACACGCATACTTTTTGTCTATACAAAAATATACCGCTATTTTGACTAATATACCGCTATTGTTGCAATTGTGTTTAAGTACATTTAGCGATTTAATTGCACTCCTCTCGACTAATCAGAATGCAGTAATTTTGTTATGCATATAATAAGCATTGTAATAAGATCAAGCTTCAGGAATTATTGTAACGCTGCTACACCTGAATTCACTTTTGAATTATGGAGAGGTAACAACCCCACTTGATCATTTCGATATACAAGCTTCGGTATTAAATTGCATTTGGCTGCAAGTTATCCGCGAAGACCCGCGGGTCAGCGTCCTTGATGCTCGCGTCGGGTAGGTTTTTAGGGCCTGTTGAGCATGGACACAAAAACATGTTTGTCCATATTCGATAGGGGTATCTAGTACGTATTCCTTATAAGGAGGCGCAAATAGAAGGCATTGACGAGCAAATAGAGTGAATAATTAACGAGCAAATATAGCTGACACGTTGAACCATCGTACCAGCCTGCTAGTTAATTGGATTGTAACCGACCCCAAAACAACAAAGGTCCTAACCATTTGACAAACGTTTTCTTGAGAAATAAACCACCCCCAAAGCTATAGAATATATCAGAGGAAAGTTACATGATCTATTTACAACATACGTACAGCAATTTTCAATTTACAATTTACAATTTTCGTAATACGGATACCATCTTGTAAACAAAAACACGAACTTTCGGCTGTCTTCGACGAACGTTTTCTTGAAAAATAATCAACTCCCAAAGCTACAATATATATTAAAACAAAGATAAATTATCTGTTTACAATATGCGTACAGTTTATCAGGCTAGCGAATGTAGTTTTCTTAAAAAGAGCAGATAATCGAACATATCGTAACGTGTTAACAATCCCACATCCAGTGAGCTGGTAGGAGTGCCATGTATTTGCTCGTCAATGCCTTGTATTTGCTCGTCGGCCACTTCCTTATATGGAATACGTACTTGAAGTACATATGCCATATTCGCAGTGCTCTGGATGGACGCGCGTTCACACGCGAGGTTTGGTGCACAAGTTTTGATTTTTCTATTTCGATTCTCGAAGGTATCAGTATGTGCAGAGCATGCGTTTACACGTTCTATATGCTCAAGCGTGTATGCTACTACTGCCCTTTTAGTGTTAGTTTTCGTCTGCGGTGAAGAAGCTGCGGGAGAACGACGAGATCGACTGATTTTGAATGGCATTATGGCAAGAATATGTTACGAAACAAGACTGAGAAAACTTCACCACTCGACATCCTGGAAACAAAATTTGGTCCGCAGATTAGCAACGTTTTGTAATATTAATTTATAAACTTAATCGAAAATTAATCATGACACGAAATCGTGTTCAGACTGATGCATATACCCAGGCACAGTGCACGGGTACTACCCCTTCGCGTGCTGCCCGTGCACCTTGAGATGGGCACCGTGAAAAAGAGATTTAGAGTCCTTCCGGCTGGAATTGCATTTTTTCAAATTTTATGAAAAACATCTTCATATTATAAATTCATTACTTTCATTCCAGGATATATAGAGGAGTGGATTCGTGTTACATGTATGTTCTTACCTGTACAAGTCTTTCCATCTCCAGTATATCCTTTATTACAAGTACATTTATAGGTTCCAGGACCAATATCAGTGCACGTGGCAAACTCGTGACAGTCATCTCGATCAGTACCGCATATTCTAATAGCTAGAGAAGATAATAATTATATTTGCCATGGTAATAGTAAATTAATTAATTATATGTAATTTAATGATAACGCCGGTAAATGTATTTGGCTATATGTAATTATTTATACCGAACTCACCAGGCGCGGATTTAGAAGTTAGTCGCATAAATTAGATTTAGAATTTGCAATTCAAAATACCTGTGAATAACAATCCTATTGGATAGGTTGTTGTTCTGAATTATTCTTAAGAAAAGCATAACCAATAGAACCGTTCATGGAGTGTCTAATTTATGCGACTAACTTCTAAATCTGCGCCTGGAACTCACGATCAAGCTCTCGGCAACGGCTTCCGTAGCTCAGTCGACTAGAGCGCTCGCATAGAGATCCCCAGACATCGTGGGTTCAATTCCCGACCAAAAATCATTATAGTTGCATATTTCGCAACTCAAGCTCCCGGTTAGGGAGGGAGATTTATAACGAAAAATCTTACAAATAAAACAAACCTTGTTTACGTGATTTGAACATAGGCTGATTTCCAGTGCTGCATTTTTCACGCGTGTGTAAAAGGTTGAATATGGTTCAATGCGTTCGTTCACGCTTCGATGAACCTTAAACATCCGTTAAAGTGGCTATGCAATGGTATTTTTGAGTATGCATTTTCTCTTCTTATCTAAAAATTTAGTCTTTCCTGATCATTTTGGCATAGGTCCGACTAAATTCTACCAACTAGAATGTGTTATTACTGCTCACAAGAATGACAACAACTCAACAATAAACACAATTTTAATGTTTCTGATCATTTTCATATATATTAAGATATAAAAATTCGAACTGGAAGTTGTAGTAATATCGGCCCAAAGTGCAGATTTTTGGGCAAGTAAATGCGAAATTTTCTCTCAGCGTCGTGACGTCATAAGTATGACCGAAAGGGAAAATTAGCATGGCGTCTAGCAAGACGGTGATCGCTAGAAAGTATACTTTAAAATAAGGGTTTCCGCTGGAAGACTAAAAACTAGTTGCTCGAGGGTTAGTAACCTTCGCCCTAATATTAACCCTCGTACGTAGTATAAAGGTTTGAAAAATATCCCTAATCTAAAATAAAACCCTTATAATAACCCTCGCCCTCATATTAACCCTTGTACTAACTTTCATACTAACCCTGGAACAACAACTAGTTTTCAGTCTTTCTGCTTTTAAAGTATACTTTCTAGCGATCACCCGGTCATCTTATGACGTCATGACGCTGAGAGAAAATTTCGCATTTACTTCTGCACTTCTGTGCCTTTGTGCCGATATTTCTGCACTTTGTGCCGATATTACTACAACTTCCCGTTCGAATTTTTGTATCTTAATATATATGAAAATAACCAAAATTTTCAGAAACATCAAAATTTTCAGAATAACAAATAAACTTAAAATTTCATTGCATAGGCACTTTAACGCAGTACTGCAAATCATACTGGAACATGTAGGACTGAACATATCAGAGCTCTCACACAAATTAATGGAACGTGTATGAACTCTTTACTAAGCTACTGGGACATTGCTTTCGCAATCTGCAGGCGGAGACATCACGTCTGTATTTCACGTCTGTGCACGTGAATCCCATTTACATCGTAACATCGATTTTGATTGGTTGTTAGCATACAGATTATTTGCGATATATGTAGCAATAAAATTTGATTTTCCCCTTCCAAATCGATATGTGACAAAGCAGAAAGAGTAGTCTTGTTATGTTATGAAACTGTCGTCAGCAACAACAGCTTAGCGAGAAGCGAGCGATCGCGACATACAGTACAACCCTTGTTATGATACGTTTCTTTCGATATATTTACATTATACTATGAAAAATTACCAAACCTGTACAAGTCTTTCCATCTCCAGTATATCCTTCATTGCATGTACATCTATAGGTTCCAGGACCAGTGTCAGTGCACGTGGCAAACTGATGACAGTCGTCTCGTTCAGTTCCGCATATAATGATAGCTAATGGTAGAGAAAGGGAAATTTGAGAACATTAACACCAGCCAATCACCTGAAACTTGCATGGTATTCTGTTTGAAAGATAGGCAAATGAGATAACCAATGACGTAAAGTCTGGACACAACATTTTGATTTACAGTGTAATCCAGTTTATCTTCAAAATTATTTTAGCAAATCACACACACACACACAGTTCCCATGGTTAGACATCAGTTTCCAGACTCTTTTCTTCATAAAATTATTTATTTCTGTCATGTTGAACAAAATTTTCAATGTTCACCAATGTTCCATGTTAAACTTAAGCCCGTTTTCCACTTCAGCCGTATCGTAACGTACGTAGCGTTTTCTTTTGTGTCAAAGTCATTGGTTTTGCTCTAGTGCTCACAAAACAAAGAAATACGCTACGTTTAGGTACGATACGGTTGATGTGGAAAACGTGCTTAATGGTAATATTTAACAATTAGACAACGAGAACGAGTTGCCTATGAGCAGATAGTCAACGAGAGCGAAGCCCGAGTTGACTATCTGCTCTTAGTAGAAACTGACCATGGTCTATTACAAATGCTGCATTCTGATTGGCTACTCAACCGTTGTCTATTCGTGATAGACAACGTTTGGGAAACGCGCTCAAAACAATGGCAGAAAACTCTCGTTTTGGGGAGGTTTCACATGAGTTTTTGGATAATTTTTTTGAGAATGCATGATTTGTAATAGTCCACTCATTTGTTTCTACTAAAACAATTAGACAACTCGTCCTCGTTGTCTATGAGCGAATAGTCAACTCAGGCTTCGCCTTCGTTGACTATTCGCTCATAGACAACTCGGACTCGTTGTCTAATTGTTAAATAGACAACGAGGGCGAGTATTTCTTATTTTATATTTCTTTGGCTTTCTTTGGCTCAAGTTTAACATGAAATATTGGTGAACATTGAAAATTTTCAAATAATAGCGGCAGACTAAATGTAATTAATTCACCTACATGTCCCATGATTCACTTCATAAAAAGTCACCGTTGAAACTCGTGCATGAACAGCAACACAAAATACTTTCTCAGTCGTGCCTGTACCTCAATGTATTTACTTTAAAAATTATAAAATATCTATAAACCTGTGCATATCTTTCCATCTCCAGTATATCCTTCATTGCAAGTACATTTATAGGTACCAGGACCAGTATCAGTGCACGTGGCAAACTGATGACAGTGATCTCTATCAGTACCGCATATTCTAACAGCTAAAAGAAAACGTTAAAACAAAAAACATGCTGTATACAACAAGGTAAATGTAGACGTACGTCCTTACATGCCCTTAGTTTTATTTCAACCTCAGGCTATTATTGTGTTAGTCATGCATTGGTGTATACCGCACGCCGTAAGTTCCAATGACGATAAATCATCCATATCACTCACTCACTGGTAAACTGACGTGGTTATTTAAAGGGGTCCGAACACCAATTTTTTTGTTAAATAAATTGTTGCGTTTCCTGAGTATTGCTGCAAGTTTTTTATTTGGTTAAACGCTCGATTTTCTGTTTCCTGTTAAAATACGGGAAATCGAGATAAAAGCGAATTAAAGGGGTCTACTAACTTCTGTATCGAAATTACAGAACTCTGGTTATCAGTTATTTCATTTATTGAGAGAAGTTGTTTTGTGCGACTCAAGAAGTGTGAAGAAATCAAAATATTTTTGGCGAAAGTGTAATATCAACGGAGAAACTATAAGCGACAATTGCGCTTCGTTCTGGAATTACGTCGCAATCCTCTCTATCTCCAGACCTCCTTTACGCGGTCGTGGTCCAAGTATGCGTTCTAAGATTTGACAGGGCACAGGAAATCGAGATTTGAACTCAATAGAACAATTTTTCCACAGAAACACTCAGGAAAGCACAGCTACTTATTTAATGTAAAATTGGGGGTTAGGCGCACTTTAATCAAGTTTACGACAGTCAATTGTCCTTATTAGCTGGATGGTTTTATAATTCAAGATGGCGCCTGATGTTTGTGAATTACAACACCAGGATGCAGTACTTGTCGCTCATCCCAATCTGTTTCTGGCATGAGTATTTTCAAAATAGCACATGGATTAATTAATCTAAAATCTTCCGTCCTTCCCGTTATCCGTACTTCCAGACCAACTAGATCTTCTAATGGCAACACAGCTAAATTTATCATTCGTCAATGTAAAACAACTACCTATCAAAAATCCTTACTCATCAGAACC
This sequence comes from Chrysogorgia sp. JL179-B06, assembly GCA_035772405.1. NCBI lineage: Eukaryota > Metazoa > Cnidaria > Anthozoa > Scleralcyonacea > Chrysogorgiidae > Chrysogorgia > Chrysogorgia sp. JL179-B06. The sequence goes on from JAYKKM010000484.1 coordinate 423,131, forward strand.
TGCCGAATTTGGAACCATCTTGCCGATAAACTGGACCTCACAAATAATCTTAAATCCTTTAAATTAGTCATGCTTAAGTATTATTTTTCATCTTTGATAACTTGTTACAATTGTGAAGATCCTCGTACGTTCAAATCTATTTGTCTCAATTGTAACTCTGTTCGTAGTCTTCCTGGTCCAATGTTTTGTTGTATGTAATATTCATATTGTAGTGTGATATTTTTTTCTATAGTTAACATTCTACCTTTTGTATACGTCTAAGGGCCCACAGTAATTGGCTAACGCTGTTGTGGATCCCCTGCCATTGTTAATCGTATTGTTTATTGTGTGTATTATTTGTATGTAGGTTACATATGTGATATGGCGAAGCTAATAAAATAAAATTAAAGAATATTGGCCACAAAAAAATATGAAAGCTGCTCTCAAAGAAACTGAATACAATATGAAAAAGAGAAATAAGAGAACCTCAATATGTCTGAAAATATTTTAGTTTGTACTTTATGTATTTCCAACAGATGAAGAAGTGACGCTGACCTGAAATGAATCTGACCTGAAGAAGGACACATCGTCCGAATGTTCATCTATGGATACGTAATTACTCTTACTTAAGTATTTTTCGACATATTGAAGTTCTTTTATTTCTCTTTTTCATATTATAACAAAAATAAGTACTTTTACTTTTTTAGACAAACGTATGTGACCTAAATAGCCGGAATATAAAAGTTTAAGGTTGTAACAATGCTCATAACGAGTATTAAATGCGAATGAATCATCTTTTAGTCTTCATTTTCAAAATAATTAGGGTTCATCTGCCAAATGACCTGTGGCATCATGCGTTGGGTAAAGTGGTCAGTGTTGGCGAAAATGAACGAAATTAAGCGTTTTTTCAGCGATATTTTTGTATTCACTACTACAACCAAAAACATGGCTCCACGATATAGGCAGCACAACGGTAATACACAACGTTAAAAATTAACATATTCAAAATGGCGGCACAAGAGCCTGTTTTTAGATAGTTTATTAAACTTTTAAAATGTGTTACGAGCATTTTCATAGCGCCAAACTACTATTTTACGACTACCTAAATCATATACTTCGATATAAAAATAGTTATTTTTGTTGCCAATGTCTTTTAATACGTAACTTTGTGTTTTAGAGGTCAGGCAGAACGGCATGGTTGGTTCACAAGATGACTCTAGTATGTCAATTACTTCGCGGAAAACGTTTAACTTCGATCCTTTGGAATTGCACCCTCGATGTTGCACTCGTGATAATGATGTCACACTAATTATACCCCCACCTGCTACATCAGTTAGATATAACCGTTCAAATATGACCGTCGTCAATTAATATCCATGTTAATAATGGGATTACTCTTCATATTCTTACAACTTTTAGAAGGCTCGTAATAACTTTAAACACGGAGTGCTTGCATATATTGGCGGTGAGATGCTCACAGTGCCATTCATAATTAGTTCAATTACTGTGATTGGTCAGGAAACAAAGAGAAATGAAAAGTAATCAAAACAACAAAATATCCATTGTTTCCAGACTCCATTGTTTGAATTGATTTTTTAAATGTTAAAGACTCCATTGTTTCGAGGGGGATGGGCTTCCCCTTTTATGCGAGCACTCCGTGTTTAAGGAATTTAGACCGGCGTTAACTGAATCTCATGCAAAACACTACATCCGAACTAAAGTCAGTCCGACCTGAACTCAGGCAGGTCCCCTTAGAAAAATTATAAAGGATTTCTTCATCGTAGGTTCTAATATTCCTTTTTGAAACGCGCTTTCTACGATGTATTTACATTGTTGTGAAAAATTTCCAAACCTGCACAAGTCTTTCCATCTCCAGTATATCCTTCGTTGCAAGTACATTTATAGGTTCCAGGACCAGTGTCAGTGCACGTGGCATGCTTGTGACAGTCATCTCGATCAGTACCACACACATTGATAGCTAATGGTAGGAGGGAAATTAGAGAATATATAAACACCAACCAATTACCTGAAACTTGCATGGTATTCTGTTTGAAAGATAGGCAAATGAGATAACCAATGACGTAAAGTCTGGACACAAAATTTTGATTTACAGTGTAATCCAGTTTATCTTCAAAATTATTTTAGCAAATCACACACACACAGTTCCCATGGTTAGACATCAGTTTCCAGACTCTTTTCTTCATAAAATTATTTATTTCTGTCATGTTGAACAAAATTTTCAATGTTCACCAATGTTCCATGTTAAACTTAAGCCCGTTTTCCACTTCAACCGTATCGTAACGTACGTAGCGTTTTCTTTTGTGTCAAAGTCATTGGTTTTGCTCTAGTGCTCACGAAACAAAGAAATACGCTACGTTTAGGTACGATACGGTTGATGTGGAAAACGTGCTTAATGGTAATATTTACAATTAGACAACGAGAACGAGTTGTCTATGAGCAGATAGTCAACGAGAGCGAAGCCCGAGTTGACTATCTGCTCTTAGTAGAAACTGACCATGGTCTATTACAAATGCTGCATTCTGATTGGCTACTCAACCGTTGTCTATTCGTGATAGACAACGTTTGGGAAACGCGCTCAAAACAATGGCAGAAAACTCTCGTTTTGGGGAGGTTTCACATGAGTTTTTGGATAATTTTTTGGAGAATGCATGATTTGTAATAGTCCACTCATTTGTTTCTACTAAAACAATTAGACAACTCGTCCTCGTTGTCTATGAGCGAATAGTCAACTCAGGCTTCGCCTTCGTTGACTATTCGCTCATAGACAACTCGGACTCGTTGTCTAATTGTTAAATAGACAACGAGGGCGAGTATTTCTTATTTTATATTTCTTTGGCTTTCTTTGGCTCAAGTTTAACATGAAATATTGGTGAACATTGAAAATTTTCAAATAATAGCGGCAGACTAAATGTAATTAATTCATCTACATGTCCCATGATTCACTTCATAAAAAGTCACCGTTGAAACTCGTGCATGAACAGCAACACAAAATACTTTCTCAGTCGTGCCTGTACCTCAATGTATTTACTTTAAAAATTATAAAATATCTATAAACCTGTGCATATCTTTCCATCTCCAGTATATCCTTCATTGCAAGTACATTTATAGGTTCCAGGACCAGTATCAGTGCACGTGGCAAACTGATGACAGTGATCTCTATCAGTACCGCATATTCTAACAGCTAAAAGAAAACGTTAAAACAAAAAACATGCTGTATACAACAAGGTAAATGTAGACGTACGTCCTTACATGCCCTTAGTTTTATTTCAACCTCAGGCTATTATTGTGTTAGTCATGCATTGGTGTATACCGCACGCCGTAAGTTCCAATGACGATAAATCATCCATATCACTCACCCACTGGTAAACTGACGTGGTTATTTAAAGGGGTCCGAACACCAATTTTTTTGTTAAATAAATTGTTGCGTTTCCTGAGTATTGCTGCAAGTTTTTTATTTGGTTAAACGCTCGATTTTCTGTTTCCTGTTAAAATACGGGAAATCGAGATAAAAGCGAATTAAAGGGGTCTACTAACTTCTGTATCGAAATTACAGAACTCTGGTTATCAGTTATTTCATTTATTGAGAGAAGTTGTTTTGTGCGACTCAAGAAGTGTGAAGAAATCAAAATATTTTTGGCGAAAGTGTAATATCAACGGAGAAACTATAAGCGACAATTGCGCTTCGTTCTGGAATTACGTCGCAATCCTCTCTATCTCCAGACCTCCTTTACGCGGTCGTGGTCCAAGTATGCGTTCTAAGATTTGACAGGGCACAGGAAATCGAGATTTGAACTCAATAGAACAATTTTTCCACAGAAACACTCAGGAAAGCACAGCTACTTATTTAAAGTAAAATTGGGGGTTAGGCGCACTTTAATCAAGTTTACGACAGCCAATTGTCCTTATTAGCTGGATGGTTTTATAATTCAAGATGGCGCCTGATGTTTGTGAATTACAACACCAGGATGCAGTACTTGTCGCTCATCCCAATCTGTTTCTGGCATGAGTATTTAGACATGGTTTTATTTTTCAAAATAGCACATGGATTAATTAATCTAAAATCTTCCGTCCTTCCCGTTGTCCGTACTTCCAGACCAACTAGATCTTCTAATGGCAACACAGCTAAATTTATCATTCGTCAATGTAAAACAACTACCTATCAAAAATCCTTACTCATCAGAACCTGCCGAATTTGGAACCATCTTGCCGATAAACTGGACCTCACAAATAATCTTACATCCTTTAAATTAGTCATGCTTAAGTATTATTTTTCATCTTTGATAACTTGTTACAATTGTGAAGATCCTCGTACGTTCAAATCTATTTGTCTCAATTGTAACTCTGTTCGTAGTCTTCCTGGTCCAATGTTTTGTTGTATGTAATATTCATATTGTAGTGTGATATTTTTTTCTATAGTTAACATTCTACCTTTTGTATACGTCTAAGGGCCCACAGTAATTGGCTAACGCTGTTGTGGATCCCCTGCCATTGTTAATCGTATTGTTTATTGTGTGTATTATTTGTATGTAGGTTACATATGTGATATGGCGAAGCTAATAAAATAAAATTAAAGAATATTGGCCACAAAAAATATGAAAGCTGCTCTCAAAGAAACTGAATACAATATGAAAAAGAGAAATAAGAGAACCTCAATATGTCTGAAAATATTTTAGTTTGTACTTTATGTATTTCCAACAGATGAAGAAGTGACGCTGACCTGAAATGAATCTGACCTGAAGAAGGACACATCGTCCGAATGTTCATCTATCATGGATACGTAATTACTCTTACTTAAGTATTTTTCGACATATTGAAGTTCTTTTATTTCTCTTTTTCATATTATAACAAAAATAAGTACTTTTACTTTTTTAGACAAACGTATGTGACCTAAATAGCCGGAATATAAAAGTTTAAGGTTGTAACAATGCTCATAACGAGTATTAAATGCGAATGAATCATCTTTTAGTCTTCATTTTCAAAATAATTAGGGTTCATCTGCCAAATGACCTGTGGCATCATGCGTTGGGTAAAGTGGTCAGTGTTGGCGAAAATGAACGAAATTAAGCGTTTTTTTCAGCGATATTTTTGTATTCACTACTACAACCAAAAACATGGCTCCACGATATAGGCAGCACAACGGTAATACACAACGTTAAAAATTAACATATTCAAAATGGCGGCACAAGAGCCTGTTTTTAGATAGTTTATTAAACTTTTAAAATGTGTTACGAGCATTTTCATAGCGCCAAACTACTATTTTACGACTACCTAAATCATATACTTCGATATAAAAATAGTTATTTTTGTTGCCAATGTCTTTTAATACGTAACTTTGTGTTTTAGAGGTCAGGCAGAACGGCATGGTTGGTTCACAAGATGACTCTAGTATGTCAATTACTTCGCGGAAAACGTTTAACTTCGATCCTTTGGAATTGCACCCTCGATGTTGCACTCGTGATAATGATGTCACACTAATTATACCCCCACCTGCTACATCAGTTAGATATAACCGTTCAAATATGACCGTCGTCAATTAATATCCATGTTAATAATGGGATTACTCTTAATATTCTTACAACTTTTAGAAGGCTCGTTATAACTTTAAACACGGAGTGCTTGCATATATTGGCGGTGAGATGCTCACCGTGCCAATCATAATTAGTTCAATTACTGTGATTGGTCAGGAAACAAAGAGAAATGAGAAGTAATCAAAACAACAAAATATCCATTGTTTCGAGACTCCATTGTTTGAATTGAGTTTTAAAATTTAAATGACTCCATTGTTTCGAGGGGGATGGGCTTATATGCGAGCACTCGGTGTTTAAGGAATTTAGACCGGCGTTAACTGAATCTCATGCAAAACACTACATCCGAACTAAAGTCAGTCGGACCTGAACTGAGGCCGGTTCCCTTAGAAAAATTATACAGGATTTCTTCATCATAGGTTCTAATATTCCTTTTTGAAACGCGCTTTCTACGATGTATTTACATTGTTGTGTTCCAAACCTGTACAAGTCTTTCCATCTCCAGTATATCCTTTCTTGCAAGTACATTTATAGGTTCCAGGACCAGTGTTAGTGCACGTGGCATGCTTGTGACAGTCATCTCGATCAGTTCCACACACATTGATAGCTAATGGTAGGAGAAAAATTAGAGAATATATGAACACCAACCAATTACCTGAATTTTTCACCAGTGAGGAAAACTACATAGGATTTCTTCATCATACTTTCATTGTGTTTGTTGCATCGAAATACTATATTTTCCTTTTTGAAATGCGTTTCCTTCAATTATACTGTGAAAAATTCCATCTCCAGTATATCCTTCATTGCAAATACATTTATAGGTTCCAGTGTCGGTGCACGTGGAAAACTTGTGACAATCATCTCCTTTAGGGCCTGTTTATATTGAGGCAACCGAGATCCCGGTACACCGGGACAGATTTTTCCATATAAACGCAACATCCTGGTGCACCGGGATGGAGTGAATTGAAATTAAAAACGTCGTCTGACCAGTTAAAACATCCAAAAATTGGCAAAATGAAAAAAACATTCGTTGGGATGCTTTTTATGTGAATAAAATTAGTTTTTGTTTCATTGAGAAATTATTATCAACATTTTCACGCATCCTGGTCACCCGGGATATCCCGGTATACCGGGATCATATAAACAGGCCCTTAGTACCGCATATATTCAGGGCCCACGCAGCGAGTTTTAAAGTGTGGGGGCTAAAAGAAGAACAACGTCTAGGTAGCCTGTGTACAGCCTGAATATACACCTGTAATACAGTCTGTGAAAATTCGCACGATAGCTTGTCGACCCCCCACTGAGCTTCTCGGATCTGAGAAGTAGATTTTGAGTGGTTTAATACTCATATCATTCATAATTGTTTATTCGATTGGATTATTTGATCTCACAAGAATTCCCAGAGAACCAATTGTAACTGGAATAAGACAAGAGTTGTGATTTGGACAATCAAAATCTACTTCTTAGATCTGAGAAGCTCAGTGGGGGGTCGATAAGCTATCGTGCGAATTTTCAGACTGTTTTACAGGTGTATATTCAGGCTGTACATAGGCTACGTCTAGGGGGTACGCACGGGTCATTCCTCCCTGGATAATTTTGGAATTCTAAACGGCTATTTAAAAGGACGTTTTAACAGAAAAATTAAAATCATTAAACAATAACAAACCATATTTTTATTCCATCTCATCATTGAATTTAATATTAACCAAATCTTTGAATTTAATAACTATAAAATGTATGCACTGCAAGTGCGATTCTGCGGCATGGTTCATTAGCGTAAATCGACAGCCCAACGTAAACGATTCAAAAGCAACAATCGAAACAGATTCTAACTTAACAATTATTTTATAAACACTGCGTCATTGCGTGCATATGTAGGCTGAGGATTACTGTTAAAAATAACTAAACCTATTAAAGGCTAGCTGTCAAAGTGGGTCTAAAATGTCGGTCCCTGATATTGATAGCTAATGGTTGAGGAAGGGGAATTTGAGTCGGTTTTTTTTATATATCCACTAATTCTCATTGAATACCCCTCCGTAGTGATATATATCCACTAATTTCCGTAGGGATATATCCAAAAATTGATAATTCCAGGGTATATTATAAAATTGCCTATGCTATGAAAAATTCAGTTGTAAAATAACTCTTTTATTTGAAAGAACTCTTGAAACTATAAAGACTAACCATTTACAACTTTTTCATATCTCACATCACTCTTGATGTACTTATGACATCACACTGCATAATGACTTATTGAAAAATTCTGCATATATTTACCATTAGCTGATTAGCACATGGAATCGTTTGATGACTTGCATATTTGATGTCATTGGATACATCAACGAACATGCACCTGCATTTCAAGTGATTTCATTACATAATCTCAAGGATATATATAAGCGTTTTCAATAACTTATTATACAGTGTGACGTCATAAGTATGATCTTTTACATATGAAACAAATCTTAATATCTGAAGAGTGAAGTGAGATATGGAAAAGTTGCAAATGATTAAGTTAGTCTTTATAGTTTCAAGAATTCTTTCAAACAAAAGAGTTATTTTACAACTGAATTTTTCATTGCATATAGGCACTTATATAATAGCTTTGATAAGGCGCCGCGAATTTCTCACAAAAGTGATTATCAGAAGGGTCCTGTATCACAAAAAAACAATAAACAAATAAAAAATGCACAATCTAAACACAATACAATATTTCAAATAGGATAATATATGTTATTATATATCTACTAGTAAGATATAAGCTATCTCGCAATTTGATTGGCTGCTCTACTACTAACTAAATTTATATAACGTTGATTTCTTATGAGAACGCTTGTGATTGGTCGCTGCGTGTGACCATTTTTCGCGCTGGAGCACGAGGTTTTTGTCTGAACTCCCTCACAACGGTAGGAGATTTTGAACAATATGCAAAAATAGCTGTAACCCTATAACTAAGAGTAATAGCTATTGTTTTCCTTTTAGATGTACTTAATACTTGATACTTATTGATATCTTAGTTGTAACAATATTTACTGGCTTTATAGTGTTCAAATGTTATAAAAGTTAAACGGGTTTTTTATTACAAGACAGTATTAGTTTTAGTCATTAAGCTATTATATAATAAATGTGCTTATTTACCGAGTTCATTCGGTCCGGATAGCTCGACCAATATCCTTCTATCCGCGGACCTCACAAATTAACAATTATACGAGGAGTTGTAGTAGTATTTCGCGCCTCGTTGGCTATTAGTTCATATACGACGAGAGAGAATGGCATAATTGTTTTATTATATAGCCAAACACTTATTCAGTTTGGGGTTTCTTTATAAAACCCCTTCGATTTCAGCTTTTTTGGGCCTAAAAAAACATGCCGCCATGTTGTTTTTTCTCTACTGCTATAGGATATGAGGTGATAGGCTAATACGAAACATTTACAAACCTTTGCACATCTTTCCATCTCCAGTGTATCCTTTCTTGCAAGTACATTTATAGGTTTCAGGACCAGTGTCAATGCACGTGGCAAACTTGTGACAGTCGTCTCGATCGGTACCACAGGTTTTAATTGCTAAAAAATCAAGAATACATACATCTACATTGACAAATTTCTGCAACAGAGTCGCTCGGCTGTCGTTGGGCAGGGCAGTAAGAGAATTTCCGGTGTTTAGTGATTAAACGGTGGTAATTAATTATTAATTAATTATTTCAGTTCTTGGCATTGCCACGCATTTTGCAAAGCCTCAATGCGTTTACAAGATAAAGTTACAATGAGTTAAAAAGTTAAAATATACAACAATCTAAAAAATTATTCCATAGTACATAAGCTAAAAAGATGAGTTTTTAAACGTGATTTAAATATAGTAACTGACTCTGAAGTTCTAATGTTGGTAGGAAGAGCGTTCCAGAGTCTGGAGCAGCTATTGAAAATGCGCGGTCCCCATAAGTTACAGAAGTAGACTTGGGGACTATAAGAAGTCCCTTAGAACTGGAGCGCAAATTACGAGCTGGAGTATAACCAGTAACAAGACTTTCTAAATACAATGGTGCGAGAGCATTAACTATCTTATAAGTAAATAACAAGAGTTTAAAGGAGATGCGTTCCCTTATCGGTAGCCAATGTAAAGAATGCAATATTGGTGTTATGTGTTCTGTACGTTTGACTCGAGTGACTAGCCTGGCTGCAGAGTTTTGAACACGTTGGATCTTGGATATTTCTTTGGAAGGAAGCCCATATAACAGTGAGTTACAGTAGTCTAATTTAGACGTAATGAAGGCGTGCACCAAACGTTCTGTGTCGGATCTACTCAGGTACTTTCTGATTCTACCAATAGATCTGAGAGAGTATTGCGCTGAACGACAAATTTTATTGACATGAGCAGACATTGACATATGACGATCAAAAATTACACCAAGATTACGGACATCCGTGGTAGTTTCTACGGAGTAGTTGCCAATTGTGATATCATAAATAGGTTCTAGATGGGAGAACCGCGAAAGAAAGTGGACAATTTCTGTCTTTTTCTGATTACAACTATATATAATAACTAAAAACTTTGGAATACTATGTTGCTTAAATGAAAGTTCTTTGTCGCCCGACATGAGAATCATGGGTATTAGTTTTCTTAGAGAAATTTGGTTTTGTTTATCGTATTTTTGGTAAATTGAAGGCCGCCATTTTTTTTCAGATTGCGGGCGAATGCGGTCGCTCCATTAATTTTTGATGTCTTGAGTGATAGAAACATGACAATAACGTGGTCTTAGTCTATTGTGCAGGATTTCTATTCATTCTATTGTGAATATGTGTTTTTATCATTCAATGACGTCAACATTTAATGGGAGCGACCGGATTCGCCAGCAAACAGAATAAAAATGGCGGCCTTCAATTTACAAAAATACGAGAAACAAAGCCAAATTTCTCTAAAACTAAAACGATTCATAAAAAACTAATACCAATTCTCATGTAAGGTGACAAAGAACTTTCATTTAAAGTGCCTATGAAATGAAAAAATCGATATTCCATCATGTGTTCCCTTCGAAAGTAGGTTTTGAATAATGACGAAATTTGTTTAATTTTTTCTTTATTATTCACCGTTGTCTAGTTATAAGCATTTGAAATTTTAGCGGATGATGTCACGAGGTGGACCTCACTATAACTAAGAAATATTAAAGTGTTGATATTTCATAAAGTATGACTTGCACAAAGATGAAACATGGCAGCAATGTTGGCCATCAAGTGCTCGACTCACCACTGATGTTTGTATAGTTACCATGGAAAACTACTAGGTTCCAGACCCTTTTATCCTTATTTCATAAAATGTAATTTTCTTGTTTTCTGGATACCTGCTGTCGACTTTATTCTGGTTATGTATTTGGCATGACGTCTTTAATATGAGAAATGACAGTGTTTGTCTAAACAATGCCTCGTACTAAAACTAGAGCAAGTTTTTAGTTACGGCCTGGAGCCTAGTATATTACCATGGTGACCACGAAAAGTAGTTTATCACATAGCTTATTGTAGTAGTTGAAATGCTACTAAGTTTCGTAGTTCTCGTGTAAATACTTCACAAAATATCAAGACTTTAATATTTCTCTAGCTAGTACAGTATGTCCACCTTGTGACATCATCACGCTAAAATTTCAAATGCTTATAACTAGACAACGGTGAATGATAAAGAAAACGTTTAAACAGATTTCGTCATTATTCAAAATCTACTTTCGAAGGAAAGACATTATGGAAACTGGATTTTTTCATTTCATAGGCACTTTAAGCAACATTTGTTTTGGAGGTGGAGTGTCTCTTTAAGTTATGAATGCTATCGAGACAAAGACCATGAGATTTACTACTGAGATTTATCACTTGGATTATCATCTTCAAATATCTAATGACGATTAAAACATACGTCTTTTCCGTGTTGCCATAGCAACGTAGCGTGGTTACCGAAAGCTCTTTTTGAAGGCTTGATCGTGAGATGTTGTGAAAAATCACAACACTGGGTCTGGGACCTACAGCTTGTAGTTAGTCGATTGGCCCATGACCAACACCATACATCTCCCAAAAGAGAAAATAAATCTAGAACCCTAACAATGCTATTACACATTTTGAACAAATTGCTTGAAGAGACAAACCTTTACATGACATTCCATCACCCACATAACCATCTATGCAGGTGCAATCGAACTTGCCAACATCTACGTCTTTACACACGGAAAAAGATGGATGACAATTTTCTTTTTCACTACCACAGAGAACAGGAGCTGAAAAATCAATTAACGGCATATTATTCAACTGTTACGACTCCCAACCATTTCTAGTAATTAAAGACCTATTGACCCAGCGGGAGATCTTTACAGCAAAATAATCATGCCCGCGTTCTTTCGCCTAATCGTGTACGGGACAAGGTTCTCTATTTCTTTTATAAAATATGGTCCAGAAATAAAATTAAAAAAACAAGGTGACTACTTCAAGATTTTCGCTTGCGTAAAGTTGCAACATTAATGTCGGGCGTTGTAAACAACCCACTACAAGATTCAATTTTCGCCAAATAATTAAAAAAAACATATTGTATTTTGTACAAGTATTTTAATAACTCGCAAAGTTTATTATTATTATTATTATTATTATTATTGTTATTATTATTATTATTATTTGTTTTATGTTGTTATATATATAGTTATTAGTTATGTATTGTTAGTGTTGATTCAAGTACCCGATTGTAAATTACCTTAAATAAGCGAGATTTACAGTTTCCATTATTATTATTTATATTATTATTTATTATTATTATTTCTATTGTAATATAATTTGTATTTTAAATAATTTATTTTTATTTATATTATAGCTTTAACTCTTTCCTGACCGGCCCAGTCAAAATGGGTCGTAGAAGACCCGCAAAGTCGTCAATCGAAAAATACGGCACACGGTAACGCAAGATTAAAAATTGAAATTCGACAAGCGCCAGGAACACGAGATCCACTCACACGCCAAGTTTGATTTTATTTCATAAACAACTCTGCGATTCGTGGCATTTTGAGTTTTCAAGATGCTACGCGGGCGTGCAAGGTGGCCTTTTCTAGAAAAATGTAATTTTTTCAAAATGATTTATGATAATTAATGCTAATTCATATTAACATAATGTGTTTTGTTCGGGAAATTTAAAAGCACAAGTAAAAGCCGGTTTATTGGGCTTCCAGAAAATGTATAGCTTTCGCAACAGTTATGGTTATTTCAAGAGATATCAATAGAACAAAGAGGTGGTTCAATTTTTGATGTTTTTCAGCCTGTCGGAAAAGAGTTAAAGTACGGTACATATATGTATGTATGTATGTATGTATGTATGTATGTATGTATGTATGTATGTATGTATGTATGTATATATATATATATATATATATATATATATATATATATATATATATATATATATATATATATATATATATAGGTAATATTTATATATATATATATATATATATATAAATAAATTTTAGTCTGAACATTATCCTTTTTTAGTGCCTGTTATTTTTAAAATTATTGTGATAAGAAATAAATTATTATATTAAAAAAAATTTTAAAAATTATTATTTACTCAAGACGTCACATTTTAGAAGAAAACCGCTGCTGTACATCAACTTTGAGCCGCCGAGCAAACCAGGTAAATATATTGATCATCATAACTACGGTTCCCCTTTAATTTTCAAGCTAGCGATAGACAAATCTGATGTCATAACTTATGACGTACTCAAAGTTTTCAATTTCTTGCTGATCCTTTGAATCCTCTTGGATAATTTGTCGTAGTTTTATGTGTATACCTTCGAATTCCGTTGATGTCTGAATAACAGAATTGGCTTTCAAAATCGTCTTGTCATGGTTTTAATAAGAAGAAAATTATGGCAATGTCGAATAATAACAGCACTTCTATTGAAAATTAATTTTCTGATATTTTAAAGAGTTCCGCCGTGGACGTTTTAGGCTTTTCAACTTCTGAGCATTGACACCGTATTATGCCATTTGTAGTTACCATACAGATCATCATGGTAAAATCCTGAGCGTAAGTACGTTGACCAATACTAACCTATACAGAACTTGCCGTTACCAAGATAACCTTCTTTGCAAGTACAATCATAAGTGCCTGAACCAGTGTCTTTGCATGTGGACAATGAAGGATGACAATCGTCTCTGTTGGAATTACAAACAGGGCGAACTACAAATACAGAATACATAAGACTATATTCAACACCAAAGTTAAAATAAATATATTAATGAAGAATCACTATGGAATTAAGATTCGAGAAATAATATGTGAATATTGTTCAAGGAAGTTCATGGTTTGCGAATGAAGAGGGCCTAGGAACTGCTTGTTTTCTCACACTATAGAAAAGCGCCAGAAGACATCCATCGAGGTGACGTCCTGACGTGATGGGAAACGTCCAAGAGCTAAAAAAGTGCGCCTGTCAATGCTGGACCGCTTGAAAGATGGCAGATCCAACATATCCTCAACATTAGATTACTCATAATGGGTAAATTAAGAATCACACAAGCCTTATGTCTTACGTCATACCATAAGGTCGGTGGGCTAGGATTGGGGTTAAGATTATCCGTAATTAATTACCTAGCCAGATGATATCAGATCAATCATCAATAGTATATCTTTCATTATATTTTTTCAGTCTGCCGCTAAGTTCGTTATTCCGTCCACTCATGCCTACCCTTTCCTGAGTATCATATTCCTCCAGGTCATCTTTATATGCACCGTCACTTCCTTCCACTTATAGCTTACCTGGACAGAATTTCTTGATGAACTTTTCCACTGTCTGGCTTAGTTCCTTATAGTTTTTAGAAAGAATCGCGTTCTCCGGAACCTCCACCATATCTTTAACTTCCCTTACCGCTTTTTCCTTTTTCAGACCAACACCAACTGCGAATACAATCATATCTCTGTCGAAGAAAGGCTTCATAGCATCTCCAACGTACGTGAAACTTCTACCTCTTGTCTGTTGACCGTCTGTAATCACCATGAAAATTTTTTGAACTGCTGGGTCGTCGACACGGAGTCCTGCTTCCTTGATGGCCACCTCTTTGTCAGCAACTGCCAAACCCCTGTGAGTTTTTGTCCGACCACCTGGCAGTGGACCTGGCATACTATTGACCATTTCTTCAAATCTTCCAGCGTCTTGACTTTGTTTCAATGTAATTCTTTTCTCTCCCTTTTCACTGAATGTGACAATAGCACCTTGACCAATGACTTCTCCGTTTTCATCTCTCTCGCCAATTCTCAGTCTCTTTGCAACGAGGCGAAGGAACACACGCATTTTGTCATAATCACTTGGTCTTATACTAGAAGATCTATCCAGCACAAATATAATATCCATCTTTTGACACTGCTCTTCGTCTGGTGGTAAAACTGAAGCAGACGAAAATTATGACAAATTAATACGCTGAAAGTAAGATGATCAAGGTTTTTCATAAAACTTATAACACAGAGGGGGGAATTACGCAATTGTAATTGGCACAGGAAGGCATTTTTCTTTGATTCTGTGTAGAAATTGGTTACATTTTACGTCTATTTCTGATGTTAATACAACGTCGATAAAGTGACGTTGATTCGACGTTGATATAAGGTTGTTCGCGACGCCGCGACTGCATTGCAACGGAAATTCAACGTCGAAACAACGTAAAGCTTATAACCCACTGCGTAAGGCGCTGCGTCATTCACCACCATCAAGTGTTTTGTGTGCAACTGTTGAAACCATACCACAAGAAATTGACTATAGTATACGTCTATACCTCTGCATCAATACATGCAGTATAAATTACTTCATAGAAGTTTAATAACATTAAATATTAAAGATATTTCACACAGTCCATAATTCTTGTGGGTGTGACATGTTCCTGTTTATTACTTATACTATACTATACTATACTATATTAATATTATACTATACTATATTAGACTTAGTCGAACACCTTGTGATGGAAAGCAACAACTTTACTAGTAATATCAATGCGCAATTTTCCGAACAATTGTATATTTCGTAATGAGTAAAACCATCCGGCGCTAGACAGAGTAAAATAATCTGGCGTTATACAGTGTAAAATAATCCACAAGTAAAATTGTCTTGTGCGTATAGAGTAAAATCGTCTGGCATGAGGTAGAGTAAAAAAATAAGAGGGTAGTTATTTGCCAGTTTGGGGGTTAATAGAAAACATCAGGTCGGAGGCGCGGGTAAAAATATGCAATATATAGCAAAACAATTCTCGAGTCCCGTTCTTTTGCCCTCACACCTCCCCCACCAAACCAATGTTCCCAATTATTAAATGAGCCGGCTCGCATGCAAAATATTAAAATTGCTATTGTAGTCCACCTCAGATTCACTGGCTTCACTAAAGCTGCCATCTGATGAACTGAACTCAACTGAGAAGTTGAACTTGAATCCGGTGTCGCTAATGTCGAAGGAACACTAAAATTATTTGAGATATTTTCGTGACAGTTGCTGTTTGGGAATTTAACAATCTGCACATTTTTTTAATTAATATACCCTTTGTCTTTAAATTCTATCTTAGCTTTAATTTTGACAAGTGTTCTTTTTTGAAGTTCCTATTGTGTCAATACAGGGGCATGAGATGCATCTTCTAGTAAAATGATCCATCAATGCTTACTCTTTTCCTTTCTGCACTCGATTGTCTTGCCAGAGTTCAAGAACGACAGTCACAGCAAGGCAAATGTACTACATTTACAACAGATGTTATCAAAAACGTATTGGATACTGTCGAGACAGAATGGGACAGGAAAGTAGTGAAGGTTTTGCTAGAGGCTAATCTAAGCAGGACATCTGTTCATAAACTTGGTTTCAACAGTGGCAAACTTACAAAGTCAACAGAAAGAGTCAACAGAAACAGTGGCAGAACACACTTGTGGTAGGTGAAGAACTTGCAAAATCCCTCAAAATTGTCGGACTCTAGAGAGTGCAATTAATGTTACCATGGAAACAAAAACTCAAAATGGCTTAAATATTTTTGAAAAATGAATTGGCTTCTGTGAACGAGCATTCTAGTTATTTTGTGATTTTATGGCTAGTACCTTCACATGACAAACGTTTTGACAATTTTGACACTAGACAACGTAATTTTGTCACACATATTTTGCTCGTGATATTTGAGCACAATTAAATCCTTAATATACGATTACCTATACAATCAAGCGGCAACGCTATATTTCTTGTTATTTAGAGATTTAAAATACCCACCGCGTTTGCTTATATATTTAAAGTAGTAAAAATTCGCCCTCTAGCATCGTTTTTTATGAATTGTGACGTATTATCGAAGGGGACCATTACGAGAAAACAGTTATCGTGACGTCGACGTCTGTTCTGCCAACTAAGACCAAGTCGTTGATCGGTTGTAACACATCCAGCGTCACTTAACTTATATTTGTATTATTAATATCGTTTAACCTGTACAAGTCTTTCCATCTCCAGTGAGTCCTTCATTACAAGTACATTTGTAAGTCCCAGGACCAGTATCAGTGCACGTGGCATTCTCGTGACAATCGTCTTTTTCAGTACCACATATTCTAATACCTATAAAATATTTCAATGGATCGTTTTCACGTGAATTCATAGTCGTCATTTATAATAAAGTTTGACTAGCGGGTACATCCCGTTTATTATTTCTTGCTTTCGACCTGTTAACTCCGGTCTTCTTCAGACCAAAACAATATAGTTCATCAACTAAAATCGGGTAAGATTACAATGGCGCAGTGACGTGATTTTAGTTGATCAACTATATTGTTTATATGACGCTGGCGTTTATATGAACAGGATGTTGCCATTTGCTCTGAAGATGATTGGAGTTAATAGACCGAAAGCTCAGCAATGTCAAACCTTACTTTAACTGGTGAAATTGTCCTTCAGTAGCATGTTGAGTGATATAAAAACTTTAAAATCGAATGAGGCCAAAAGCTACTGTGTAAAATATTTAATATAGTTAAGCTTTCGTCGTGCTACGACTCAGAAGCATCGTAGCACGACGAAAGCTTAACCATATTAAATATTTTACACAGTAGCTTTTGGCCTCATTGATTTTAAAGTTTTCATTTCACTTACTATAAGTATTGTCACCATGGAAACATTCAAAGAATCAATCAGTCGTGGAATTAATTCCTTAGCCCCAACCGGGAGTTGAACCTGCAACCTTTTGCTAAGTAAGACCGTTAGCTGAGCATAACTTTTGATATCTGTACCGGTTCGAGTGTGACATGTACTTGAATTATCAGTCAAAAGGTTTTGTTAAAAGGGTACTCCAGTCATAAGATATATCTTACTGACTTTAGTTTATTTCCAAAGTTTCAACATTCAAATCAATTAAGTTAAGAAGATATCGCAAATTGAATTTGGCGAATTTGTCCAATTTCGACGCCATATTTGTTTCTCAAATATGATGTCACTATAAGTGCTTCTATCTCGTATTATGCCTAAGAAGCTCCTCTACTTTCTCAAATGATGAACTAAATAGTTTATTGCGACTAATTATCCTCCAAAGAGCACTTACTACAGCTATCACTATGTGACTGCCATCAAAACAACTCCACTGCCGATAAAGAAGCACTTCTATGACGGCATATTTTCAAAATAAATATGGCGTCAAAATCCTAAAGTGTTTCAACTTAAACAGAGGCTTTGGATTCATAATAAATCGGGGCAAAAATATGGAAGAAAGTATAGTTGAACCACGAGGAGGGTGTTTGAAGTGATCAGTGGCGGCACTACGTGGGTGTGGGACCCGGTGCGAGAAAAACATTTGGGCCCCTCCCACAAAGTGACGACATGTGTAGGGGTCCGCGGGATTCTCCGCTGGAAAATTTTTGAATTTAGAGATGAAATGGCATTTCCTGCATTTCGAGTGCACTTTTGAGTAAAATCTAAAGACCACAAATCACTTTTTTGGAGTGTATCCATTATTTTTAATAAAATTATATTAATAATATAAAGAGGCAGTTTGCTGATGGGACCCCCTCGGCCAATGGGCCCCGGTGCGGCGCACCGTTTGCACAACCGTAGTGCCGCCACTGAAAGTGATGACGATGACAGCACTTCCTGCACTCATTTATTAGTTAAAAGTTAAAATTATTACAGCTATTATTATTATAATGTTTAAACTAGTTAAATATTTTTAAAAAAGGGATGGTTTGTGGGAAAAGTTGCTATTTTACAGAGATATTGGTTACTAGTAAGCTCTGCTCTCTGACTGTAACAAAATAACCACTGTCCCCCCTTTGCCTATTCATTTACACCATTGCTTTGGAGATGAATTTTTTATAAGAGGGAATATTTTAAAGAGCTCTCCAGGTTCGATTTTAACTTAATCTTTTCCGTGGGAAAAGTATTTGGTTTTGTTATCAAACTTTGTCACACTTATCTGGCTTTTGCTACTCTTGCTCGAACTACAAATTATAATAATTAATAATTAATAATAATAATTTTATTAATTTCTATAGCGCATTATCACTAGTTGTCCATAGCGCTTTACAATACTAGTAATAAACAATGTAAACATTTTTACAAAAATGTTACTTATTAATCAGAATTACATGGTATGAATTTGAACTAAGATGTAAAAAATTACAAATAATCATTATAAGCTAGCCTAAACAGGTACGTTTTTATCTGATTCTTAAAAGTATTAATATTTGATATTGTTCTAAGACGCAAGGGAAAACTGTTCCACAATCTTGGTGCAGCGACTTCAAAAGCCCTGTAACCATAGGTCTTTGTTCTAGACCTTTCTGAGAACTAGATCGTAATGAGCTTATAGCTTAAAAGGTTAGAGATATAGTCAGGTGTCAAGCCATTCAGACCTTTATAAACGAGTAGAGTAACTTTAAAAATAATGCGAAAATGAACCGGTAACCAATGCAATGTGATTAACACAGATTGCTACGATTGCTACCACAAATTGCTCAGCTGTGTTAGAATATATTTGTTTTGGGGTTAAAATATTATTGACCACGGCTCTTGTTTGCAATGCCTCAAAGGAATACTGCTATCGGCATTCATTTTAGTGACAACACGTTGAAGTAAATCAGAATCCAAGTGTTAAAAACATGGTGTATAGATAAGACGTCAGTTGGGGTTTAGGTTTAGGATTAGAGCCATTTGGGGTTTAGGTTTAGTACCTCTCGTCGCTGGTAACTAGGACAACGTATTTGCTATTCGTTATATGGAATACGTACTATTACCTTTCCGATAATCGTATGAAAGTTTCTTAAGGTGGCTCGATAGGAAAAAAAAGTGAAGAAAATGAAATTTTTGAAAACTATATATTTTGTTTGGTTTTTGTTTTTTTAAATAAATATGAGTTTTTCCTACAATTTAGGACATTTTATAATGTACACTGTCACATTTTGTGCTGGTCACCATGACAACCTCATTTGTTTTCCACTGAATAAGGCATGTAAAATGCATTATTTTGTTTTTTTGTTTATTATTTTGAAAAAAATGAGCACCCTTACATAGAGGCCTAACTTAGTTTCTTGCATAGCAATGCTGATAATATCCCAATGGTTTTAGACTACCACCTTGTTTATATTTTGATTAACTTTCCAGCGAATCCCTTAATTCGATCTCCAAAAAAGATGTGGTCAGAATTAAGGGTGTGGCTCTTATCGAATTTAACAAATGCACCAAATGTTTTCTGGCTAATGTGCTTAGTGCACAAAGTGTCTGTTATGATTAAAAAATCATCGAAAAACTATCGAAAACCTGCGCCCCAGGTTTCGTTCGCATGCGGCGCAGGCGATATTCGCTTTGGATACAATGAGGTTATGGTGTTGATGATACTGATTTCGTCAATTATCTTTCTATCTTGCGGTCTATAATCGCATTAACGTACTAACTGAGGTTGCACTCACGTATACTAAATTATATCCGTTTAATACGTAGTTCATAGTACAATATGAACTATTCAAATTACGTTCCAGAATAAGATTATGACTGCTTAAACCAACTTAGCATATTTTCATCAACCGCGGTTGATGATATAAAAAAAAACGGTTACGAAATATAAAATAACCGGAAGTAAATGAGCGGCAACACGCGCTCTGATTGGCTACTGGACCGAACTAGCGTGCTTTTATTTAACAATTAGATTCCATTTTGCTGTTATCTGTTCAGTTATAGATGCACAGACGACGGCAGAATGTGGTAAGAACAAAACGTGGCCCACGAGACGGAGTCGAGTGGGTCACTGATGTTCTTACCACGTTCTGACGTCCTCTGTGCGTCTATAACTGAACAGACAACACAAAATGGAATCTATTTGTTTTATACAATCAAAAACAACCCCAAAGATTTATCAAAGCTGTTGGGCATGAAAAAAGAAAAACACAGCTGCTGACGTGATTTGACGCCATCCATGTATCTGTCCTTTAATAGATCATGGGCAAGAACCAATGAAAATGCGTATATAAGTCACGTGATTGTATAAAACTTCATAACGGTATGGCTGACGTGTACCTCGACTAGATTTTGTCGTTTTTGACGAATCTTAAATCGTTTTAATCACGGTATACCTGAATACAAGTTAAATCAAGTTGACAACACAAGGAAATATTTTACTTGCAAGTTTGAGTCAATTTTTATCGCTGTTGACAAAAGCTACATAGCAACGCCACGTAGCAACGCCTCTTATAGCAGGTAAATCTGTATTTTTCTTTGCTTTATTGATAATTTAATATTATTATTTTATAAAAGAAATAAAAACCTTTATCGCTGTATGATTATCGGTTATAATAGAACTCGAGAAGCTCGTAAAACACTAGGCCATCACCTCGTGTTTTACACGCATCTCTCGTGCTATTATAACTCAATAGTCACACGCGACACGTTTGTTTTTTTATTTCAACATGTCTATTTGTCAAGTAGAAATTCGTCAGTCTGTGTAGTATACCCCAGCAAATATTTTGCCACCCTTTTTGCACAATAAAAATAACAAAAATATGCTGTTAACAAACCTATACAAGACTTTCCATCTCCAGTATATCCTTCGTTACAAGTACATTTATAGGTTCCAGGACCAGTGTCGGTGCACGTGGCATACTTGTGACAGTCATCTCGACCAGTTCCACATATCCTAATGGCTATCGAAAATCATTTGAAAATGGATTTGTTAAAATAAAAATATTTCACTCATATTCAAATATAGCGACTATATAAATGCTATATAAGTGTTGTATTGCGTAGGCAGTGTAGAAATACTTTCCTTCTTTTGCATCTCATTAATTATTTGTTATTGTTTATCTGATTAGTTTACATTTTGTCACATGATTATTTTGTGTGTAAAAGTTTGATACCCTAGTTTTTTACGAAGGGTCTTCGTTCGAAACGCTATTTAGGCAGTACACCAACCTCAGAGTATTCGGCAATTTGTATATATACTACCCTTCGTCAAAGTTGATTTACACTCAGTGTGACATTACAGATAACCTCACAACTATACTGTACCAAATGAGGGTCAGGTGAATATACGTTTTCAGTAATACATATACAGTACTGTACCTGTGCAAATTTTTCCATTTCCAGCATATCCTTCATTACAAGTACATTTATAGGTTCCAGGACCAGTGTTAGTGCACGTGGCATGCTTGTGACAGTCATCTCGACCAGTTCCACATATTCTAATGGCTATCGAAAATGGATTTAATCATTTATTATATTTCACTTATTTTGAAACACAACTGCCATATAGTCTCCGTCAAAGCTAATTTACGGACAGATAACCTCACAACTATACTGTACGAAAGGTCGATCGCGTGAACTTGATAGGGTTTTCTACGCATAACGGTTATAGTGAGTACTCTGAATAAGACACATACCTTTACAAGACTTTCCATCTCCAGTATATCCTTCATTGCAAGTGCATTTATAGGTTCCAGGACCAGTATTCGTGCACGTGGCATGCTTGTGACAATCGTCTTTGTCCGTTCCGCATATCATAATTGCTAGAAAATATGAAAATACAAAATTATCTTCAATTCGGCCCAGAGGTTTTCCCGCCAAAACTAGGTTATTAATGTCCAGCGCACTTAACTACAGTAATACGTACCATTTCAAAGAAATATTTTGTTGTTTTTTTACCTGTACAAGTCTTTCCATCTCCAGTATATCCTTCATTGCAAGTACATTTATAGGTTCCAGGACCAGTGTCAGTGCACGTGGCAAACTTGTGGCAATCATCTCGTTCAGTACCACATGTCCTTGTTGCTTTAAAAATACCAAATTAATATTAAATAAAATTAAAATACCAAATGAGACCAGAAAATGCATAGGTTGTCCCAGGAGAAGTATTATAGAGTAAATAAAAATTTTTACACGTGCTTTGTGACTCAAAAATGAGGTAATACAACGTTTCCTTTTCCAAGGTTTTTCAATTTTTCCCCCGACTTTGATTTCAGCAAGAACGATGAGCCGATTTCTAGTGATTTCTAGTGTTATACTACCATCATTAGCAACCATTGCTTGAAACATTACTTGCCCACTGTGATAATACACCAGACGATACATGGACGATCGTAAATCTCAAATTCTCAGAAAATATATCAGTTTTGGACAAAACCTATAGAGCGACGCGTAGGCAGTCATTATATGTATCAATCGAGATCATCGTAACCTTCTCTCTCGCTTGGAGGCTGTGACTGAAGCAAAGGTTCTCGGTGTTACGATTAAAAATGACCTTACATGGAATTTTCATATATAGAATATTATGAAGAAAGCCTCAAAGAATCTGTATTTTCTTATTGAATTAAAGTGAGCCGGTTTCAGTGAATCCGATCTTATCCAAATTTATACCATTTGCGTAAGAAGTGGCCTTGAATACGCTTCGCCAGTCTTCCACAACTCAATGCCTAAATATTTATGGTGAGACTTGAAACGAATTCAGAATTAAGCAATACGTATCGTCCTTGGAGTAAACAACTATGGAAGCTATCTATCTATCAATCATCTGAGTCGCAATGGTTACGGCGTCTCACCGGCAATCAGAATGTTACAGGTTTCTTGCCGGTCAGGGACTCTGATCTATCAGAGGATTTGAGGTTGACAATCGTCCATGTAACTATCGTTTGTCTACTCCAAGCTCCCACATTCATATATATATATATATATATCCCACATTCATATATATATATATCCCACATTCATATATATATATATATATATATATAGTTATAAACTTTAAAATGATTGTTTGCTACTCCGAGTTTCACGCCGAGGCGATATATATATATATATATATATATATATATATATATATATATATATATATATATATATATATATATATATATATATGTGTGTGTGTGTGTGCAGATGATAAATAATTTTAGATAATTGCATGATTATATTAGTTTTATATAATGTAAACTCGAGTGTCCCCAATTAGCAACACGAAGCTAAATACATTGACACTTAAATAAAGTTATTATTATATTATTATTATTATTATTATTATATTTATATTTACAACCCAGCTAGGACAGGGAATTTTTCATATGTACACTCCATTCCAGAAAGCGATGCAAACATCTTGGTTGCTCTTCAAACATCTTGGTTGACCCTGAAAAAGTTCTGTATCTGCGATTTGGGTGACAACATTCAATTAACCAGCTCCACACTAACCGAATTAAGGGAGACTGTCAAAAAAGTAATCTGGTCTAAAATTAGTAAGGCCCTTTAGTGTAAATTTTTGGAATCCTTATAGTCGATATTAACTTGTTCTTGTGTTTGAGAAATAATGTTCTCCTTTTTGAATTTCGTTATTATCAACATTGATCCGTCAGCAAGACCAAAATGGCGGCGTTGCGACAAACAAAGCTATTTCTCGAATTCAAGAAACGGGAGCGTCTCTTACTAAATTAACTTTTTAAAAATCCATAATATTCAGGCAAAGATAGATGAGTATGCCTAGAAATTCGCACAACTTTTATCTTTCGTTATGTTAGTTTCCACATGTTTTTGCATGAAACACTACCGAGTCGGCGGCAAAATGCTTCTGGACACCGTTAGTCAAAGTGGATTCGCGAAGCTCCTGCATTTAAGGACGTAGATCGTAAAACTAAGTAATCAATTTCAAATATTTCACTTCAAAACAAATTCTTTTTTGACCATAGTTGTATTTGAACCTTTTTAAAATCTATACCACAATAGAAGATGAATCAAAGATGTTTAAATCGGTACTAATCCTGATTTTTAAATTGCATATGAAATGTCAATCTGAAGGCATGATGTCAATTTGAAGACATCGAGTGACGTCAGATAAGGAACACAATCAAAGTATTCAAATGTTTGCCTTTCGTTCGTTCGTATGTTCGATCGCGTATGTAGTACAGATAATTGAGTGAATCGATATATCACTGATTGAATATAAAGCATGAGTATAAAGCATCAAGTGGAGCAGAAACAGAACATGCTTTTAACTTACGAGTTCCTTAGTTGATGTCACAACACGACTCCACTCACGCTCCTTTTCATATTAAAGAATCGCGCGGCAGGGCTTGAAATAACGGCCGGTCAACGGACATTGTCCGGTCAGAAATGAGTATTGACAGAACAAATCCTTCGATTGCCGGTCATGTTGTCCGGTCAATTCGTGTGACGTGACTTAGATTGAGTTGTTTTTTGTCAAAGATTTTACTGGTTTATGTAACTTGTCTTATAGTTAAGCATCATGCAACGCGGAGAGCTTTTTGTACCGTGGAGCTGTATCCCAGAATAATCTTCCTATTGAAATTGTCCATAAGTATCATCAACTCTCCACTCCTTCCTTCAACACTCCACTCCTTCCTTCAACACTCTAATTAATATTATTACTGTAACTTGGAGAGAAGCATTACGACAATTTCGATGTAAGTAACCTACACTTAATACATGTATGTATATTCAATATTAGTTTTTATTGTTAATTTTACAAATTGCAATAATATGTAAATAAATTTAGTAGAGATTTTGTGTATATACACAAACCTACCCTTGAAAGGGCTACCGTTTTTAAATAAGTTTAAATAGATGAATAAATAAAAGTGACTATTACAAGGGTTCGTTTATGGCAATATATTTGACCGGCCAAAAACGGGTCGTGTCCGAGCAAAAACATGTTTGACCGGACAACGTGACCGGCGCCTGTCCGGCCGTTATTTCAAGCCCTGCGCGGTTTTGCACATTTTCACTACTCTGATTGCTACTTTGACCGAATTTGAGGGCAAGTACGCAACGTTCTAAAACAAGAGACGAGTTCTTTTCAGAGTTTTATTGAATCTGATAGGAGAATCTGATAATAATTTTCTTCCGATTAAGTATCGTAAAAATCGGGGATTTGTCGAAAACCTGTTTTTTGTAGAACCTTCCAGATTTGCTAGATTTGTTATATTAAATATTATGTAACTATTAAATATAGAAAAATACATGATATGCGGAGCGTTGATTTATAAATTATATCCAGTTCAACATGAGAAATAAATTCCATATTTCCAAGCATCCATGTATTGTTTTGTTTTGTTTATTATATTAAAAATATTCTCGTAGTCCCATTTCTCAACAAACATTACATCATTGAATTATCACGATAATCGGGCACATGTGAGATTATCACTAATAATTCACAAGTGTTTGATTATAGAATTTATTAGTGGTGAATTTATTAAACGCTAACGCGTGCAAACATGTAACAACTCCTTTGAGAGGTTGGTAAAAAAGCTATTGGAAATTGCAATGCCTACAAACCTGTACAAGTCTTTCCATCTCCAGTATATCCTTCATTGCATATACACTTATAAGTTGCAGGACCAGTGTCAGTGCACGTGGCAAACTTGTGACAGTCATCTTTTTCGGTCCCGCATACCTTAATTTCTGATAAAAATATATAGTAGTTGCAAAATGAGTGGCAATGCCGAGCAAAAGGTCGTTCGCAGAGTGCATATAGTATAGTATAGTATTGTTTTAAGATTAACGTCTTTTAACGGTTTTGGTAACGTCTCAGTACGTACAGTAGTGTAACGTCTCGCAACGTAGAGTAACATGACTCCGTGTACACGGAACGTTAAACTTAAA
The DNA here is from genome assembly GCA_035772405.1 of Chrysogorgia sp. JL179-B06. NCBI lineage: Eukaryota > Metazoa > Cnidaria > Anthozoa > Scleralcyonacea > Chrysogorgiidae > Chrysogorgia > Chrysogorgia sp. JL179-B06. The sequence continues at coordinate 449,748 of JAYKKM010000484.1, forward strand.
ACAAGTTCCGCAATAAGATAAAATTGGTGCTACGCAGGCAGTGTTTTATCAGACAGAAGTAAAAATATAAAAAGTCAACTGCCGCAGTAGTATAAACATATCAGTAAAATTTTGAGCGAGAGCTCTTCGTGAAATGTGTTCACAAGTCGCTCGAAATGTCAGTAATCTCTTTGTGCTATTTCGCCAGTTCACCAACTTCAATACTTTTTATCTTGAGGTCCAGTACAAATTATTATTTAGTGTTTGCCCAGCTGGAAGTGTGGTGAACGGAAAGAGTAACATTTTTTGAAATTATTATTTCTAGGTCTGTAAGGAGAACGAGGATGAAACTTCGTTACGGTCACTGTTTCCAAATCGAAATGCACCCTTGTGATTACACCTAGTGCCGACGCAATCCCAGATGGTACGTTCTTGCCATCCTTATAACATTTACATGGACAATATAATTGTCAAGCACAAATACTCCAAGCTCTCACAAGTCCGCTAGGCTTGATTAGATCGTATTAGATGAACTTTTGCGTGTGCTTTTCTCAAAATTTTAAGAGCGACATGACGCGGGGGTTGTCATTAGATTGCGCTATTACGTGATGATATTTTTAAATGATGCTTCGCATTAATTCAAATTTATCTAGTTAATATAAATTGGCGCTATATACCTTTGTTATAGTAAAGAATGTCTTACGATTTTTGTTTGGGTTTGTCCGAGTTCGCTCCGTACTGTTGTAGCCTGCGACGCAGACGTTCAAACCCCGGTTTGGACGTCTGCGTCGCAGGCTATACTGTTGTGGATTGGTGCGTTATTTTCTTTCTTTTTCTTTCCTTGCTTTGTTAGGATTTGGGTTAGGGAATTAGTAGTAAAATTAGGGTTAGTATTAAAGATTTTATGTTTAAGGGTTAGGAGGATTAATGTTATTGAAATAGACTTTCTTTTTATATGTATTAAATGTTTAATATTTATCAATATTTGTCAACATTCCTTGAAAGTGGGTATCGATGTATATTTTTATATTGATAAACTGTTTAATATTGGGTATCGATGTATCGAAACCATTTTTCAGAATTTGTCAACCATTGCCTGAAAGTGGGTATCGATATGCAGTATTTGTCGACATTCCTTGATAGTGGGTATGGGTGTCGATATATCGAAACCAATTTTTTATATATATTAATGTTTATTATTTATCAACATTTGTGGGTATCGATGTATCGAAACCAATTTTATATATTTATAAAATGTTTAATATTTATTAATATTTGTCGACATTCCTTGAAATTTGGTATGGGTGCTGATATATCTAAACCAATTTTTTTATAATTTTATGTATAAAATGTTTAATATTTATCAATATTTGTCAACATTCCTTGAATGTGGGTATCACTGTATCAAAACCATTTTTTATATACATGTTTAATATTTATCAATATTTGTCAACATTTCTTTAGGTCATGGGTATCGATGTATCGAAACTATTTTTTATATATATGCAGAATTTATGTCCAAAATATGCAATATTTATCAATGGCGTTTGTCTTGGGTATCGACATGTCGAAACCAAATATTTTTTGTCCAATATGATTGTGATAAAAAAAACAAGAATTTTGCTATAATGTACTACAGCTTTCTATTGTAATCCATGAAGAGAAAACTTTTTCTATATACTTTCCTGATTACAGATCAGAGCTCAGATTTTTTGCAACTTTTTGAATATTGGTTTGGAATTTAATATTCACAAGGGGGGTTACATCTTCCTTGTAAATATATTTTTCGGTCTCCTGTATTGTTCTTGTTTGATATCATTTTAAAGCAACGATGCTGGAATTACTTGCAGACCTTGTCGAAACAGGACATTTTCTCTAAATTTTACACTGGCATTTTATTTTTGGCAAAAATGGAATAAAAATATTACTTTTACCATGGAAATCTCTCTGGACAACAGTTCCTGTACACATTTCGAAATAATTACGAAATTTATCGAATTTTAGGCTGAATAGAATATCACACTTAGCTCTCATAGAACGTGTTCCAGGTTTTCCTCTGGATTTGAGGGAAAGTATGTCGAAGACCGTTTAAGAAAGGGAAAATTGCAGCGCCCACACTGAGTAACACATCATTATTTAAAATGTACTAACCTGTACACGTCTTTCCATCTCCAGTATATCCTTCATTACAAGAACATTTATAGGTTCCAGGACCAGTGTCGGTGCACGTGGCAAACTGGTGACAATCATCTTGTTCACTTCCACAAATTTGTATTTCTAATAAGTATAAGCGATACAGTACCCCATATCAATATAAGTTGTCAGTTGATTAGTAAAATATAGGATCATACTATTATTTATTATAGTCGGATAATTGCATGTTCTTTCACAATTAACACGGCCAAATCTAACGACCCTTAGGATCCTAGTCTGTAGTTGCGAAGTACTGTACGTGAACATAATTCAATATAATTTTTAGCACCCTTCAAGAAAGATCAACTTTACGTGAGTTGGCCTTTCTAAGCTGTAGTGAATGTGGAAGAGCTTGGAGTAGACAGACGATACATGGACAATCGTGAAGCTCGAATCCTCAGAAAAATTATTCTGAGTACCGAACAGGAATTGAACCTGTAACCTTGACGATTATAGGTGAGACACTCTAACCATTGACTATACAGCAGTGTACACACTAACACATCCAAGCATTACTGATATATAGTGATCGTCGCATAGGCAGTACATCATTGTAATTTTCGCTCTCCGTCTCAATAGTTAGGGCGTCACCGGAAATCAGAAGGTTACAGGTTCGATTCCTGTCCGGGGCTAAAATCATTTTTCTGAGGATATGAGCTTCACGATCGTCCATGTATCGCCAGTGGCATGTATGTTCATACTAATGCGGATAATAACAGAAGACCGCGTGCCTGAGGTATTTGTTCGACAAATTTTAATGTCAAATTTTGCATCACTAAGATGCCAAAAATGGCTATCCAGAGATATTGGATTCGGCTATTCTATAGAAACATGAAAGTTAGCGAGATTGTTAACGGCGCATTGTAAAATTGGTTATTCTTGGTAGCGCATTTCACTGGCAATGTCAATGAATGTGTATACTGTCAAAGAAGGCCGATGTTTTCAAAATATCTGACACGATAATGAAGAAAGCCGTAGCTGCTTTACAACATGTATGCAGAAGAGAGGGAAATCTAAACAAACAAAAAAAGATATAAATAAAGAAAAAAGAGAACCAAAACAGCAAAGGGAAGTCCAGAAAGAGTAGTACTCAGTCTGGAGTTTCCCATCGATGCCAAAAATCGTGTCAAAAACTGTCGGAAAGAAACCAAATAGCTGTTACAATGATTGTAACAATAATTGTCTTGCAGTCATATGATCATCGTACAGCATCTTACACACAATGTTTGTGCAACTTATTTCGCAATGGTGATTCAAGTCAAGTGGGGGAAAAAATGTATTTGTATAACAGTAACTCAATATTGAATGAAACTTGCTTGTTTGTCATCTGAAATGAAAAACTATATATATATATATAGTTTATATATATATATATAAATATATATATATATATATATATATATATAGTTTATATTTAGTGTATATTTATTGTATATATATATATATATTTAGTTTATAGTTTATAATATATATAGTTTATAGTATTATATTTAGTGTATATATATATATATATAGTTTATAGTTTATATTTAGTGTATATATATATATATATATATATAAATATATATATATATATATATATATATATATATATATATATATATGTTTATATATATATATATAGTTTATATATATATATATATATATATATATATATATATATATATATATAGTACAATATCTACAGACACGTGTTTCGCTGTTCCACAGCTCATCAGTGTAGCTTGGTACAATCTAGATATGGACATGAGTACTAATTATACACAAACCATTGCCAGAGACAACCGCTTGTGGGATAAACAGCGGTCATGCGCACATCCAGAGAGCGTGAAGCGGTATAGGGCCAGAGTGCTCAAACTACCACAAGGGTAGTGGGCGTTGCATTATATATATATATATATATATATATATATATATATATATAATATATATATATATATATATATATAATATATATATATATATATATATATATATATATATATATATATATATATATATATATATATATATATATATAAACACATGACTTCAATAGTAGATATTAATCATCATCTGTTATAGACCTCTTTCATAATGGCACCCAAATTAAATATCCTTCTATACTCGTTTAAATTAGCCTTTCTGACCTCGTTCGTGTGTCTGTAATTCCACAGAATATTTGCTTTGTAACGAGGCCGCAAAGGCTAATTTGCATGCATATAAAAGAATATTTAGACTGTCTGCCATTATGAAATATGTCTATGGAAATTAACAGAATCATCATTTACTAACCTGCACAAGTCTTCCCATCTCCAGTATATCCTTTATTACAAGTACATTGATAGGTTCCAGGACCAGTGTTTCTGCATGTGGCAAACTCGTGACAATCGTCTTTTGCAGTGCCACATATTTTAATGGCTAAAAGAGTTAACAATAACTATTCAATTCCAGTTCAGATTGAAGTTGCATAAAAATTAATAAATACATATTTTTTGTATATGGGAATTATTTTTAAGATTGCTATAATAGTAACTGGCATATATAAGGAAGTGACGTGAGTCGGACAATTTAATTACACCCAGGGCCGTAGCTAGCATGTGAAAGTTGGGGGGGGGGGGGGTGTAAGTCCCAAATTTCCGAATCTCAAATTATTTTTCCGAATATGAGAAGGCACGCGCCGTAAGGCGCGTCAATCTAGGGGGTCCCGGGGGATGCTCCCCCGGGAAATTTTTAATTCTAGGGTCTCGGAAATTGCATTTCCCGCATTCTGGGAGCAGTTTTAAGAGATTTCCTTGGACAGTTTACAGATGTAGGAATTTAGTTTTCAACAATAAAAAAGAGGCGAAATATAAACAATTTAATTCTACGGTATACGAGTATACGGTATCATAATTCGTGGTTTTGTGAAGGCTGTTTAAAATCCGGAAATGATAAATTTTATTGCAAAGCAAAAGCCAAAAGGTGTCATCTATCTGATGTACGTATGCAGTAAATCGACAAAAATAGATTTGTTATCCTTGTGAATATTATTTTGTAAGTTCTATAAACTTAACATGAGTTTTTTGCTGTTCACTGACTGAAATCTCGCTTAACCTACGTTGCCGTAGTTTTCCGAACGAGTAATTCGATTTTCCGAATATCTCAATTTCAAAAATGTTGGGGGGGGGGGGTGAAACACCCCCTAAATACCCCCCTCGCTACGGCCCTGATTACACCATACCTATACCTACAGTATATATCGGGTTATGGAAAATATCCCATCTAAATAAATTCATATACAGGTGTATTTACCGTAAGACTAAAAGTAAGACTAGATATCATAGTTGAAAACAACAACATGGAAAGAAGACTAATTTCTGACTGAAGTATACTACCATTTAGATGAGAAAATGTCATATCAGGTTGAAAGTTTAGCAATAAATAATAATTCATGTTGACGTATTTGTCTATGTCATTTCATGTGCTGAGTGCGAGAACATGTTTAGGATCCCTTTGTATATAAAACTCTTAATTATTACTAATTAAGAAATTTTCATTACTACGTAATTGAGGTACGATAACTATAGTTATAAACAGACGATACGTGGACGATCGTCAAGCTCATATCCTCAGAAAAATTATTCTGAGTCCCGTACAGGAATCGAACCTGTAACCTTCTGATTGCCGGTGAACTACTTTTTTATACAACCGGTGCACCGTGCGCGCCTAAATTTGTAGAAGACGACAGAGACACTTGCCGACCGAGTGCAAAGGGTTCCGCAAAAAAACAGAAAAATATAACTTCCTAAGGCCCTATAGAAAATCTCCTAAGTCCACGTTCACGTATATTTTTATTGTCCATGTAATAATTACTGTTGTGGCAATAGAAGTATTCCGAAAAAAATTGAACACTGATTCATATATTCGTTCACAAGATAAGATAGTTTGATGAAGTTCGTTGAACAATTTCCTGCTTTGCATTTGAGCAATTTATTGCTGGAAAACAATCTAATTCCTTGGTAAACAAACAATCCAGTATTCTATATAACTACATCAGAAATAGAAATCCGAAGAAATAATTGAACAAACAAACCTTTGCACTGCTTTCCATCTCCGCTATAGCCTGCTGTGCATGTGCAATCGTACGTGCCGGGACCGGTATCTGTACATCTGGAGAATGTTGGGTGGCATTTGTCCTCATCCGAGCCGCATATGGCCGGAGCTAAAAATATAAATTAGAGCTCACTAATAGCGTAATCCATACTATTATTAATTAAACTAAGATATGATGTGGGAGAATATTGAAGGGTTCACTATAGAGTATAGATCATATCAACATTGAACGGGCTACAGTGATTAAAAATACGCTGATTTGATCACTATTTGACTAATTCTACTGGCTAAAAAGACCAAATTTATTGGTTTAAACAACTAAAAACACGGTCATTTTGGAGTTATTTAACGGCTCAAATTTCTTGACGCCCCAACGTCAAATTGGTCAAAATTGCCACGTCATGACATCAAAATTTGAAAAGAAAATTTTGCTCGACATCAATCTTAGGCCTTTACGTTAACCTTGAGTTTTCGCTTACGGGAGATTAAAAACAATGGTGGAATACTATTCCTACAAATTGACAAACATGGACAAACATGGACGAGGCACTTGGCCACTTCTGGTCTTGTGTATGTTCCATATAGTGATAAGAATACACTTATAGTTACTATGCTATAATATAAAATAGTACTGATATTACTAATACATCGGAAAACGTTCGCAAATCATTCTGTTTTACTTGATTACTTTAACTTTTATGTCGAGTTCATGTTATCTCAGATTATTTTTTTCCAATTCCTGGAACACATTGCCCATGCGAACAATACGTCCTGGACCAGTGACGTAGCAGCTAGGGTCTTAGTCTAGGGTATCCGAGGGCATGCTCCCCCGGAAAATATTTGATTTCTAGGGTCTCTGAAACACCATTTCCCGCATTCAGAGGCGAGTTGTTAAAAGTAATCTGAAGGTCATAAATCGCAAAATTGTGTTATTACTAAATCAAAACATGGTACAATACACGTCAAGATTTATGCCGGATATGCGCTTCCTTTAAATTTTCGTCTATGCCGATGTCCACGCAAATTATCAGATACCTCGCAGTGCGAGTTGGTCATCGATATGTTTTTGCAATTTGATGACTGGATTTGACTTGTTGCTCAGAACATCTCCCACCACCTCAAATTTCGCCCCCGGATTTAGACTTTTCACGAGAACGGTGGGGACCGGGGGACACTGTCGTAGACGACGCATGGACGATCGTAAAGTCCTATGAAAATGTTTCTGAGAGAAACAACGAGTCTCGGACAGAACAACGAGGGACTACATGACCGGCGACATTGTTTAGGAGTACATCAGGTGTAAGCACTGAATTTATTTTAAACATGAGATATTTGAGGATTGTTGTAATACGAATTAATTTTAATGACTGTCGATGTTGTTAAACAAAGCACTAATTTGCTAATTTCAAAAAAGCATTTGTGACTAAATATTGTGGCGTATATGTAACAATCCCAATCTCCAAGAGGTCAAGACGAAGTTTATGTTCCAATGATTTGTTATTGCTGTTATTCCTTGTTCGTGTTACTATGGTAGGCCCGACTTGAAAATTAGGGATGCACCGGAACTTGGTTCCGGCCGCAATTCCAATTTTTCCAAGTTCCCGTTCCTGCCGGAACTCATGAAAAATGTTCGGCCGAAACCGGAACTTATTCGCCAAAATATGGTCAGCGGTTGATCTGTAGTGCTCAGGCTTTCTAAGACTATACACGGTGTCAACGCGATTAAAAATAGATCAACTAATTGGAAACAAAGGACTTTCTTGAGAATATTCAGTATTCACATTTGATCGGACAAAAATGTTCATGATACCAGCATGGAAATCAAAAAGTTAAAACATTATACAACTAGTTTTGGTATTTTTTTTTAGTATGTAATGGAAATACGAAGAACAATTTTAATAATTTTCTATCTGGTATTATTTAATGAGGGGTTATTTTCACTTTTTGACCACTTAATTCCAATTCCATTAATGTCGATCTAAGCTACTGGTTCAAATAGAAAGATACTACTCTGATTTCCGGTTCCGGCAGGTTAGTTCCGGCCGGAACTGATTTCAGTTCCGGCCAGTTCCGGTTCCGACCGGAACTATTAAATTTGGTTCCGGTGCATGCAATGGCCACTCTAGCTGGAGTGATTTGGAAGTTATGGTTATTGATATAACGGATTTGATATGTCCAACACAAAGGGAGGGTTTTTGGGAAAATAGATTGGATACGTTTTGTCCTCGGGGATACCCTGCTCCCAGAGGTTCTACGCCGCAGGCCTGCACCCTCCCCCCCCCCCCCGAAAACCGAAAGCGGTGAGAGAACCTCTGGTCGCACGGGAAAGCAATCTCACTTTCGTGTTGCGTTAATCTAATTAAAACTTATACCAATCAAAAAACATTGCGAAAGTTGATCGGATGTAATTAGGGAGTGGGCGGTTAGACAATTTCACAAGTAAACAATTAACAATCGACAACAAATCTCTTCGATTCTGCGATAATGGAAAAGACTGCCCTGGTCCCAGAGGAAAGTTGGTAGAATTGCGAATACGTCACGTCGATTTATGTGTGCCAAAAGGGCGGTAAGGGATTTAATTTCAGGAAAACGTCTCGGAAGAACGACCGATCGATAAAATGCCATCCAAAAGCGCTTTGTCCATACTCTAATTTTATCCTGCTTTGAGTCTTTGACAAAGAATCTTGAAATAATGTTATTTTCACGCTTCTCCACACGGATAATCGTTATTTCATCCACCCCCCGATTTTGTTATTGAGCCAATCAGAAAACGACGCCAATATCTGGCCCTAGCAATCTTATTGGTTCGGTGCGATCAAAGAAATGGCCCGTGCGACCAGAGGTTCTCTCGCCGCTTTCGGTTTTCGGGGGGGGGGGGGGGGGCGACGGCGTAGAACCTCTGGGATAAGGGTACCTCGGGGACTAAATAAAGGAATCTTATAGAGAAAAAAAACAAAAGAAAAAACAATCTTATAGAGATTGATAGTTCTGATAGTTCGACTGTACTGTACATTCTCACAAAACATTTATTTGAGAGGCTGGAACATACCTATACATCTCTTGCCATTACCAATGTAACCATCCTTGCAGATGCAATCATAATAACCAGGGGTAGTGTCTTTACAAGTGGCTAACGGATCACAATCATCTCTTTCAGAACCACACACAGGTCGAACTAAAAAAATCAATTTAAATCATTATTGTGCGAATGAGTGCCTATAGAACGACAGCACTGTTCATGTAAAGCCTCGAGCGGTAATTGTAAGTTAACAAGACGCCCGCTAGGCGTTAACTTGGGCCACTTTAATTTAGGGACATGGCGCGCATATTGCCTGCGGAGTTGGGTTGCATTGGTGGCATGTTAGACAGTTGGAATTAGAATCTTATATTACAAAGGATAATTTTAGCATTAATTTCTGTAATCAGGTGGGAAATTTTTAGAAGCAAGTTGGGCTAGAAATGAGGACAAAGAAAAATCAGGCGTCTATATGCAGAACGCCTGACACGCCGACGAAATTTAATGTAAACACTAAACGCGGCAATGTTATTTTTTCTAATATCTGTTCGATTGAAGGTCTTCGTGTGTCAAAATTTATATAAAAAACAACGGCAAGGTATACGAAACATATCTGTTACGAAATTACATCGGTTTAATGGACATAAAGGCATTAAATCATCGGGTAAACAACGAAACTTTGATTTTAGAGACGAGTCTCGCTTTAATCGCTAATACGCATTTTCTCATATAACATCTGATCTTCACATTTTAAGTAGACGAAACCTACAGCGTTCGATTCGCCAGATTCAAGTGATCATTTCGACATAGAATTGATTTAAATCGGACAAAAAACAACGTTTCATAATGATTAATATTACGGAGTTTCGCGGGATAAATGTCAACACAGCATAATATTTCCCTGTCCTTCGGCTGTCCATTCTGTCTTCATGATTGATCTCTCATCTGTGTTTCTTTCATCTTGGAGATAATCTTTGCAATGGTTTGCAGGTTTACAGGTCTCGGTAAACTTTCCAACTGCGATTCATTGTCAATAAAACGAAAGTCCGAAATCGCTTTGCCTTGCAACGACTATCTCTGTTATGTTGACGTTTCGTCCACGGTTCTCTCTTTAATCTCTCATCTGTGTTTCTCTCAGTCATCCAGTTATCTTGGAGAGAATCTTTGCATTAATTTGCGGGTTTACAGGTCTCGTAAATGCTTTTCAGACTGCGATTCATTGACAATAAAACTGGCCGAAATCGCTTTAATTCGCTATTTATACGCCCACGCAATAATTACATTCTCTCGACGTAAAAACGACGACGAACACAGAAATCAAGCTGGATTTAAGACTTGTGCTCACCACAGGTGGCCCAAGTAATAACCCACGTTAATTACTAAAATTGGGCCCAGAAAAGCTGGAGGAGCGAAAGTAAGGAGTAAGGGCCCTCGCTGACCTGCTATGGACCTTGCTCCCGTGTCTAAACCAGGCTTCTCTGTGGGAAGATAAGTGCGGTGCGCTCTCGTCATTATGGATGTTGCGCTCTTTTGCAAGTGTCTGCTTCAACGTGCAGGCGAAGTGCGTCCGAGGACACCATTTTTCGCCTCGATTTATTGATTTGCTGTAAAGATTATGAATTTGATAATATACATTCGATAACTAGATAGTATACAAAGAATAAATCTACATGTGGTTATGGCGGTCTATACTGTAAAATAGATTGGTCGAAACAACCGATTTGATAGGTTGTCTCAGATTCATACCAATATGAATGGTTAAAATTACCAAATCTTTTTGTTAAAATAACCAAATATTTTTATTAAAATGACCGCATTTTGGTTGTTTCAACCAGTAGAAAAGGTCAATTGATGAATCTGAGACAACGAAATTTAATTACTAGTTTTAACCAATCTGTTTTTTACAGTGCTTGATTATTTCAGCTGTGTAGCGAGTCGCTGCTTTTAACCGATCATGTGTTAATAGTGATAAACGTGCAAAGTATCCCACGTATAATAACTTAGTGAATTAAGAATCTGTAGATTAAAATTTGTAATGTAGACCCCAACAAGTAAGAACCTGTTTTAGTCTAAAAATGAAACAATTTCGAAAAAACAGTTGAAATAATGTTAATCTAACAACCAAAATGTTCTGAGTCATGTCTTCTAATTTAAATTAAAGGACTGTGGGTTTAAATAAATCTGACGACCTATAGAGCAAGGTACAGTATATGTGTTTGTTCAGAATTTAGCATGACACAGAAGTAAGGAACCACAACCATATTGAATTAGTTTTCTGACCAGCAGTAAGTAGTACTTTTCCCTTTAAAATAAGAACCTGTTTAACTCTTTCCTGTCCGGCTGAAAAACATCCAAAATTGAACTACGCTGAAAAACATCCAAAATTGAACTACGTCTTTGTTCTATTGATATCTGCGTAGCATCATGAAAATTCAAAATACCACCAATCGCAGAGTTGTTTATGAAATCAAATCAAATTTGGCGTGTGAGTGGATCTCATGTTCCTGGCGCTTGTCGAATTTCAATTTTTAATCTTGCGTTACCGTGTGCCGTGTTTTTCGATTGACGATGTCGGGGGTCTTCTATGACCCCTTTTGACTGTGCCGGACAGGAAAGAGTTAAGAACCTAAATAGCCTAATTTCTCAGTAGACACCAACTATATAACAACCTTTGAAAAATTACTTCGAAAAATGGTGCTTCTTATACGCAGGCTTTCACTGTACGTGGATCAAATATCTCACTGCAACTGCACTTTGCTTAAGAGGATCAAACTCAGAATTAACTATGGGATGTTTTGATGTACCCGTTCTGCCTTTCGTTGGAATATCCGGCTATAGCTATAGTCGCGCATTTTGTGCGTCTTGCCTAGAACGGCAGGAATATTCATTATGCATGAAATCTCATTACGCGGAAATCTCATTATGCATGTGGCTGCTTTCTGTGGTAAACATATATTCACCAATTAGATGTTGCTTTAAACCCGATATATCTAGTTACACCTGTAACTAAATAAAAACAAATGCAAGATCCTGTTCACAATGCATTGAAATCGATAACAGATAAAAGTACGTAAACTCAGTGTCAACGGACTATTAAAATTTGAGATTGATCTGAAATTCATCAATACGGGCCAGTCCACTTGTGATCTTCCACAAAAATATCATGGAAATTTCAAAAATTCAAAAACTATACATGAATGCCCCGATTTATAATTGTGGCTTATCGCGTTTTCAAAATTTTCATCTCAAACAATAAAACATCTTCAATGTCGTTTTTCACCGAAGTAACATTTTGATCGGCAAAAAGTATATCTCAGGAAGTAAGTGAGAAATCTTCATGAATTATTTATGTAATGTATACATTTACACAGGTACTAGTTTTTTTGCTGAAACCCTAAAAAGAATGGATAAAGTCACCAGATTGTCACCAAATAAATTCTAAACTTGCTTATTGTTACACTTATTAAGGCAAAATTCGGACTGAAAATTAACCAATTATATTGTGTATAATTCCACCGAAAGTAACCCTGGCCATATAAGTCGATAATGCAGGATATATAATTCTCAAACTCATTAATAATTCATGAATTATCGTAGCCAATCCATGAACGTATACCACATCACATGCATGAGTTTTGATACCCAATGAAAACCTGTAGGAAAATTCCTAGTGAACTGGATCACATTTCTTAATCTACATATTAAAATAAAATCGCTATGGGAGCAAATCGCTATAGGAATACTCGTTTGAGAAGCTAGATCAAACACTCAGTTTGTCGTGTTTCATCAGGGGACTCCAAACACTCGAAAACAATAAAAACCTCGGGCTACGCCCTCGGTTTTCATTTGTTTTCTCGTGTTTGGAACCCCTGATGAAACACTCAAACTCGTGTTTGATCTATTACTTCTCAAACTCATTAATAATTCATGAGCCAATTAGCCAATGAAATCACTTTATTTACTGAATCACATGACTGAGGCTGGATACTCGAGTAAAACATGTAAAAATCATATACCACCACAGTTATTAGATCAAACCCGGTTTTGATCTAATTGCTAGATCTTAATTAATAATTCATTTTTTGGAGAACGAAACGACCTGCCTCCGTCTTCGCTCATCCTCAACTGAACAGTGTCTGTCCATTTTCTGAATAAATTTTACACACCCTCGTGAGTTCAATCCCATGAGGGTTTGTTCTCAAATGCGTTTTAAGCAAACATCCAATTAAATCCGTGTATATTATAGGTAGTATTTGGCATTTCACTCGATCAAACTACATGTTGAAAGGATTTATGGAAGGAAAATTTCGAGTGTTGGAATACATACATTTTAAGACCAAACCGGGACCAGTTGCGAAAAATGCAACTTCAAGGCCTTCCGGCTGGAATTGAACCCGCCTTCCGTAGCTCAGTGGTCAGAGCACTGCACTAGCATCGCAGGGTCGCGGATTCAATTCCAGCCGGAAGGCCTTGAAGTTGCATTTTTCGCAACTGGTCCCAGTTTGGTCTTAAAATGTATGTATTCCAACACTCGAAATCTTCCTTCACCATAAATCCTTTCAACAATTAAATCCGTGTTCGATTGAGAAGCCATATAAACAACTCGTTTATCGTGTTTCATCAGGGGATCCCAACACTCGAAAACAATAAAAACACTCGCGCTTCGCGCTCGTGTTTTCATCATGTTTTCTCGTGTTTGGATCCCCTGATGAAACACTCAAACTCGTTGTTCATATATTACTTAAAGGTTGCTCTTTTCGAAAAAAACTTTTTTTGGTTGTTATAACAACTTCATTTTTACAGTGTATACTAGTACTTTACCTGGACAAAATTTCTTGATGAAATTCTCCACCGTTATAAGTAGTTTCCGATAGCTTTCAGCGAGAATTAAATTATTCGTATCTTCCACCATATCTGTAACTTCCTGTATCGCTTTCCGTTTTTTCAGACCAACACCAACTGCGAATACATCCATATCTCTGTTAAAGAAAGGCTTCATAGCATCTCCAACGTACGTGAAACCTCTATCTCTTGTCTGTTCACCGTCTGTAATAACCATGATCATCTTTTTAACATCTGGATCATCAACTCGAAATCCTGCTTCCTTAATGGCAACCTCCTTATCGGCAACTTCTAAGCCTCTGTGAGTTTTAGTTCGACCACCAGGCAATGGACCCGGCATGTCTTTCACAACACTCGCAAATTGCCCAGGAACTCGACTCTGCTTTAATGTAAGTCTATTCTCGCCCTTTTCGCTGAACGTAACTACAGCAGCTTGGCCAATTACTTCTCCTTTTTCGTTCCTTTCGCCAACTTTCAATCGCTTCCCAACAATTTCGAGGAATTTACGCATTTGATCATAATCACTTGGTCTTATACTGGAGGATCTGTCCAGCACAAAGATGATGTCGCTCTTTTTGTTGCACTGATCTTCATCTGGCGGAAGCGCTGGACAAGTAAATAGAATATTATCAATATAATGACCCACTAACATCTTTACTTACCGATATATTACTTTTCGTTTGTTTTGGGGTTGTCGTTAACCAGTCGCGTCATATTTGAACTACTTATCTCAATCCGAACGCTCTTTAGTGAATAGGTTGCACCCCCTTCTACCAAAAAGTTGAACATAGTTTTGAGTAGTTCGTTGTCACAATGGTTATAATACATGGTTATATGGTATAGTATATTGGAGAATGTGCAGGTAGGTGGGTGATGTGTTTATGAGTGCGCATGCTTCTCAATCGTCCAATCTCAGAAAATCGCCGTAACCTTCTCGTGATTGCTGACCAAACAGATTGAGGACCAAACAGCCAAGTTATTTAAAGGTTAATTTATAGTCCACACTGAGTATGGAATCTCGAGAACGATCAGGCGGAAACATGTAAGAATTTCCTAAAGATTGTAATTGGGGGTCCGCAGGCAGAAAAAAGGGCGCAATTTAGTTCTAAAAGGCTTAAAGGACATTGGCAACAAAAAAACAACCTTTTATATCAAAGAATACGACTTAAAGTGCCCATGAAACGGGAATTAAGTTTGTTTTATTTAAAATAACTTTCAAAATAATGAAGAATATTAATTTACAGCTCTTTCATATTTCACTTGGTTCTTGAGATATTTAGACTTATGTGATATTCAAATGATATAACCTATGACGTCAAAGGTTTGCAATACATTTTAACATATTGCAAAATCGTGTATATATTCAAGATTATTAAACGAAATCACTTGAAACTTTGCATGTGGATACGGACCACTAAGCTGAAGAACATTGTTTAAATTTTAATGTTGCAATAGTAACAGTATAGTTCTCAAACCTCTAAGTCTCTTTGTCAAAAATCTTTGTTTTCTGACTGTAGCTATGTGTTGTCGCCAAAGTTAAACTTCAGTTTCGAATTGGTTAAGTCAGTGAAAATCTGCTCAACCAGAACAAACCCGAAAATGTTTGGGACGGAAGAGAAAACAAATAATTTTATTTTAGAAATCAAGATGTCTGAAAACAAATTTGTTACCATGGCGACCAGAAAACTACAACGATGTTCTTCAGTTTAGTGGTCTGTATCCACTTACAGAGTTTCAAGTCATTTCGTTTAATAATTTTAAAGATATACACGATTTTCCAATATGTTAAAATGTATTGCAAACCTTTTGCAAATCCTGGCCTGGGAGTTCAGCTTCTATTCCGTCTTCCGAAAGCTTCCAGCAGCGCAGGTCACTACTTGTCAGTGGCTATTGCCTCAGTAAAAGACGGGAAATCGTCGTTTTTAAATTTTGGTCGAATTGAAGCATGTTCAGTGGAAATCAGTGGCATGACGAAGGATTTATATGTGATAAAGATTCGTCCTGATTTACAAAAACTTTTCCTTCGATTTTCTCGGCGAAAATGGCTTGAATCACGGAAATATAGTTGAAAACATGGTTTTTAGATGCAGTCGTTTTTGAAGCCGCTCAAAACACTCGCAGCAGTGTTTTATCGAGTTTAACTACTCGGCTATCGCCTCATATTTAAACTATACATGAACAACCGAATGCTAATTCAAAAAGCTAAATTTTACTAACCCTAATACAAACCCTAATACTAACCATAAAGCTACTGTAACTGTGTTCATGCTATAGAAACATACATAAATTTAAAACTATAAACATTTATCAAATTTCTTTTGTTGTTCATATAACATAAACATTGTAGTATCTATGTTTTTTATAGCTAACAAACGTATATTATATATAATTCAAAAACTCATTAATAATTCATAAACCAACTATCCAATTGCTACTACGAAATTAGTCACATGCATGCGTCTTTATAATAGCTAAAGCACACTTATTCATGCAGAAACACAATACTTCTCGTGAATAAAGATTTTTATATAAAGATTTTTTATATTAAAATGTTAACATAATTATAGTGTCAACACATAATGATAATTCTCGCACAACAACATTCAAATTTAAGAACTACCGCGATCTAGCTCTTTACAAGAATAACTTTTCAGCAAAATTGAAAGTACAATTATTGAACACACAACTCGACATCTTCGTGTTAACATTTGATACCCTTTCACCTTCACTCACAGGCATCGCGAACATTTCGTCGGGACGTCAAATTCAAAATCAGCCAAACTGAAGTCCATTAAATCCTTACATTCTTCTTTCAAATCATTGCTCGCCCTCTCTGTTATATTCCTTGGAGGTCCTAAAATAGTACTCACACGCTTTTCGTGCTCTTCGCTTTTTGGTTCTCGAAATCTTCGCTTGGAGGCATATCAAAGACAAACGCTGCCGAGAATGTAAGCTTCGGCATTACCACGCCTCGGCATTTAAAATTCATATTCAAATTTTTGCTAGAGGACAACCAAGTTGCTATTCCCTAGAGATTTTATTTTCTATTTAAAATCCATGTTTCTCATTCACAGTTTTTGAAGCCATTCAAAAAACTCGCATCACGTGTTTTATCAGGTCTAAAGCCACTCGGGCTTCGCCCTCGTGGTTTTAAACTTGATAAAACACTGCTGCTCGTTTTTTAAATAGTACTTCAAGCTTCTATATTAGAAACTGAAGACTTCACAGAAGAACAAGATAGTTCGTAATTGTTTGCTGTCATGCCATCAGTGCGTATATATATTCTATAATACGTAATATATACATAGTACTAGCTAGAGACGTGCTACCCCTGAGGAGTTAGTCTGCGTGGCGGCGTTAGGGGGAGGGGGGAAGCAGAAAGGCGAAGTGGGGAGGGAACGCCTGCCCGAAAGACCCATGTTTTTTTTATTTCCGCCCACATGAAAAACTGTCAAAAAACAACCAATCAGCGACTAGCGGGCTTTCCTCAATGATTAAAACATTTCACTTTGGGAGCTTGACTGCATCTGGTGGAAACAAGATTTGTTTTGAAAATGTATTCAAGCAATCGTGTAGACATGGAAGCACAGAGTTGATTCTGGCTGAGACTTGTTAATCAATCGGCTTTGCATTACTATACGCAGTGAAACTTTCTCCGAGCGGGTTTGTAGGTCTTGCGGCAGAAAAAATAAGAAATCCTTTTGAACTTTATAACTTTACGAAATCAGTATTAACACATGCGAAAGCAGACAGCAATGTTCCACCAACCGATAACATTAATAGGCCGGATAGAATGTTTTAACTCAATCCGAATTCATGTAAACAGCGCCTATTAACTCGTCCTACATGGTGCCATCAAAATGTATATCTGAACTGAAGAAATTAAGACACATCGTCCAAAACGTCGTCAATGGAAATGACGTAAGTCATTTTACTTGTCTTAAAATGGAACTACGATGGAAAATCGTCTACTTTATTTAGATTTTATTTGGAAGTACTTTTGAAATGAAGAAGAATGGCGTTCTCGCTTAGTCAATATATTATCTTGCATGTTCCAAAGATATTCATGTTTTCCGAAGATGCAAATTACCTTATGATCGACGTCATTTACTCGCACGTCAAAACAATTCTCAATACTGGGGAAAATATTCAGCAATTTTTGCACACAGTACCGTGCACCATTCGCATAAGCATACATCTGGAAAGTTTCTATACAATCTACCAATTATTTCCCGAGATATTCGTCTTCTTGGAAATTTGTGTGAGTAAATGACGTCATAATGTGACTCATTTGCATGTTTCAAAGACCTGAATATCTCTGGAATAAGATGAATTATTGACTAAGAGAGAACGATATTTGTCCTCATTTCAAAAATACTTCTAAATAAACTCAAAATTTGAATAGGCGATTATTCCGTTGTAGTGCAGCTTTAAGGCTTCTTATTTCTCTTTTTATACTATATCCAATCCTTTTGAGAACTTGGCAACTTTGCTCCACTAGGTAGCACAACAGCAAGAAATACAACGCTTACCACCAGCACATGATGTTCCGGTCATATTAAAAATGGCTGCCCAACATTTTTAATATGGTTTATCCACCTTGTAAAATGTGTTACGTGCATTTTTATAGCAACAAACTACCATATTTTGATAAGTTACTTCGAGATAAAACAGAGTTATTTTAATTTTTGTTGCCGGCCCATTTCCTTTAAGACACAGAATTTTACAAACCTGTACAAGTCTTTCCATCTCCAGTAAACCCTTCATCACATGTGCATATGTAGGTCTCCGGTCCTGTATTAGTACACGTGGCATTCATATGGCAATCGTCATTTTTAGTACCACAAATTTTAATTGCTGCAAAACATAAAGATAGTTGGATAATTACTTAATTGTAACATTAATTTACGAGATATATATATATATTATATAGGGTCGCGGGTTGCGGGTTCAATTCCAGCCGGAAGGCCTTGAAGTTGCATTTTTCAAATTTTCAAGTTGCAAATAAATCACCATAAATCCTTTCAATATATATATATATATATATATATATATATATATATATATATATATATATATATATATATATATATATATATATATATATATATATATATATATATATATATATATATATATATATATATATATATATACATACATATATATATATACATATACATATATACATATACATATATATATATATATACATATATTGCGCGAAACTCTTCTTATTCGCGATCTCAAACCACCTTTAAACGCAAATATTGGCACCGCACCACTTTTTCTTTTGTAAGCTAATTCCTTCTTTGTCATTGTATACTAGTGTCGTCTCATCCTGTGATATGTATTTTTAGTTTCCTCTCTATTTGTTAATTATTCATAATTTATGACAACTTTGTAACTATATATTTAGGCTTTTTGCACTTATGTAATTATTATTCTCTGAAGATGTTGTGTTAACAACGAAATGTTAGAACTTTATTAAATATTATGATTTCACTCGTGTTTTACTCAATATAATGGTTTTTGTCAAAATATTATGCTGGGTTTGATATTTATCCTAAGATTACGATTCCCGCCTGGTCATATATATATATATATATTATATATATATTTCAAAAAGCATTAATAATTCATACGCAAGTAATCCAATGACATGGAGCAAATCAATCACGTGCATGGCGTTTTATATCTGATAAAATATTGTCATGCTTGAAAGCCTGGGGGTGGTTTTGAAATTTGTCCCAAGGGAATGCGGGGTTGAATGTAGTTTACCATCATTAGTATACTCTATAGACCTCTTTCATAATGGCAAATTAAATATTCTTTTATATTCATTTAAATTCGCCTTTATGACCTCGTTCGTGTGTCTATAATTCCAAAGAATCTTTGCTTTGTAACGAGGCCAGAAAGGCTAATTTACATGCAAAACAAGAATATTTAGACTTGCCGCCATTATGAAAGAGGTCTATAAAGAATACTAATGCACATGAAATTTTATATAAAATTGTCATCCTAATACGAGAAGTCCAACGAGAAAGCAAAAATATTCAAGCAAACTTCAACGAGCTATATATATATCGCTATATATATATCGCCTGTTGGGTGATAAATAGAGTGATAAATCTAATAAACTAAACTAAACTAACAATGGTCTTGATCATAGTTATAGTAACAAACCTGTACACGTCTTTCCATCTCCATTATATCCGTTATTACAAGTACATTTATAGGTTGTAGGACCAGTGTCGGTGCACGTGGCGTATCTATGACAGTCACCACGTTCAGTACCACATATTCTAAGCTCTAATAAAAGTAAAAAATGTTATATATAAGGTCAGGCCCCTAACAGGAAGATATAATTGGGGGAGAGAATTCTAGGCGGGGACGGGGGCATACCCCCTGGAAATAGCATTTCTTGCCTACTCAGAGTAATTTCCAGCAAGTTTGAACTTATAGAAAATCATGAAAATCAACTTCTAACAACAACAATTTATCGATTTGTGCTACTTTTCACTGAGGATTCTGATAGACAGTTACGTGCGCGAGGTTATGAATTGGTTGAATGGCCGTCGGTTATAGTGCTACACTACAAAAAAATTCGACCCGTGGTTGTCAATTGGGTCACGCGTTCAATCAATGTTTTACAACTATGCGATGCAACTATAACCACTTTGAGACTTTCCCTGTTTTTCCAAAATTATTGAGGGAGTGATCCTCACCCCCTACTACGGGCCTGCAGGTAAAATAGACTTTCCAAGTTCAAGTTTTGCAAATGTACATACAGTATTTGGTTGAACGTTTTCCTTTGCGTTTTCCAAGCGGCAAAAATGCCGTTTAATTGACTCACCATCTAGTTTGACAAATCCAAATAAGAGAACAACGCATCCAAGAATCTTCATACGGACTCTCACGGAGAACACCATATTATTGATTACCTAATATAAAAGAAGGAAGAATCTATGTATTAAATAAATGTATGAAACATGCAAAAGAAGAATCGAAAACTTATGAAATGTATTAATACAAAAAGAAACATATCAGAAGAAGCAGTATATTTGTACTTGTTTTTCAATTAGTTTCACAAAACAAACGAAGTAAGTTGTAAAAGTACCTGGACCAAAATAACTATAAAGAGCTAACTAGTCAGGTGCCCGATGTCTTTACAATAGCTAGGCCTAGCCTGATCGAGACAAACTATTGAAATGGCCGGAGTGGGAGCAAAAGCTAAGAGTATTATATAATAATAATAATAAAAACGTATTAGGAGCATTATACAATAGTCTCAATGCTCTTACAACAATATATTCTTAATGTTACTTATAAAACCAAATACAGTTTCATTATAATGTAAAGCCTACTATATATATTACCACTATCTATCTATGAACAAAAAAATTATTAATTAAAAAAAAAAAAAAGATCCGTTGCGATACGATACGTAACAAGGCCACTAGCTTCTCCTCAGTATGACGAACTCCCCGAAGAATCAACCAAACAAAAAGGATAACGTGGATTGTTCGGAGAATAATCATGGCGCGTGTGTCTAATCAATATATGTTCTGAACCGGTGCGAAGTAGTAGTTCGAGTAAGCGTTCTTCCTCTGATTTCTAAATACGGACAAGCCGGTTGAAAATACGAGGCGAAAGCCGAGTTTTCTTAAACTTCTCAAACGAATCCATATTTTGTGAGAAAATCGAGGTTAAAGTTAGCGAAATTTGGCCGTAATAAAATACAAAACAATGGACGCTCCGAAAAGGGTTAACATTTTATTCAACGTTTCGACTTATAACTTGCAGTCATCAGGAATGATACTAGTGTAACGCGATCTACTATATATACAGAGGTGATGTAGTGATGTCGTACAGTACATGCACATTACTTAAAAATGACAAGTTCCTTTGAAGCTTTTGTTCCACCATTTTCGGATCGTCCATCGATTTTGTATTTTATTAATTTACTCAGTGATAACCGTAAAGTTTGGCCGTAATCATCCTCTTATTTATAAATACTCATTAAATATTGATTTCTTTTGAATTTTCGTCATGAATTATTTGATGAGTTTGAGAAATCCGTTTATAAAATGGGCTGCGTTTTGTAATGGATAAAATACGAGTGGCAGATCTGTATGGGCATTTACAATGGCGAGTGAAGCGAGTATTTTATCGTACTTGTGAAATGAACCAATGAACGATGCTATAGGCTTAATTAGTATTCATAACTTTGTTAAAGATCGTCCTAATAAGCATTCATAACTTTGTTAAAGATCGTCCCGACCAGTATTCAATCTTTATTGAGCTTTACAAAGCTATACATGTGACCAAAATACCACGCTGTGATTGTGGCTTAGCTTCATTAATTATTCATGAATTTCACAATAATATATAAACATCTGTTTGTAACATAATATAGAAATAAATGGTAATTATGGTAATTAATGCTAATTAGTAAAAAATTAATTAACAATTAATTAATAACTAATAAATTAATTAATATTAATAATAAATATTAATAATATTAAATATAAATTTAATAAATATTAATAATAAATATTAATAATATTAATAAATATTAATAATATTAATTAATATTAATTAATAACTAATTACTTAAAAACTTTCGTTTTTCTTGAAATGCCCATTTTGCACGCTCGCGTAGCATGGTGAAAATTCAAAATGCCACCAATCGCAAACTTTTTTTATAATCAAATCAAACTTGGCGTGTGAGAGGATCTCGTGTGCCTGACGATTGTCGATTTTCAATTTTTAATCTTGCGTTACCGAGTGCCGTGTTTTACGATTGACGACTTCACCAGTCTACTAGGACTGATTTTTACTGGGCCGGACAGGAAAGAGTTAACCAGCAGGCTGAAACTGTGGAGTATCTAGATGAGGGAGTGGCAAGCAAAATAATCGTATGACAATAAGTAAGTAACCAATCAGATTACGATGAACAATAACAAATGATTACTGATATGTACACTGACGGTTTGTGTACAATGACGGCTGGGCCCGTTTCAAACGAGGGGCAAATCACTGATTTAAATCACGTATTACGAGAAAAATCAGAAAATCAAAAATCAAAAAATTACGAGAAAAATCAGAAAATCATGGAAAAAATAACGATTTTTCACATATACATTTTCAGGAGTGACTTAATAAATCACGTGATAAACACGTAAACCTTCAGAAAAATCAAAGAAAAATCACAAAAAATCATGAAAAAAATCAGATGATTTTTTGACCACGTACACTTTTTCAGGAGTGATTTGTCCCTCGGTTTCAAACGTCGATCGAACTTTTCATGTGCCGAACCTAATGCAAATGAACTAGAACACAGAATTTTGCTAATTTACATTGAAATAAAAAATTCAAATTTACATTTATATCAGTGATTTACTCAGTCGATATAACCCTACTTGCACTTTAAGATCATCTAACCGAGATCTGCTATTTTATCCAAAAAAACGAATACCGTCGTTACCCTGCATGGAGACAGCAGGTTGTCACTGCAAAACTCTGGAATTCATTACCAAAGAAAAATTAGAAGCATTGACTGTTTAAATAGTCGACACCAGGGACGCCGGAAGTTGCTGGAGGCAAGCGATGCAATTTGTTATCAATAGGGTATTTTTTTAACAAAAGAGCACAAACTAAAAATCAAAGGGCACTTGACCTATTTATAACATAATAACAATCAAACACAAACCAATCAATGCAGAGTTGCAGACACAGTTATACCGTTACTGCTCCTGTCACTGATAGTTTTCCAATGTACCAACTGCTTGGATTCCACGGAGCATCGTTGTATGTGTGCAGCTTCAACCTCGTTCTTATGAATTCCACTCAGTTTTATTCATTTTGTTCTTTCAGTGGAGTTCGGAGGAATGGGGCTGCGCGTGTGTGTTGGTGCATCGTGAATTCCAAGCAGTTGATTTATGACTTTATGTATTTTTAATTTCAACGGGAAGGCGCCTCGCATGGGTCCTCGAGTCCCGTTCGCGCTCTTTCCGTTTGGGTATTTTTTGTATTTACATTAATATCTAATAAAATCGATCAAAAAAAATAAAAATGAATTACCCTTTTATTGATTACAAAAATGAAATAAGACACAAAGAAAGTGTTCCGTCTTCTTTCCTACTGAAGAAAGTTTAGTGTGGCAAAAATGTATGAAAAACTGGCAAACTAAGGATGCAAACAAGTAGGCCTACATATTACAACTAAATCTTTCATTGTTTTCAACATTATTAAACACCTCTATTATCTCACGAAAAATTGTGCGAAAACATATGATAAATTAACGAAATAATGTACGAATAATAAACAGAGCACCTCTGTATTACTGTGATTGATTTTATCTGATTGGATTTCTTTTAGTGTTAATAAACAGGGATTAAATTCTAATGTCAGCCCTCAAAAGCTACCGCGAACACATCCATGAATGAGAGAGTAAAGTTTTTATTCCATTTTTGTAAGATTTGTAACATCATGACATGAAAAGGGCATTTATGCACCCGTTGCACCCAGAGAAAGTTGTGATACACTAAGGCAAGGGGTGCACTTGCACCCGCTGCACCCGTGGTTCCGGCATCCATGGTCGGCACTTCGGACTTTACTTTTTTTTATTTAAAAGTTTTGTGGTTATTTTAGTAACTTTAAGAATGTATTGTTGTAAGAGCATTGAGTCTATTGGATAATGCTCCTAATTAACGTTTTAAATTTAATTAGTTTTTTTTGTTTTAATCATACAAGCTGCTATACTGTCTATGTATACCAGGAATAGTTAACACTAAAACTTCCCCCGCTAGTCTGGTTTGTTTATGAGTGTAAGGCTTAAAGCTACTATGAAAGCTTTTAGCCAAGACTTCTGAATTATATTCTTTGAAAACTTTCCCGTATTCCGTTATTTGAATTTCTCTGTTTTAACGTTTTTAAATGCAATTACTGTTTCTAATTTGGGTTTTTTCGACGCCTCTTCATCTGCAGAAAAGATCATATGTTTGCGCGAGGTTCCTTCAAGAACAATGAAGCATTTCATCAGAGTATCGGGTATTCTTGTTTGTTATTTGATTAAAGATTGTCAAACAATAAGCGGTTATTATATATGATATTTTAATACACTCTTCATATTTGGGCTTTCTCGGTGAATTCACGGTGTTTAATAGCCTGCGTGCAGACGCTAGGTGTCTAATTTCTAATTCTGTCAAAATAAGTTTAAATAAAACCTACACAAAATTTACTGCTGTTGATTTGTGACTGTTTGAAATTTTAGAAATTATTGCAATACTATAGAATGCGATAATACGTTCGTGCTATAATGCTATTAAACAATCAAAAGTGATTACATGGATTTTATCTACCTTAGCACTCCAAATTATTGGAGGGCATGCCCCCCAGCCCCTATAACTCTTGGTATTACGGCCCTTTCATTTTAAAACATAACCGGGTTAAACATCACACTAAACATTTCAATCAGTAATGTCGTGTAATTTGATTCGTGAGTAAGAAGGAATCCGAATACTATGGAAATGGAACCTCATCATGATCAAGAGAACGTATACCGTTAAGAAAAATAGGTTAAGCAACGCGTACCTGTGTCTGCTGATATTTGAGTTACAGAGAAATGTGAGATAAGTAAGTGCATTGGTTTGTGTCCATTCTTTGTGAGTATGTCCGAGGCTATAAGAATGGGTGCTGAACTAGAAGATAGTTTCGCGCTAAGTTGTCACGATATACTGAGGAATGGGGGCAAACATTTTAAACATATTTGGAAATTATAAGTTTATTCAAATAATATCCAAGCTAGATTGGGATTTCAAAAATTAATACAAACAAAGATCCAAAGTATAGTCGCAACAAACACTAAAAATAGTTCCTAAAATACTTTAATAGGTTCAGTTCTATCCCAACAGAAAACCCTTTTCCGGCTATAGAGACTGCACGCAAGCTAATGCTTATGTGGATTAATGACGTCATGCCAGGTGAGACCGCAGCGCAGTGTGGAGCGATGTGACAGAAAGACAATCCTGATTAAATTAAATTTCGCTTTGAAATCACGTCTACCTACCGCACCAAACCTTTTTTAGGCAACAGTAAGTATCTTACAAGCGAACAAGGATGACGGTGTAATTCACAACACATTTTTTTAACTTTTGACGATAACAAATAGCACGGAATAGCGACAATAAATTTATGACTTACTTGAGCTTACTTTTTCTTTTAAATTTGTTTTCTCCAAAACAAAGATAACGAAGGACTTAGGAATGAAGTCCCAAGAAAGGTAGCTTTATGTCGCTGTTGTACAGCCAGT
Source organism: Chrysogorgia sp. JL179-B06 (assembly GCA_035772405.1). Lineage (NCBI taxonomy): Eukaryota > Metazoa > Cnidaria > Anthozoa > Scleralcyonacea > Chrysogorgiidae > Chrysogorgia > Chrysogorgia sp. JL179-B06. Next base: position 476,168 of record JAYKKM010000484.1, read on the forward strand.
ATTTTCCTGGGCGATTTAAAGTTCTCCAGACGAAAAAGCTGCTGGAACGCTTTGCTTAAGTTTAACGTTGACTCCCTCACTCCCAAAGTAGAAGTGCTAGTTGCAAATCTTGACGCTTGGAAAAACGTTACCTTTTCACTCCGCGACTCAAGAGTCGACTATAGCTATCCTCTCGCGAAGATTAACTTTAAATCTCGTTATCATTAATCATCCCCACTGTTTACTTGTGGAATACTTGTGTGATTTTGTATAAACGTTAAGCCGGAAGAGAGCTTATCTTGAGGCAGAAAGGTGTACAGAATTTCAAAAACATTTTTATGCTTCCCAAGAAAACATTGAAATTCAAAATTACTTTTACGAGTGGCGATGTAATATTATGATATCAGATCGGAATATGTTGTAGAAGACTAGTTGCAACTTGCAACATTTGCCGTCTGTAGCAGTTCGTGACCAATTGGAGATACATGGCCTTCTATCAATCAACGATGATTTTTAAGCATTAACGGGATTATTCTAAAAATTCAGAATAAGTTGGGAATAGTTTAGAATAGCTTTGAATTCAGAATAAAATACTACCGTTCGGTTTCATTACTGACAATGTTGAAGAGAGTAAAGGAATCGCTTTATTCCTCTACTGAACGGTCTATAATGATTCAGATCAGACAAACATATTGGATTACAAATTAAATCGGCTTCTACATTAAATAGTTTTATTGATACATAATTAGCGAGAGTAGAACTGCTAACCTCTTCTTCACGTCATATTTTTTATAAGCTATTTTTTTGACACGTATAAATAATAAGATACAAATGTATAACGGTAAGTGTTTGTCCTAACAATTTGACTTGTCAGAGAATCATGTCCCCGATTACACACTGCCAGAATACACTGTCCACGAAATTAAATATCTTAAGAACTAAGTGAAATATCAAAGAGCTGTAAATTGATGTTCTTCATTATTTTAAAAGTTCTTCAAATAAGACAACCTCCACGTTGGCACTTTAAACATGATGATACGCAACTCGGTAAAAACCAGAAGGTGTCAAAACAGAATCAGAAATCAGTCGACATCCACAGGAACGAATGGTGTAATGTGTCACTGGGCAATGCTCATCTTTTACCCATATTCAAAATACCCTGCTCGCGTATGTTATTTAGTAACACTGCATGTGACTTCACATCGCGTGTTTCCAATTTATATACAGTCTCCACCTAGCCCGGCCTTTTTCCTTAATCCAAAGCCTGACTCCTGTATGTCAGTGTAGTTTCTACTGCGGTTAGACTTTTACAAGCACCACCAACAGAGCAGAAATCAATCCTATGAAACCTAATATTACACATTTTTATCGTAAGTTACACTACATACAGAAGGAAACGACAGAGGCCAGCAAATCCCTCGCATCGAATCATACCATCGGAGTTTTTTTGGTTTCAAGTTTTTTTGGTTTCAGTTATTAAACAATCAAAAGTGATTACATGGATTTTTGCTACCTTAGTACTCCAAATTATTGGAGGGCATGCCCCCCCCCCCCCCAGCCCCCTATAACTCTTGGTATTACGGCCCTTTTATTTTCAAACATATCTCTAATATTTGTTTGTCTGGCATTATTAACCAAATTAATCGGGTTAAACATCGCACAAGCTTTGCTTGTGTAAACATTTCAATCGGTAATGTCGTCATTAATTAGATTCGTAAGTAAGAAGGAATCCGAACATTAAGCTGGATAAATCGTAAAAAAGCACCGCTTTAAGTTCTTCATCATTGACACCAAATCATATCTAAATTAAATCGAATCTAAATTATCTACGTTTAATATTTCTACAGGCGGAGTTCACAAGACTAGGAAACTTTCACCTTCCTCCAGAAACATTGCGTTCCCGAACAAATATGCCTTATACGAAATGACTGCAAGCTTTCACAATATCACATTTTACCATCCAAAGCTCACGATGTGAGAAAATACAACGCCAATGCGAGGCTTTGTGGCATGAACAAAAATGTGATACCTGCATTACGCGCAATTAATATAAAATATTACAAAATAGGATTAATCAAAGATAATATATATATGGATGTGTGTGTTAACAAATATGAAACAAATAATAAATAAGAACTGAAGCTGAAAATTCGTATATGGAGAGCTTTCTTATTTGCCGTTCGTATACGAATATAAGGTATTTAACGAAAGCCAACTTCCGGTTTCAAAGCTAAAAAGTTGTCGACACCGAAATATATTATATAGGATAACTTTCTCCTTCGTCGAACGCGATAATCGTGGCTACCATATTTTTGGGCGGAAAACACGCAGTGTGTATAAGCACGACAGCTTGACAGGAAGAATAGAAAATCTTCAGGAGAGGCGGCGTGATGAGTTTAATAAAAGTGAGGGTGGAATACAGCAACATAGGAATTCGGTTCATAAAAGGAAAGAAACTGGACAACTGTAGTCCAGATTGAAAAATAAAACGTAAATAGTTTTGTGGGAAAAGCAGCACAACGTAATTTAATAACCGGTGTTCGGATATCAGGATATGTAGAGCATGGGTTGACATGGGATCAGGTGAACGTTATGTTATGTTTTATGATGAATTGTTTTATAGTAAAAACTATTACTTATGTTCGTTATTACTTATTCACGAGAATAGCGTAGCGTCTGGCTGCTATTAATAGCTCAAAATGCGGACAAACAAACCAAATTTGACTCACAAATGATTGCAAATGAGCTATTTTCTTTTGTTACGGCCGCAAGAATTATGGGTAAAAGCGGACATGTCATCTCGACGGAGTGCTATTAAACGCTCAAATTTCGCCCAGAAAAGCTGATACCTAATCTATCGTTTCAGTATAGACTGCTTCAATGTTTCCGCGTCGACTACCAGAAGCGGGCAAAATCAGGTAACGTCGAAGGTACACATACAAATATATTTACTTCGCTCGGTCGATTCCCGATCTCACTCACGGAGGGATATAAACTGTGTCGCAGGTCAATGTTATTAATCACAACTGATCGCTCACTAAAGGAAATATAGCTTCTTAGCAGTCACCAAACCTGATTTACTTGCACTAATGTAGAGCTATTTCATACCAAAAAGCCAACACTATTTTTTAAAACAGATGCGTAGATTTAAATTTTGCATTTCTGGTCTCTCCGGAAAGCTCCGAAACACTATTTTGACGGGCAAGTTTAAGATAATTTGAAAGCCACAAATCGCATAATTGTGTTATTGTTAAACCAAAATATGGATATTGTCGGGGCTCAGCCACCCAAATCAGCCACCTAAATATTTAAAAATTATGCGATCAATCAACGAGTTCTTATAGCGGGCTAAGATTGTACTTAGTAGATTTAACCTGTGGTATTATTGAGAAAAAGTAGATCGGGTTAACTATTTCCTGTCGGGCTGAAAAACATCCAAAATTGAACCACCTCTGTTTTTGATATCTCTGGAAATAACCATAACTGTTGCAAAAGCTATACATTTTCTGAAAGCCCAATAAACCGGCTTTTACCTGCAATGCTTTTACATTTCCCGAACAAGACACATTATGCTAATACAATAGTGGTGTCATCTCCATATTTAACTATATCACGTAATACCTAAACTAATGTTAATTAGGTCATCAAGAAAAATATTAAATAAATACGGGCCACTGACACTGCCTTGTAAGAGATTGTAAGAGATTCATTCTCATTTCCCAAATGGCATTAAAATCCAATTCCCAACGACGGAAATCCTGATTCGCAGAAATAAAAATTAGCAAGTCTCAAGTCAACCATTGAGAGTTCTCCGGATTCTGATGCAGTGGCGTAGCCAGGAATTGCAGGTTGATTGGGCACGCCAGCGGCACAAATAATTTCTGAAAATTTGGAAATTGTGAGCACGCTGAGTCGTAATGTACATACTTCTTACTTCATGTAACTGAACGTTTATTTCCGTTGCTTGTTTTGTATAAACACAAATGTGATTCGATTAAAGTATAAAAATGTTTAATTTAAAATATCTGGCAGAAGCATTGGTAATTTGAAAGGGGAGTTTCTCAACAACATTGAACGCTTGATAAACCCTGAGTATCTACTTGATTAGACCGTCAATTACCTTTTTCATAAATACCAGATGTCCAGAATGCTTCATTTTCCGCGTTTGACATAAAATGTTTCTTTTGAATACTTTAATGATGCATTCTGGTATCTGTAGAAAGGATCTGTTGCGGTACAAGTAGATGCTATGTACAAATTGAAATAGCAAGAAATTGTCAATTTAGAGTTTTCCTTATATTCCATGCTTTTGAGCAAAAACATCAACATAATCCAAATTTAAACTGCAAGAAGAGTCTCGTTGGCTTCCTGCATTCATGACTTGTTTTGGGTGGCGTGCCATTGTCATCGGAGCCTGATGAAGTTTCTGGCTATCGCGCTATTCGAAACGACTGTATTAATTGATAAACTCGACACGAACGTGTCATCTGCGATCACTCTGTAAATTAACAGTCATAGTTTCGTTTGTAAACATTGTAAAACTTTCTCATTGTTTTTAACGGAAAGAGACGTTTTTAAAGGCGTGATTTAATATAAAGTGTAATTCATATTCCCGACTCGTAATTTATAGACTCGTAATTCGCTCACTATAAAGTACACTCACGTGAGTATTTAGTAAATGATTTTGACTTTTTTCGTTGTGTTTAGTTATTTTCAAGAAATTGTGTTGAGGAAAGATTAATGGGTTCTTTGAAAGAGCATTCTAGCTATTGTTGTATGGCTAAGAAACCTTCAGATGAAAAGAAATGTTTTGACAAGTTGGATAACAACGTAATTTTGTACAGTGACTCGTGCTAACTACGTTAAGCTGCAGTAGATATATGTACGCCTCAGCGTACCTATTTTTATACCTCTGAAGCAACTATAAGATTCATGCATCATTTTGCTTATCCACTTAAAATTTGAGCACAAATGTTATGAAATCGGAAGCATTGCGGTGGGTGTGCCGCGCGCAAGCTTGTATGTAATTGAACTCTGTAAATGTCTAATAGCGCTCCGTCGAGATGAAATCATTTGTGAGTCAAATTTGGTTTGTTTGTCCGCTTTTTGAGCTATTAATAGCAGCCAGACTCTACGCTATTACATATTAACTAGAAATACGTTCCGTAATAACTCCCCCCCCACGCCAGTTCTATCTCAGCATGATTTCCTAGTCCAAATTTATTATGATCAATAAAATGTAAAACCACTCTAAATTTACTGATAACGTAAATCCCAATGCGAGTCATAACTCCCGCCTGGATTTTGCCCATCTGTGGTCCCCAGTCCTCGCACGCCGTGTATTTAATCGGAAAATAACCAAAAATAACATGGAAACAGAAATGCCGCCGAAACCTAGACAAATCCAAATAGCTCGCGTTTATCGATCGTATATATACGATTTGTAAAGGGTGTTAGCAGAATAAGTTGTCAGTTGTTTCCTCATTCGAGCAAGCATCCCTACCCTCTTTCCAGCCTTTGCGGTGATATGTTTGACATGAGCAGCCCAAGTCAAATTCTCGTTGAGACCCACGCCCAAATATTTAAAATCAGTTACACGATTTAGAAGCTAATAACTTCTGCTATACGTTCAAAAAAAAACCCCCGTTTGACGAACTTCGTAAAACATCGTAAAGGAATTTGCAGTGAAAGGGAAAACAGTTTCTTAACGAACGCTGAAACTTTTAAAACGTTCGACAGATTAAAAACTTCATTTAGACGATTTGAAAGGATTCAAAAGCTTGTGTCTATGATAATTTTAGCATGCCTCAATATTGTGAGATTTTAAGTGAAGTAAGCCGTAGCGTCATGTATTGAAAGCGGTCGCGCGGGACCGCAGCATTCGGCGAATAATTATACTAGAAATACGAATCCGCAATATAATCCGGCCCTCGCTCGCCTTTTCTACCACATATATAAATATATAAATATATATCTCACAATATCACTGCATGCTAAAATTATCATAGACACAGCTTTCAAATCCTTTCAAATAGTCTAAATGAAGTTTAGTTTTTAGTTTTCTGTTATTAGTAGAGCACCAGAATTTAAAGTGTCTATCCGATGCTGTTCTTAACAATTAACCAAAGCCAGGTAAAATTTAAAGGCGAGGAAATTTCTTAACATCTGGAGTCCTGGACTTAGATGAATAAATTATACTTTAGCTGAATTAATTACTTTTAGAACTGGCCAATAAGATTATGGAATTGACTAGCCGATCCCAAGGGCCATTTTCGCCGATATATATAATATATAATATAATGATATATAATATATATATATATATATCAAAAATCGTATGTGAAAATAAATCAC